>RCUC01143879.1:0-28037 GCA_003697995.1 Taxidea taxus jeffersonii | reverse complement strand
GGGTCATGGTCCCGGGGTCCTGGGATCGAGCCCCACATCAGGCTCTCTGCTCAGCAGGGAGCCTGCTTCCTCCTCTCTCTCTGCCTGCCTCTCTGCCTACTTGTGATCTCTGTCTGTCAAATAAATAAATACAATCTTTTGAAAAAAAAAAAAAATCAATCTAGGGGCACCTGGGTGGCTCAGTCAGTTAAGCATCTGCCTTTGGCTCAGGTCAGATCCTGGAGTCCCAGGATGGAGCCCCACATCAGGCTCCCTGCTTAGCGGGGAGTGTGCTTCTTCCTCCCTCAGCCTCTTCCCTGGCTCATGCTCACTCTGTCTCTCTCACTCAGTCTCTCCCAAATAAATACATAAATAAATAATCAATCTAGACACAGCTTTACCTCCATCACAAAATTAACTCAAAATAGATCACACATCTAATGTAAAATGCAATACTATAAAACTCGTAGAATAGAAAATCTAGGTGACCTTGGGTATACCAATGGCTTTTGAAATAAAATACCAAAAACACAATCCACGACAGAAAAAATTGATGAAGTAAACTTCATTAAAATTAAAAGCTTCTGCTCTGCAAAAGACACTATCAAGAGATGAGAAGACAAGCCACAGACTGGGAGGAAATATTTGCACAAGACGCATCTGATAAAGACCATTATCCAAAATATATTTGGACCATTTGGACCAATTTGGACCATTATCCAAAATATACAAAGAACTCCTAAAACTCAACAATAAAAAACAAACAACTTAATTAAAAAATGAGCCAAAGACCTTAACAGATAGTTCACCGAAGTAATATACAGATAGCAATAAGCATCTGAAAAGATGCTCTACCTCATATTACCAGAGAAACAGAAATTAAAAGGACAATGAGATATAACAATACACACTTATTAGAAGGGCCAAAATCCAGAATACTGACAACAGCAAACGCTCGTGAAGGTGTGAAACAACAGGTTTAAGATTACAGTTTCTATTATTTTACCATGGTAACCATTTTTTCAAATTATAAATAACTCAGTAATACATCACAGTATAAGCACTGTAAACCAAATCTATTACCTTTTGGATTCAGGAGGCTGCCTCTTTTTTATCATTTCACGGAGCCTTGCAGCTGACTGCAAAATATACAAAACATACATGTAAAGATACTACCTTATAAAATATTAAGTATGCTGCTTTATTAACACTAAGATCTATATAGGAAATAAAGATCCTTAAGATACGATACCTGCTCTTGGTAACAGACATGAGACAAATAAGCCATCAATAATAAAAGTAAGTAAATAATAACATCTGAAGAACTGGGGCCCCTGAGGGCTCAGTGGGTTAAACATTAGACTTGATCTGGGCTCAGGTTTTGACCTCAGGGTCAAGAGTTTAAGCCCCACATTGTATTTACATTCTGATACCTTGGACCAGGTTGCTAATGAGTTTATATGACTGAACATTAAACATTTAATCAAATATACTATTATGAATTAAAACTTTTAATTTCTGCTACAGGCAATTCTACTTTGACATTTTCCAGAAAAGTTGTATTACACTTCTATAAAACAAATCATAATTTCTGGAAACTAAAATCAAAATCAGAGATACTTTGTCTAAATTTCTGATGACTTTTCAACTTTTAGTAACTTAACAATTTAGTCCCTTATATTAAGTTACCCACCCTTCCCTCAAGATACAAACACATGATGAATATTTGAGATTGTGTAATCAAAGAAATCAAGTAATTATTTAATAAAGCCAAGGGCTTGTTACCTTTTGAAGGAAAATATTACACACCCTCCTGAAAGGCTACCTCACACAGGGCGATCTCACACACAGAAGTTTCACCCACAGTGTGAAGACACAATGTAAATTACACATTTAGTTATCATTATAAAACATTAGCATACATTGGCCAATTTATCCTTTTTTTTTTTAAGATTCTGAATTTAATACCATTTTTGAAAGCTCTTATTTATTTGATGGAGAGAACACAAGCAGGGGCAGTGGCAGGCAGAGGGAGAAGCAGGCTCTCTGTTGAGCAGGGAGCCTGACATGGGGCTCCATCTCAGGACCCTGGGATCACGACCCAAGCCAAAGGCAGACACTCAACCAACTGAGCCACCCAGGTGCCCCTGGCCATTTATCCTTAAAGCTCACTATACAAAGCATATTTCCAACTATTCTTTAAGATTTAAAAAAAAGACAGCACATGGCTGGTTCAGCCAGTTAAGTGTCTGCCTTCAGTTCAGGTCATGATCCCAGGGTTCCCTGCTCAGCAGGAAGTCTGCTTGTCCTTCTCTCTTTGCCCTTTTCCCCACTCCCACTCATGCTCTCTCTCCCTCTCAAATAAATAAATAAATCTTAGGGGGAAAAAAGGACTGGAGGGAAAAAAAAAGGCTTGTGCTCTCACTCCTCTACCACACATCCCTCAACCCATTCCTCCTACTTCTCCTTTATCTTTTAGAGGTAAAGCAACTTGGAACATACCCTGTTCCCCTGAATCCAAGATAACCATTCGTAAGACACCATTATCTTATGTACCAACAAAAGGGAGGAAGAGCTGCCAGTTATAGTTTCAAGATGTCAATTTCAAAAACATTAAAATGAAAAGTCTTAGAATCAATAAAATATGGTAACCTCCTCTTACTAAATGCAAAACTCAGTCCTAATTTTACCCTCCCTTATCTGATATATGAAACCTGATACTATGAGTATTTTATTGACCTATGGGCAAGAGGAATAGCATCTTGCTCTTAATTAGAAGTTCCACACAAACCTCAGACAACTGAAGAGAAGCAAAAAAGTTTGCATTTTCTGATATGTTCTTCAGTCTCTTCCTTTCATACGGTGACAATCCTGAAAATTCATCCTATGAAATTACACCAAAAAAAATTCTGTTACTTTGCATGATGCACAGGAAAGCACCTCAAAAAACGAGGTGTTGAATTCTCAAATGTATACTTTCCTTCAAATAGTACTGGCTTTATTCATTACATGCTATCTTACCAATTTGCACACAACCTTTGCTGCACTAGATACCGAATGCAAGAGTTTGAATTTGAGATAATCACAAAGTATCTACACAGCTTCCCAATTAAATAACAAGGGACATAGCAGAAGTCAAGTAGTGTAACCTAACAGCAAATTATTTCCTACTGGTCATGAATTGCACCATTACTCACAGTTATCTTTCTATTAAACAAAAAGAGAAATCAGTAACGTAAAATCTTAAAATCAAAGAGTTAAGGAAACTTAGATAAAAGAACAACAGGTGTGCCTGGGTGGCTCAGTGGGTTAAAGCCTCTGCCTTCCGCTATGGTCATGATCCCAGGGTCCTGGGATCGAGGAGCATCGCATTGGGCTCTCCGCTCCGCAGGGAGCCTGCTTCCCATCCCCGCCCTCACTGCCTGCCCTCTCTGCCTACTTTTGATCTGTCTGTCAAATAAATAAACAAGATCTTAAAAAAAAAAAAAAAAGAACAACAATAGAGATAAAGGCACAGGCAGAAAAGACAATAAAACCAGACAATTAAGCTCAGAGGCTCAATATCCAACCAATAGTTATAGAGGTAAAAAAGAGGAGCAGAGAAAATGGAGGAGAAAGTTATTAGAAGAATAATATAAGAAGGTTTCTCAAAACTAAAGACATGTATTTCCAGATTAAAAGAACCCAATGAGGGACGCCTGGGTGGCTCAGTTTGTTAAGCGGCTGCCTTCCGCTCGGGTCATGATCCCAGCGTCCTGGGATCGAGTCCCACATCGGGCTCTTTGCTCGGCGGGGAGCCTGCTTCTCCCTCTGCCTCTGCCTGCCACTCTGTCTGCCTGTGCTCGTTCCCTCTCTCTCCCTCTCTCTCTCTGACAAATAAATAAATAAATAATCTTTAAAAAAAATAAATAAAAGAACCCAATGAGTATACAAAACAACAAATGAAAAAAGACCAAAGCTTAAATACATCACAAAATTTAACACCTGAGGTAACTGAGGTAAAAAAAAAAAAAAAAGTTTGCAGATAAAGATAAAAGATCATGAAGAAACAAGAATCAGAACACTTCTCAATACTGAGGGGAGCTAGAAGACAATGGAAGAGTATTTTTAAAATTTTAAGGAAAAATTACTTTCAACTTACAATTCTAAACCCAGTTAAGCTATCAATCAAATGTACAGCATAAACACTTTTCAGAAACGTAAATTACCTCTCCTACACCTCTTCTCAGGAAGTTATAAGCTGCACTTCACCAAAATAAGAAAATAAACTTTAAAAAAAGATCCAAGACAGTGTCCAGGGTACAGAAGTTCCAGATCAGGAATGATAAAAGAAATCCAAAGGAAAATGGTAAAAGGAAGGCCAAGAAAGGGTTAAACAGTCCAGAATGAAACAGGAAGATGGAGGTGCTCAGGAAATGTTTCATGGAAAAAAACATACAGATATATGAAGCCATAAAAATTCTGTTACAACTCTGCTAGAGTTAGGCTATACCTAGTAAGGATGTAAGAAAGGGAAGGAGTGGGTGGGCCCATATGTATACAAGGTGTAGCATGAATGAAACAAGTCCTCATCTTCCATATTAAATCAACAGATAATATGGAAGAGATAAAATCTAAAAAGGTTCAAAGTATAATTTGTCTACTAGGCAGCACCAATCACAAACAGAAGAGTTATGTGGCAGAAAACTGCTGAGTGTTCTGATTTGTTTGAGTATGTATGTGTGCACATATGGAACTACCTTTCTGTGTGAATACATATACACATACAATTGTGGGAATCGTATGACTTATATGTGGATGTACATGTATGTCTTACTTTGGCCAAAATAAAAAATATTCCTCACACACACAAAATAAGTGACAGTAAAGGTAAAAGTTTTATTGTGTCATTGCCTTTACAAATGCTTTTCAGGGAAAAACATCACTACCATCATCATCAAGGACTTCATAAGATTCTATTTTAAAATCAAAGAAACAAAATTAAATGATTACACTTGCCAAAGAAACAATTAAGAAAACTAAGAAAAATAATCAGAATTTTTAAGTGGTATGTGTAATTCAAACCATTTTTACCCATCACCCACCTCTCAAAAACTTGCAACATGTAACAGGAAGACCAAGCAAACAACATCAGAAAAAGCGGGCTCTCAAAGTAAACATATGTAGGAAATAAACATTTTTTTAAGCTTCATTATCTTCAAAAACACTTAAGAAGTTACTGTATCAATAAAACAAGGGGTAATGTTTTTTTAAAAAATCAAAGAAGTAACCTGAATTAAGAACTTGCCTGATGCCAAAAATTCACAAAATGTACGAATCCATGTACATAACATTCTCAAAATGACAAAACTGTAGAGATAAAATACAAATTAGCAGTTGTCAAGGCCTAAGAAGAGTGAGAGGGAGGGCTATAGGCCTAACTACAAAGAAGTATCTTAGGGTGCCTGATGGCTCAGTCCCTAGAGCATGCAACCCTTGATCTTAAGGTGGTGAGTTCAAACCCCACATTGAACCCTACGTAAATTTAAAAGAAGAAAGAGCCCAAGGGAAATTTTTGTGGAGATGGAATATTTCTTTATCTTGATTATGGTGGTAGTTACAGCAATCAACATGTTCTAAAGTGACAAAGAATTATACACATGCCTTGTATGATGTGAATTTCCCCATTTTGATACTGTGATATAGTTATATAAGATGTACCCACTGGGAAAAAGTGGGTGAAAGGTACATGATACCTCTCTGTACTATTTCTGCAAATTGTTATACATCTATAATTACTCAGAGATAAAAGTTTTTTGAAAATAGATGTTTCTCACAGCTAACATACTTAATGGTGAAAGACTGAAAGCTTTTCCCCTAACGCTCAGGAATAAGAAAATATGTCTGCTTTTGCTGCTTCTATTCAACAGTATACTAGAGATTCTAGACAATCAGGACAGGATGACTGGGAAAAAATAATATTAAAAAACATTCAGATTGAGGGAATCCTGGGTGGCTCAGTCGTTAAGCATCTGCCTTCAGCTCAGACCATGATTTCAGGGTCCTAGGACTGAGCCCTGCATCAGTCTCCCTGCTCCACAGGAAGCCTGCTTCTCCCCTCCCACTTGCCCTGCTTGTGTTCCCTCTCTCATGGTCTCTCAAAGAAATAAATAAAATCTTAGAAAAAAAGAAAAAAACCCAGATTGAAAAGGAAGAAATAAAACTATCTTCATTGCCAAAACATGATCTTATGTATAGAAAACACGAATTCACACGGAAAACTAATAAGCAACCTCAGAGAAGTTCCAAGATACAAGATCAATATACAAAAATTAGCTATATGTCTATACACTAACAATGAACAATCAGAAAATGATTTTAAGAAAACACCATTCATAATAGCAGAGCTCTGTCGGTTGAGCATCTAACTCGATTTTGGGTCAGGTCATGATCTCACAGTTGTGAGATAGAGCGCCACTTCCAGCTCTGTGCCTCCACATGGACTCTGCTTGAGATTCTCTCTCCCTCTGCCACATCCCCCCTCCCACACTCACGTGTGCAAGCTTTCTCTCTCAAAATAAATAAATAAATAAATTTAAATTAACAACTTTTAGGGCACCTGGGTGGCTCAGTTGATTAAGCATCTGCCTTTGGCTCGGGTCATGATCCTGGGGTCTGGGATCAAGCCCCACAGTGGGCTCCCTGTTCAGCTGGGACTCTGCTTCTTCCTCTACCTCTTCCTCCACTTGTGCTCTCTCTCTCATGTGCTATCTTGAATAAATAAATAAAATAGATCACAAGTAGGCAGAGAGGCAGACGGTGGGGAGGCGGGGGCAGGGGGAAGCAGGCTCTGCACCAAGCAAAGAGCCCCATGTGGGGTTCAATCCCAGGACCCTGAGATCATGATCTGAGCCGAAGGCAGAGACTTTAACCCACTGAGCCATCCAGGCACCCCTATATAAATAAAATTTTAAAGAAATAAAATAAAATCATTAACAACTTTTATATGTCAGAGGACATTATCAAGAATATGAAAATGAAGTACAAAAAATGGGAGAAAATACTTGCAAGTGATGTAACTAATAAGGGTCTAGTGTCCAGAATATATAAAGAACTCTTATAATTCAAAACAAAATGACAATTTAATTTTTCAAATGGCAAAGGGCTCAAAGAGATATTTCTCCAAAGCACAACTGGCCAATAAGTACATGTAAAAATGCTCAACATTACTGATCATTAGAAAAATACAAATCAAAACCACAGTGAGACACCACATCACATCCACTAAAATGGTTACAATCAAAAAGACAAGGAGCACCTGGCTGGCTCTATTGGTAGAGCATACAACTCTTGATAACAGGATTATGAGTTCAAGCCCCTCATTGGCCCTAGAATTTACTCAATTAAAAAAAAAATTAGTAGGGGCGCTTGGGTGCTCAGTGGGTTAAGCCTCTGCTTTCAGCTTAAGTCATGATCTCAGAGTCCTGGGATTGAGCCCCAAGCCGGGTTCTCTGCTCAGCTGGGAGCCTGCTTCCCCCTCTCTCTCTGCCTGCCTCTGTGCCTACTTGTGATCTCTCTCTCTCTCTGTGTCAAATAAGTAAATAAATAAATCCTTTAAAAAAAAATATTGGGGCAGGGGGCGAGTGCCTGGATGGCTCAGTCAGTTAAGCATCTGACTCGTGATTTCAGCTCTGGATATTAGTTATGAGATTGAGACCGGGTGGGGCTCCATGTTGAACATGGAGCCTGCTTAAGATTCTCTTTCTCCCTTTCCCTCTGCCCCTATGTCCCTCCAAAATTTTTAATCAAAAAAAATATAAGGGGCACCTGGGTGGCTCAGTGGGTTAAAGCCTCTGCCTTTGGCTATGGTCACCATTCCAGGGTCCTGGGATCGAGCCCCGAAGCAGGCTCTCTGCTCAGCAGGGAGCCTGCTTCCTCCTCTCTCTCTGCCTGTCTCTGCTTACTTGTGATCTGTCTGTCAAACAAATAAATAAAATCTTAAAAAAAATAATTAAGGACATTATGTTAATGAAATAAGCCAGTCACAAAAAGACAAGTACCATGATTCCACTTGTATGCAGTACCTATACTAGTCAAATTCAAAGAGACACAAAGTAGAATGGTAGCTGCCAGGGGATGGCAGGAGGAAGGAAATGGGAAGTTATTTAATGGCATAGAGTTTCAGTTTTTCAAGATGAAAGGGTTTCTGGAGATTGGTCTCACAACAACATAAATAAAGAACATAAAGTACTACACTGTACCTTTAAAAATGGTTAAGATGCTAAATTTTATATTGTATATTTTACAATCAAATTTTTTTAATTTTTAGGAAAGATAAATAACAAGTATTGGCAAGGGTGTAAAGGAAGTAGATTCTTCATGCATTGCTGCTGGTATGTAAAAATGATGCAGCCAGTCTGCTAAACAATTTGACAGTTTCTCAATAAGTTAAACACAGTCGATCATATGACCCAGTAATTTCACGCCTAGGTACATACCCAAAATAATGGAAAACATATGTTCAGCAAAAACACATAAGCAAAAGCTTGTGGCAGCAATATTAGTAACAGCAAAAAAGTGGGAACAACCCAAATGTTCACCTACTGATGAATGGATAAACAAAATGTGGTATATCCATACAATGGAATATTATTCACCCATAAAAAGGAATCAAGCACATACTACAACATGAATCAACCCTGAAAACATTATGCTAAGTTAAAGAAGACAGATGCAGGGGCGCCTGGGTGGCTCAGTGGGTTGAAGCCTCTGCTTTCGGCTTGGGTCATGATCCCGGGGTCCAGGGATCGCGCCCCACATCGGGCTCTCTGCTCAGCAGGGAGCCTGCTTCCTCCTTTCTCTCTCTCTCTCTGCCTGCCTCTCTGCCTACTTGTGATCTCTGTCTGTCAAATAAATAAATAAATAATTTAATAAATAAATAAATAAATAAAGACAGATGCAAGAAGCTACATATGATTCCAATTATATGAAATGCCTGGAATAGGCAAATCTATAGAGAAAGAAAGTAGATTTATGGTTTCCAGGGCTGGGTTAGAGAAGTGAAGGAGTTGGTAGTCACTGCTAATGGGTACAGGTTTCTTTTCATAGTGAAAGAAATGTTCTGAAACTGGATAGCAGGGATGATTTTACAATCTTATATATATAGGAAAAACTACTGAACTGTATACTTTTAAATAGCAAATTTTATATTATGTGAATTATATCTCAATTAAAAAATAAATATATGCTTGATGACAGAAACTAGATATATGCGCAGTCTCAAAGTATCTCCCTCAAAATATTTAATAATTACAAAGGGGAAAATATTGTTTCCATTGGAGAATCCTGACAAAGACCACCTTAGCCAAGTGATCCATGCCAACATCACCAGTAAAATATATCAAGTACACCCTGACTTGACACACTAAGGAGGGTACATTCACTTCTCTAGTACTCCTCCCAAAAAAATGCAAAATCTTAATCTAATTATGAGAAAATAGCAGACGAACCCAAATTGAGGAACATTACACGAAATTACTATTCAGTACTCTTCAGAAGTGCCAAGGTCATGAACGACTGAGGAACTGTCACAGGTTGGAAGATACTACAGGAACATGGCTATTAAATGCACTGTGCAATCCTAGACTGGATACTGGAACAGAGTAAGGACATTAGTTAAAAAAAAATGGCGAAATCCTAATAAATTCTGTACTGTAGTTAATATTATTGTAGCAAGGTTAATTTCTTAGTTTGGTGTGTGTTCTACAGTTACGTATGATGTTAACACAAGAGGAAGCCAAGTGAAAGAAGTATCAGAATTCTCTGTACTATTTTTGCAACTCTTCTATAAGCCCAAAATGTTCTCAAAACTTAAAACTGTTAAGTGCTCTGTGAGGGCCGCCTGGGTGGCTCAGTGGGTTAAGCCTCTGCCTTTGGCTCAGGTCATGATCCCAGGGTCCTGGGATGGAGCCCCGAATCCCGCACTCTGCTCAGCATGGAGCATGCTTCCCCTGCTCTCTCTGCCTGCTTCTCTGCCTACCTGTGATCTCTTTCAGTCAAATAATAAAATCTTTAAAAAAAAAGAAAGAAAAAAAGAAAAAGAAATGCTCTGTGAAGTTAAAATATCTTTTTTAATGTAAAGATGTTTATTTATTTGTCAGAGAGAGAGAGAAATAGAGAGCATGAGCAGAACAGGGGGGAGCATCAAGCAAAGGGAGAAACTGAGCAAGGCCAGATGGGGGACTCCATCCCAGGACCCTGGGATCATGACCTGAGCAGAAGGCCAGATATTTAACTGACTGAGCCACCCAGGTGTCCCTGTGAAGTTAAAATACTTAATAACTTAATGCTTGGAGGGGCACCTGGTTCAGTCGGTTAAGTGGCTGCCTTTGGCTCAGGTCATGATCCCAGGGTCCTGGGATCACACCCCACACTGGGCTCCTTGCTTAGCCAGGAGCCTGCTTCTCCCCCTCCCTCTGCCTTCCTGCAGCTCCCCCTCTCATTCTCTCTCTCTGTTAAAAAATAATTAAATAGGGGCACCTGGGTGGCTCAGTGGGTTAGAGCCTCTGCCTTCAGCTCGGGTCGTGGTCCTAGGATGGAGCCCCATATCGGGCTCTCTGCTCGGCGGGGAGCCTGCTTCCCCCTCTCTTTGCCTGCCTCTCTGCCTACTTGTGATCTGTCAAATAAATAAATAAAATCTTTTAAAAATAAATATATAAAATCTTTAAAAAAGTACTTGGAGATAAAATTTAGCAAGTTTCCCAGAAAATACAATAAATTTTTTTAAAGATTTATTTATTTATTTTAAAGAGGAAGTACAAGTAGGGGGAGGATCAGAAGTCGAGAATCTCAAGCAGACTCCCGACTGAGCATGGAGTCCAGAGACTGGGCTCAATCTCCCCTTCCAAGAGATCATGACCTGAGCTGAAACTAAGAGTCAGATGCCTTAACCACCTGAGCCACCCTAAAATTTTTTACTTACAGGCAAAGACACTTGTCTATAATGCAACAAAAGCCTTCCCTCATTTGGGGAAGAAATAAGCTTATAAATAAAACATTGTTTCAGGTGCCTGGGTGGCTCAGTGGGTTGGGCCTCTGCCTTTGGCTCAGGTCATGATCTCAGAGCCCTG
Source organism: Taxidea taxus jeffersonii (assembly GCA_003697995.1). Classification (NCBI taxonomy): domain Eukaryota; kingdom Metazoa; phylum Chordata; class Mammalia; order Carnivora; family Mustelidae; genus Taxidea; species Taxidea taxus. The sequence goes on along the minus strand of RCUC01143879.1, from coordinate 16,950 downwards.
GGATCTTGTTGGGCTCTCTGCTCAACAAAGAGCCTGCTTCCCCCTCTCTTTACCTGCCTCTCTGCCTACTTGTGATCTGTCAAATACATAAATAAAATCTTTAAAAATATATATATATATAGTTTCTAAAGCATGGTACCATAAAGCCTTAGTCATTTTGCTCCAAAAAGATAACTAATGAAAACAAAAAGGATAAAATGTCCCATAAAGATGTTAGACCTTGATACCTGGCTGGCTCAGTCAGTGAAGCATCTGCCTTCCCTGAGGTCATGATCCTAGGGTTCTAGGATCAAGTCCTGCATCTGGCTCTTTGCTCAGCAGGGAGTCTGCTTCTCCCTCTGTCTGCCAATCCCCCTGCCCTCTCTCTCTCTGACAAATAAATAAAACCTTAAAAAAAAAAAAAAGATGCTAGAATCTTCACCTTAGAATCTTCAATTTAAATATATGCTGGACATGTACGACTCTGCTTGATTAGTTTCAGTAATTTAATTCCTAATGTTCTAATTTCTGACCCTGTTTCCTTAGATCAAACTAAAATATCAATATATGAAAGGACAGAGAAGATCTGGGGAGTGACTGGCCGGCTCAGTCAGTATAGTACGTGTCTCTTGATCTTGTGGTTGTAAGTTTGAGCCCCACATTGGGTACAGAGATTACTTAAAGAGAATAAAAATCTTAAAGAAAATAAAAAGGTGCAGAGTGTGTGTGCATCCATATATACAATGGAGTATTTTTCAGCCATGAAAAAGAATGAAATCTTACCATTTGCAACAACATGGATGGAGCTAAAGAGTATAACGCTAAAAGTGTAATCAGTCAGATAAAGGTAAGTACCATATGACTTCACTCATATGTGCAATTTAAGAAACAAAACAAATAAGCAAAGGAAAAAAAGAGAGATAAAACCCAAGAAACAGATTCTTAACTATAGAAAACAGATGGTTGCCAGAGAAGAGGTGGGTGGGGGGATGGAGGAAATAGGTGAAGGGAAGGGGATTAATAGTACACTTATCATGATGAACACTGAATAGTGTACAGAATTGCTTAATCACTACATGGTACACCTAAAACTAATGTAATATTGTATGTTAATCGTAATGCAAATTAAAAAACAATTTAAAATTTTTTTAAATAAATCTTAAAAAATAAAATCTACTTTACACTAGCCTCATATACTCAGAATCTTATAGTCAAAGAGGCCAAACAGATAATCTAATCCAGTGGTTCTCAAAATGACATTCCAGACCAACAACACCAGCATCTCTAGGAAACTATGTTGGACATGCCAATCCTTTTTTTTTTTTTTTAAGATTTATTTATTTGACAGCATCCTGTGTCCCTCGAGCAGTACCTGATGGAGGGCAGCTATAACAAGGTGTTCCTGGCCAAAGGCAACATCCCTGCTGAGAGCTATACCTTCTTCATTGACATCCTGCTTGACACTATCAGGGACGAGATTGCTGGGTGCATTGAGAAGGCCTATGAGAAAATCCTTTTCACTGATGCCACCTGGATCCTCTTCTTCAACACACCCAAAAAGATGACAGACTACGCCAAGAAGCGAGGGTGGGTTCTGGGCCTTAACAACTACTACAACTTTGCCAGCCAGCAGCAGAAGCCAGAAGATACCACCATTCCCTCCACAGAACTGGCCAAACAGGTCATCGAGTATGCCCAGCAGCTGGAGATGATCGTCTGAGGCTCCCCCCCCACCCCGGCACCAGGGTGCAGCTGGGCCTGCGCCATTTAAAGCAGTGGCAGGGAGGGCTTCCTCCAATAAAGGTGGATTGACCTTCTCTCTTGTAGGCCCTTGTCTCCCCGGGTGGAATGTTGGGGAGACAAGTTCCTTATCTTGGAAGAACTTAGAAGTTTGGGGGCCCTCTGGGGTCGGAGATAACCCTCTGTTGGGTCAACCTCTGCCCAGCGGCCTTTGCTGAAACTCTCCGATGGCAGCCATGACGGGGCCCCAGTGGTGGGAGAGCCCAGGTTCCAGGTAGAGGGATTGTTGCAGCCAGCTGTGGACCCACGGGACTGCCAGGCCAAGGCACGAGTTTTTCAGTGAAGGGGGTGATGCATCACAGTTTTAAAAATGTTTGCAATTGGGGCGCCTGGGTGGCTCAGTGGGTTAAAGCCTCTGCCTTCGGCTCAGGTCATGATCCCAGGGTCCTCGGATCGAGCCCCACATAGGGCTCTCTGCTCAGCAGGGAACCTGCTTCCTCCTCTCTCTCTCTCTGCCTGCTTCTCTGCCTACTTGTGATCTCCATCCATCAAATAAATAAATAAAATCTTTAAAAAAAAAAAGTTTGCAATTAAACCAGTTTGTTCAATGAAAAAAAAAAAAAAAGGCAAAGAGGCAGGCAGAGAAAGAGAGGGGGAAGCAGGCTCCCCGCCGAGCAGAGAGCCCAATGCGGGGCTCGATCCCAGGACCCTGGGATCACGACCCGAGCTGAAGGCTGAGGCTTCAACCCACTGAGCCACCCAGGTGCCACTGGACATGCCAATTCTTTACCCCACTCCCAAACTTCTGAATCAGAAACTCTAGTGGTAGAGTCCTGCAATGAAGTTTTAAAAACCCTCCAGGAGGGGGAGACAAACCATGAGAGACTGTGGACTTTGAGAAACAAACTGAGGGTTTTGGAGAGGAAGGGAGTGGGGGATTGGGTGAGCCTGGTGGTGGGTATTATGGAAGGCAGGTACTGCATGGAGCACTGGGTATGGTGCATAAACAATGAATTTTAGAACACTGAAAAAAAAATAAAATTAAATTTTTAAAAAATAAAATAAATAAAAACCCTCCAGGAAATTCTGATACAGGCTAAAGTTTAAGAAGCGCTGATCTTATCCAATCTCCTCACTGCAAAGTGATATGCTTAAAAACACAAGTTTTCTTAGAAGTAACCACATCTAAAACCTAGGCTTTCAACCCCCAGTCCAATGCACTAATGACTGACCTATACTGTCCCACCAGCAGTCCTAGTTCTTACCTGAGACAGTAAAGCATAAGTTGAATTCCTATTTCAAAAGAACACCACCAGAATTATCCTATCTTCCTTTCCCCTATCATCATTTTCTGCTCCATTTTGACATGTGGTACGGTTTTATCCTATCTTGCACAAAAATCTGTCACTTTAAATGAAGTATAACATTCCTGATAAGCAACAGAAATCCAAAAATTAGATGCTTAACTCCTTAAACTGATTCAAACTATTATTTTCAATAAAACTAACAAGTGTTTCTCATGTATCTTCTCTACTCCATATTTCTCCTCTTTGTATTTAGAGGAACTATTATTCAGCTATCATAAGTAATTAATGACGATTTTTCTACCCTCATATCAAGGGTCACTCAAATGCCTTACGTCTCACAGGCCAACTTCTTTGGGCACATTGTGCATAAATATGTAAAAGTGAGCAAGACACCATAAAGTATATGTAAATTCAAAAATATCCAGAAGAAACGGAGAGGAAAAAAAGGGAAACAGAACGAAGATTAGGGGCACCTGGGTGGCTCAGTGGGTTAAGCATCTGCCTTCAGCCCACGTCATGATCTCGGGATCCTGAAATCAAGCCCCACGTCAGGCTCCCTAAGGAGGGGGCCTGCTTCTCCCTCTCCCTGTTGCTCCCTCTACTTGTGCGCTCTCTCGCTGTCTGTCAAATAAACAAATAAAATCTTAAAAAAAAAAAAGATTAACTTAATCCTCTCCTTGGCAAATCAAAACCAAGAGCAAAATTAACGAAGGAAGTTATGTGTTCAACATTTAAAAAATAAAATTTCAATTAAACATATATTAACCCTGGATAACCTTAGCTTATCAGAATTTCAAACTTTAAAATAAGAAAAATTTGAATAAGCCAGTAATTAAATTCTTACCAAGCCTGGTGTGGTATCTTCATCACTGTCTAGATCGTGACTGCTTTCCATATCAACACTGACAATCACTGTATCTGAAGTGCTATTGTGTTGTTGCTTGTTACTTTCAGTATAAACATCTAAGGATGATTTTTGCAAAGTGGATTCTGCCTTGGAAGATACGCCTTCCATCCTTGGAGTTAAAATCCTTTTGCAAGTTTTCCTTATTTCAGTCTTCTTACATTTCTTACATGCAACTTCATTGTTAAAATCCTTATCCAACAGGGATTTAGGGGACTTAAATTGGTCTGGCTTGTAGTTACTGAGTGAAAAGGGAACAAGATACACCTTAGGTGTTTTTCCTAAAACTGTAGTCTGTACTGGTCTCAGAGATACACAAGTGATGTTTTGATTTTCTTTATATTCATTCACCTATTCAGGCCAATAAAAGAAAAGAGAGCATTAGAATTCCAGGTCCTATGTCTCTTCTTACAGGTCTGTATAAATAAATCTAACTCCTATTTCATAACGAAAACATAAATCCAAAGTGATAGCCTGTAAGCAAACTTTTTTCCCCACCAAAATCTAGATACCTAACTCATTAACCTGAATTTAAGTACTTATTATAGTGAGTGTATTTTTTACCCAGAACTCTGCAAACCAATAATAACATAGTAATAATGACTACATTTGTAACTGAGGAGACTACCCCAACAGTCACCTTCGGAGTAACTGGAATTGTCTCCAGAGTCGGAAGACAACAGTAACTGCCCTAAAGGCAGATGCTGGGTCCCAGATCCCATCCTGCCCCTGTTTCCGGTCTTATTGTATAAGAACCTTCCCCAACGCTTAAGTTTCCACAGAGGACAACCGCCGGGATCCCCGATTATCTTTTGAAGCAACGTCCCCGAAAAACCCGTTTTGCTAAGAAATGCCCCATGGAGCGGGAACTAGTTCCGGAGTGTGGAGGTGGTGAGTGCCAAGTGCTCGTGCCCTCCCGGGCCTGCTCCGGGCAATCCCTCAGGAAACACTGAGGCAGGAGTACACCCGAAAGCAACAAGTCGGTTCTCACCTTCATCTGAAGTCGCTGTCTGGAACCCACCTTCTCCTCACTGCCCGCGCGCGACCCCGACATCTTTCAGCGGCTTAGCAGCTGGCGTCTTCCCGCCAAGATTGCGGCGGGAGGCGCGGGGAGGAAAAGGGGAGGAGCAGGGGTTTGGGGCGGGGCCTGGAGGGCAACTCAGGCGCGCTCTGACTCCAGCTGGCGGGAGAGGGAGGGGCATGCGTCAAGCTCACCAGCGTCACCCCAAACTGAAATTCTGTAGAGATGCGATTGAACCGAATACACATTTTTACCTTAGATTCCGGTATTTTTTGATGCTGCTGATGCCAGTATCTCACTTTGAAAAACACTGGCGCTTCTGCTGGGGAAAAAAACAACTTGCCTTGCAATGTGAGCCTGGAAAAGATTCAGACGCACTTCTATGCCGCACGAATAGACGCGCTAGAAAATCGCAATCAACCGGCAGCCTTTACCTGGGCCCCCGGGTTCCTTATAACCCCACCACAAGAAAATTATGCCCTATGGCTACCATATATTACCTTCTTCCTAGAAAGGGAAGCATTTCGATTTTTTTCAAGAGCTGGTAACTTCAGCTGTTTTAAATTTCACCTCATCATCTGCCCACCAGTTAACTAAGATCCTAATGATGACCTTACAAAGCCCAAAGGCTGGGGAAAAGTTGTGATAATCAAATCATTTTTGTATCACAGAGTAACAAATAAGATTTTAGTGCCCTGTATTTCTTACAGTCACAGACAAAGTAACCTTTCCCTCCTCCCCCCCGCCTTCTCTGTGTTGCCCTGAGTCAAAACAATTGTTTTCCCATATTTACTCCCTCCGGACAGCATGGTTTTGAAGCTGTTAAAAACACAAATTTCTACCTACTCTAAAGATTCTTCTCTTTCTAGCCCAAAACTGTTTCCTTGGTTGTTTACATCAGTCCTCTCCACTGTTCTCTGCTCAAGTCTTGCGCAATTTTATTTCCCCTCCCAGCCTAAACCCAATTTTACAACACAAGTGAAGTAATTTGAGAACTAATCCTATTAACAGTAACAGCAGGGCTCTCCACAATCTGATTCTTGCCAAAATTTAACCACTCCTTGACTCAAAAGTTAGTGATAAAATCAAGCATTTCAGTGTTTAATATATATACCATGCTATTTCTGGACTGCAAGACTCTGTTCATGCTCTCCCATATCTCCCTACCATACTTATGAAATCCTTTCTATGGTCCAATGTATTCCGACTTCCAATAAGCCAATATTATTTTTACAAACCCAGCTAGGAAACCGTGATTGCTTCTGTCACCAAGCCTTAGAAGACTTCCTAAATAAAATTCAAGTCTTTAAACAATATTCCATACTCCTCAGAGAGCTAAGCACAGTAAACACAGCAAGTACTTAATACTTACTCATGTACTTATATACAAACACTGTCTAGCCAGGAATGCTTTAATAGACGGTCTTAAGAAACTGAAAAAACTGGGAAGCCAAAAAGCACACTCTTCTGACTTCAGGCAATGCTCCAGGCCCCTTCGGGGATTTTTCCAAGCCAATGGCCTAAATCACCACCAGCTGCCCTCACGTGACTAAAAAATACCTTACCACAACCCACTCAGCCTCATCAACTGAGCTAATCAGGTGCTACTGGCAGGATTTCTATTCTCATTAAACTCCAATGCTGAGTTTCCAACAATCGGGACAAACTGCCCTTCACTATCTGCTCAATTCCTTATTCATCACTATCCCAGTTTCCTCGAGTTCAAACCAAGCTAACAAAAGATACCCGTAATTCCGAACTGCCTGGCCACAGGATTTTTAACAGCAAAGCCCAACAGGCAGCGATTTCCCGCCAGAAGAGACGTCCAAACACTGCAAGACTGAAGACGCCAGAGCTGTATAAGAACATGCGCACTAACAGACTCGACGCCCACAATCCCAGAATCCTCTGGCCCCATATTTCCGGTTTCTCTAGCTCAGCCGTAAGTGGCGTTTCTGTCTGTCGCGCAGCGGTGTCCAGTACCTCTAGGAGAAGAGGTGTTTTGTTGTTGTTGTTTTCCCTCCTCTTCGTTGACGTTGTTGCTGTTCGCTGTTTGGAATCACTGAAGTTTCGGGAGTCACCGCCGCTGCCATCAACATGTCGGTCCCAAGCGCACTCATGAAACAACCGCCCATTCAGTCTACGGCTGGGGCTGTCCCGGTTCGCAATGAAAAAGGTACGGTGCTGAGCCGTTTTCCAGTCGGATCTTACCTCTTCCTTCGCCAGCATATTCCAGACCTACCCTAGCAAACCACCCCAATCCTCCGACCCTTATGACCCTGACCCCTAATTTCCATCAAACTCGCACCCGATCGCGTTGCTTGAGGGGGCGGGGAGGGGACCCACTTACATCTCATCTTGTTCCTATCGCCTGTCTGTCCTCACAGCAAGCCCTCTTCCCTTGGCCTCCACCGGTAAATTAGACTAATATACATAGTGAATGCCTGCTTTTGCAGGGCGTTGTGCGGGATACAGTCCCTCTTTTGTTATCCTAGCAGTACGCTTGTGCTGCTTTTGTAACTCTCATTATTATTTTGTGTATCTGTCTCCCTCTACTGCATCCTAAGTTCATAACGTTCTTGAGACAGGAACCATGTCTTATTAAACTTATTATTCCTTTCAAACAACGCTGTGACTATTAAGTTGAATACACACTTGTGTGAGGCAATGCCTTTAACCTTAAGGAACTCATATGGTAGTAGATGTGAGACATGGAAAAAGAGGCACATTCTAAGCAATGTGCGATTCCTGGCACACAGGTGGTATAAATCGAACGATGTGGAAGGGTGGAGAAGGAGTAATCTCTTCAAACTGAGGTAATCAAGGAAAGCATCTTGAAGAAGGCGGCATATAAGTTGATCCTTATAGGATGAGTAGGATTCCAGTGCAGGTAGAAGAAGGAACACTACATGTTTGGGGCAGGAGGATAGACTAAAGAGTCCCTTTTTTCAGGAAGGAATTTGGAAAATAATTGAGGTTTTTTTTTAATTTTTTTAAGATTTTATTTATTTATTAGTTAGAGAGAGAGAGAGAGAGAGCACAGGCAGACAGAGAGGCAGGCAGAGGCAGAGGGAGGAGCAGGCTCCCTGCCGATCAAGGAGCCCGATGTGGGCTCGATCCCAGGACGCTGGGATCATGACCTGAGCCGAAGGCAGCCGATTAACCAACTGAGCCACCCAGGCGTCCCGAGTTTTGTTTTTTTTTTTTTAATATACGGTACCTATTCTTGTGCAACTTGCCTTTTCCTTCAAAGTGGCTTTTGATATTCTTTTATACATACAGAGCTAATTCATTCATTTTAACTACTTACAAATTCCATTGTATAATTAAACCAGTTTATTCCTTGCTAAAGAACAGTTAGTTGTTGTGGGGTTTTTTTTCCTATTATAAACAGTGCTGTAGTTGTCCTTTTTTTTTTTTTAAGTAATCTTTACCCCAGACATGGGTTTCAAACTCAACCCCGAGATCGAGTCACATAGTCCACCAACTGAGCTAGCCAGACACACACCGTAGTTGTCATTCTTATTTTATTTATTTATTTATTTGACAGAGAGAGATCACAGGTAGGCAGAGAGGCAGGCAGAGAGAGAGAGGAGGAAGCAGGCTCCCTGCTGAGCAGAGAGCCCGATGCAGGACTCGATCCCAGGACCCTGAGATCATGACCCGAGCTGAAGGCAGAGGCTCAACCCACTGAGCCACCCAGGCGCCCTGTAGTTGTCATTCTTAAATGTGTCTCTTCAGTGCACTGTGTAAGAATTTCTCTGGGGTAGACTCCTAAAAGTTCATCAACCTAAATAGCTATTTCCACTTGCTCTCCACAATGCGTTGTGAGAGCATTAAGTTTGTATTTTCCCACATATTCATCTGCACACTTGGGTTGTATCAGATTTTAAAATTTTGCCCAATCTAATTATGAAATATCTCATTTTAATTTGCATTTCCCTGATTATTAGTGATACAAGAATTTTCATGGCATTTATCAGCTCTCTATTCTCTTATCTGAATTACCTGGTTTTGTCATTTACCCATTTTATACTTAGTTTTTCTTCATCCTAAATCTGTCATATCTTTTTCCTATTTTGTCTTGGGTTTTTTTTGGCTTGTCTTTTCACTTTAATTTGGAGTTAAATTCTGTTTAATAGGCATTTGTGTTTCACAGGTATTTTTCATTTTAGTGTTACCAGATTTATCAATTTTATCTTTAATAGCTTGTGTTGTTTTGTATATTGTGTAAGAAATCCTTCCCTGTACTGAGATCATAAATACTCAAATTACTTTCTATCATCTAAGTGTTTGTGTATACGAAATAGGATTGAGTATACAATTGTGCAAGACAGATCTAATTTAAGGAGCTTATAATCCAGTAGGGATGTAAGTGTTTAAGATGTGTTATCACACATGAGTCTTTAATCCATCTGGAATTTTGTGAGTATGTGTGTGGCGTCAGAGATCAAATTTTACTGTTTACCTTATGGTTAACCAACTGCCCCTACTGTTCCATTGTTTGACTAGCCCATCCGCTCTCCACTGCTTTGTGTGTTTTTAAGATTTTATTTATTCATTTGACAGAGAGAGGGAGGGCACAAGCAGGGGGGAGCAGCAAGCAAAGGGAGAAGCAGGCTCCCCGCTGAGCAGGGAGTCTGATGCAGGGCTTGATCCCAGGACCCGGGGATCATGACTTAAGCCAATGGCAGATGCTTAACTGACTGAGCCACGAAGGTCCCCAAGATTTTATTTATTTATTTGAGCAAGATGGAGGGGAGGAAGCTGACTCCCTGCTGAGCAGGGAGCCCGACGCTGGATCCCAGGACTCTGAGATCATGTCCTGAGCTGAAGGTAGACTCTTAATCAACTGAGCCACCCAGGTGCCCTGAGACTTTATTTTTTTAGATCAGTTTTAGGTTCACAATTCCCATATATCCTCTGCCCCACACATGCATAGCTTCCTCCATTATCAACATCTCCCACCAGAGTGATACATGTGTTGCATTTGATGAACCTACATTAACACATCATAGTCACTCAAAGATTACATTAAGGTTCACTCTTGGTGTTGTGTATTCTATGGATTTAGACAAATGTATAATGACATACATCCATTACTACAGTATCACACACAGTATTTTCATTGCCCTGAAAATCCTCTGTGCCCTGCCTATTCATCCCTCCCCCAACCCAACTCTTGGCAATCACCAGTCTTTTTACTGTCTCCATAGTTTTCCCTTTTCCAGAATGTCATGTATTTGGAATCACACAGTGTATAACTTTTTCAAATTGGCTTCTTTCACTTAGTAATATGTTTGTAAGTGTCCTCTATGTCGTCCTGATAGCTCATTTCTGTTTAGCACTGAATAATATTCCATCATGTAGACATACCGTCATTCATTCATTCACCTAGCAGCGGACATCTTGGTTTCTTCCAAGTTTTAGCAGTTATGAGCAAAGCTGAAATAAATACCAGTGTGCAAGTTTTTTTTGTGGACATTAGTTTTCAACACTTAGGTAAATACCAAGGAGTGCAATTGCTGGATCACGTGGTAAGAGTATGATTAGTTTTATAAGAAACCACCAAACTGTCTTCCAAAGTTGCTGTGCCATTTTGCATTCCCACCAGTAACAAATTAGAGTTCTTGTTAGTCCACATTCTCGCCAGCAATTGTGTTGTGAGAGCTCTGTAGTTTGGTTATTCTAATACATGTGCAATGGTATCTCATCTTATTTTGCATTTCCCTGACAACATATGATTTGAAGCAAATATGCTTATTTGCCATCTGTGTATCTTCTTTGGTGAGGTATGTTAAAGTCTTCAGCCTCAGCTGGTTCTTCAGAACTGTCTTGGTTCTTTTTGGCCTCCTATTTTTCCATGTGATTTTTGAATCAGCCTGGGGACTACTGTAAGCAGAATTGCATTAAAATTATAGGTCATGCATTTATTCATTAACTTGGGCACAGTTGCCATCTTCTCATACTTGAATATGATATATTTCTCCATTTATTTAGATCTTTTGTATCTTCCAATATAATTATATATTTTTCCTCTGAAAAGCCTTGTACATCATTTGTTGAATTTAATCTTTGGTATCTTGTAGATTAGTTACTATTGTAAATAGTATTTTTAAACTTTATTTTCTAATTTATGTAGCTAACACATAGGTACACTTATTTAGATCCAGCATTTATTTAGTATTGTCCCTGAATTCATTTTTTAGCTTGCCTGTTTGTTATCTTGTATTTTCTACATAGATAATCATAGTCTGCAAATTATGACAGTTACTTCTTCCTTTTCAATCCTTACCTTCTATCTCTTTTTCTTTTCTCTTTTCTTTTAAGATTTTATTTACTTGAGAGAGAGACAAAATGAGTGGAGTGGAGGGGGAAAGGGAGAACGAGAAGCAGACTTCTGAAGAGCGGGGGCCTGACGCGGGACTGGATCCCAGACCCTGAGATCATGACCTGAGCTAAAGGCAGACACTTAATTGACTGAGCCACCCAGGCACCCCTTTCTCCTTTGTCTTATTGTCCTAATTAGAACCATAATAAAATGTTGACTAGAAGGTGTGTTAGGGACAACATAAAGATGCCCACTGGTTTTTAAAGGAATTGAAACTTAAAGGAATTAGAAAATATTCTAATATTTTATCATTAAGCATAAGTACTATTGTATCTATTGTTAAGATTATATGACTTTTTAATATATAAACTTTAAATAGTATATTATGTTTTTTCCCATTAATTTTCTAAGCTTAAGCCATCCTTGTGGAGCTAAATCCTTTGAGGTCATGATGGCTTGGAATTTTTTTTGTTTACTTTTACATTGCTAGAATAAATTAGCTATTATGTTATTTAGTGCCTTTTTTTTTTTTTTTTTTTTTTTTAACAGAGAGATCACAAGTAGGCAGAGAGGCAGGCAGAGAGAGAGAGGAGGAAGCAAGCTCCCTGCTGAGTAGAGAGCCCGATGCGGGGCTCAATCCCAGGACCCTGGGACCATGACCATGACCAAGGCTGTCACTTAACCAACTGAGCCACTCAGGCACCCCTGTTTAGTACTTTTTAATGTACGTTTATTAAGAGAAATTCATGTAAAGTTTTCCTTTGAGCTGTCAAATTTGGTTATCAAAACTATATTCATCTTATAAAATGTTTTGGTTAGTTTTCACTTTATTCACAGGAATTGTTACATTTGTAAACAAGATGTTATCTTGGGGCCCCTGGGTGGCTCAGTCAGTTAAGCGGCAGCCTTGGCTCAGGTCATGATCCCAGGGTCCTCACCAGAGAGCCTGCTTCTTCCTCTGCCCCTCCTCCTGCTCGTAACACTCTCTCTCTCTCTCTCTCTCTCTCACTCACCTGCTCGGTCTCTCAAATAAATAAAATCTTTTAAAAGAGAGAGATATGGGACACCTGGGTGGCTCAGTGGGTTAAGCCGCCACCTTCAGCTCAGGTTACGATCCCGGGGTCCTGGGATCGAGTCCCACATCGGGCTCTCTGCTTGGCAGAGAGCCTGCTTCTCCCCTCCCCTCTCTGCCTGCCTCTCTGCCTACTTGTGCGATCTCTGTCTGTCAAATAAATAAATAAAATCTTTAAAAAAAAAAAAAGAGAGAGAGATATAGGGGTGCCTTGGTGGCTCAGTGGGTTAAGCCTCTGCCTTTGGCTCAGGTCATGATCTCGGGGTCCTGGGATCGAGCCCCACATTGGGCTCTCTGCTCAGCGGGGAGCCTGCTTCCTCCTCTCTCTCTGCTTGCCTCTCTGACTACTTGTGATCTCTGTCTGTCAAATAAATAAATAAATAAAATCTTCAAAAAAAAAGAGAGAGATGTAATCTTGGAGGTTTGATAGGACATAAGCTAAAAGAAGAGGTAGAAATAGATAAGATTAAAAGCTTGAGTTATATGGTGATATAAAGGCTGCCATAGAAAATTCCAGAGGAACTAAAAGAGGGATTGAGCAACATTTTAATTTTCTGTTCCCACCTAAGTCACCCTTGTGTGCTGGGCACTGTTACAAATAATTCCCTTACATATATAGTTGAGGTGGAATAGCATGAATTTGTGATGGATGTAGTCTGCCTGTCTGGGGAGAATTTCTTCTGTTGTTTCACTGCCTGTCTTCCTCCATGTCATTGTATTCAGGCTCACCTTCTTTATCATTAGTGTTGGTATTCACAGGAATGTTTTCCTATGACTTGGTCTTGTCTGGAAACACCAATAGAAGAATGAATAGGTGGTTGGGTAGTGGCTCTCTTCTTCTACTTGAACTCTTGTTTACCAGGTATAGGGCTCTACCTGCAAAGCCAGAGGTTGAAAGACATTGGGAAAGAGGCTACTGAAACATAATAAGTTATCTTTATCACCCAGGTGAGATTTCGATGGAGAAAGTGAAGGTAAAACGTTATGTGTCGGGAAAGAGGCCAGACTATGCCCCTATGGAGTCCTCAGATGAGGAGGATGAAGAATTTCAGTTCATTAAGAAAGCCAAAGAACAAGAAGCAGAGCCTGAGGAACAGGAGGAGGATTCATCCAGTGACCCTCGACTGCGGCGTTTGCAGAACCGTATTAGTGAAGATGTGGAGGAGAGGTAATGATTAGTATTATGTTTCCTTGGACCTAAACCCCCACAGGTTAGTTAATAACAACAAGAGCAATAATAGCTAATATTTGCACAATACTCATTATGTGCCAGTCTCTGTTCCAAGTACATTTACTAATTCTTATAATCTACCTAATAACCTTATGAGGTATATGTTATCCCAATTTACAAATGAGGAAACTGAGGCACAAAGGGATCAGGAAAATACATGACCGAAAGTATTCAACCAGCAAGTAGCAGCCAGTAAACAGCAGGTTACCTCTGGTCCAAAAACCCTAATTAACTCACTAAGGGAATAGAAAACACAAACCATTAGTTGATTGTTGAGGGGCAGAGGAGGTCTTAAAATTTGAGAAACTGATTTAATTCACTCACTTCTCCTAAAGGCTAATGAGGGGAATGACACCAAGGAAGTAGGGGAAAAGGCCTGATGAATGAATGGCCTCAGGTAGTAAAGGGTTCGGTATGTTGTGTGTTGATTGAGACATTACCTTACAAAGTAGACCAGAGATCCCAAACTTTACAGATCATATTGTCTTGGGAATTTTCTCAGGGAGCTCCTAGACCTACACAGTTCTGTTTATTTTATTAAGTAGTTAGATCCAAATAATTCAGTAAATAGTCATGTCCTAACATTTAAAGCCATTTGAAAAATATAATAAACATAAAAGAAAAAACACTTTTATTTTATTCTTACATAACCATAATTACTTATTAGTGAGGTTTGTGTGCCTTTGGAACATGAGTACTTCTCAGACCTTGGAATCAGATTGGCACTGTCATTCATTTCCTGTTCCATATTGATCTGCATGCAGTAGTTGCTTTTTATACAGCCACCAAAAATTCAGTTTCACAAAGATAACGATGTCAGCTGAAAAGAAACCCAGTGTGGCCTATAAAACCATCCCAGTGCACCCATATGTTTGTTACAATGCCTTATGATGCCTCAGCTTACATTTAACATTTTAGGTCCAGCTTAACTATTTGCTCTGACACTTGTAAATAAGAATTGTTTTCTTTTATCTGCACCTCAGGCTTCAGTATTAATAAAAGCAAACATAACCTCCAGGTGCTCTATGACTAAGGAAATGGTTGATGCTCTCTCATTTTGTGACATTGGTGTTACACTTGAAGATGCTGTTTTTCAGATTGGCTCGACATCGGAAAATAGTGGAACCTGAAGTGGTAGGAGAAAGTGACTCAGAAGTGGAAGGAGATGCTTGGCGCATGGAACGAGAAGATAGCAGTGAAGAAGAAGAAGAAGAAATTGATGATGAGGTATAAAAAAGGAAAATGCAAGTTCTTTCTAGGCCCAAGAAAAAGTTGGGCAGCTGTTCTCCTTTGTTAAGGTCCTGAAGGCAATAAGCTTGCTGCTTTTGGCAGAACTCTGATCTAAGGTTCCTTATTTGTTGGAGATAGAATTGAAAATAAAATGATGTAAATTGTATTTATTCCTATCAGAATTTGTTAAATGTGATGAAGGGGAAAATAAAAAGCTGCCTTAGAACATGGGTCATTGTTTTGACTGACTGAACCTGTGACTTGACAGGAAATAGAGCGGCGCCGTGGCATGATGCGTCAGCGAGCACAGGAGAGAAAAAATGAAGAGATGGAAGTCATGGAGGTGGAAGATGAGGGACGTTCTGGGGAGGAGTCAGAATCAGAATCTGAGTATGAAGAATACACAGACAGTGAAGATGAGATGGAGCCTCGCCTTAAACCTGTCTTCATTCGAAAGTAAGTAACTCACAAACCAGGCCTGAATCCACACACATAGTTACTACTTTCCAGGTCTCAGGATAGAAGCCTCTTTTCTATCTCATGCTCTTCTGAAGTATCAGCACTAAGTGGAAGTCCTCTGCCCAGTTCCCTACCTGTGCGGATATTTGCTGTGGAATATCTTGGTGTTAACAGAGAGCCTGAGTTTGTTTTCACATCTCCCTTTCCAGTTAAAGAGCACATATCTGCCCATGGTCCTATAAAGGACAAAGTGAAAGTTGTGAGAGAATTCCTAATCCTTTCCTAATGATGAGAAATCCTACTACTTACAGTCCAGCAGTTTCTTGCTATTCAGGCAGTTCTCAAAGATGAATGGAGTTTTAATGCTCTGAATACCTGGGGTGACTCCCAGTTTTGACTCTTTGCAAAAAAATAGAGCCAGTGATTGTTGGGCTTTGTCTGATTTGGATGGTACTTGAGTTAAGAGGATAAAGAGCTCCACTCTAAGGGCTTTGGGCAATTAACAGGACTCTTGTGCTACAGGAAGGACCGAGTAACAGTTCAAGAACGTGAGGCTGAAGCATTGAAACAGAAGGAGCTGGAGCAGGAAGCAAAACGCATGGCTGAGGAGAGGCGAAAGTACACACTCAAGGTACTGGGAGTGGTTGTGGCGATTGCACACGAGGCAGAGTGAACTTGGGCTTGTCTGAGGAAAATAAGGAAATCCAACAGGTGAACTGTTCTCCTTACCCAGATTGTAGAAGAGGAGACCAAGAAAGAGCTGGAAGAGAACAAGCGGTCCCTGGCTGCATTGGATGCTCTCAATACTGATGATGAAAATGATGAGGAAGAATATGAGGCATGGAAAGTTCGGGAGCTAAAGAGAATCAAGAGGGACAGAGAAGATCGAGAAGCGTGAGTAATAAGATGGACTTAGAGTTTAATATTGGTAATGGGATGGGTTCCTGGTGGGGTACCTCTGAGGCTCAACACAGACTGTGAGTTTTTTCCACAATTGGAATGTGCCTTATTACAATGAAATCATGGAAAAGAAACACTTTGTCAGTATTTCTCTGTGATAGAGTACCAGGTGATACTCCCTGTAGTTTTCTAGTAGACACACAGATGTTAGGCATTATTAATCAGTTATCTATTCTTGCATAAAAACCCAATCCAAAATTTGGTCACTTGGAACAATTGATTCCTTACAGTTTTTGAGTTGGCTAAGCAGTTCCTCTGCTGGTTTCACCTGGGTTCTCCCATGCAGTTGCACCCAGCTGGAGGATTGGCTGGGCTAGAGTGTCCAAAAATCGCTTCATTCACATGTCCAGTAGTTAATGCTAGACTGCCTTACTTCTTCAGTGGGCTAGATTGGCTTTCTTACATAACAGTCCCATGACAGTATTCCAAGAGGGCAAAAGTGGAAACTGGCAAGGTCTTTTAAGGCTCACATGTCATTTCTGCAAAGGGGCATGCATACTTTGAGGTGAAGAATTTGTGGCCCTTTAAATAATCCACCACATTCACTATTGTTAGAGCAAAATCAGTTCTGAGCTGCATCACCCATTCTTGAAAATTACCAGGAGAGGGTAATCCCAGATTACAAAGGGAAACCATCAATAGAAAATGCTGTCCTCAGCCTGCAGTTTCTACGATTTTTAATCCTGGGTTTCAAGGAGTCCATGTACCCTTTAAAA
>RCUC01143878.1:0-35837 GCA_003697995.1 Taxidea taxus jeffersonii | reverse complement strand
TGCCAGACACAAAATGGTCAGAAGAAAGGTAGAAGATTTGTCACCTGCTTAAGGCCAACAAAAGTCCCCCATGCCATTCATGTCTCCCTCCTTTGTTCAGATTGATTGTCATCAACATGCCATTGGTGCACAGTGATACAAGAAAAAGAAACCAGGATAATAAAAGATTTCTTTTGACATTTCTGCCCTTTAAGTATTTATATCTTATTTCTTAATGGCTAGAGAATATCTTAAAATATCTTGGGATCCTCTGAATATTTGGCCATAGAAGAAATAATTTAACATACTTTTTGCTCTATGACTATTTCTTCATTTCAGCTCTTGTTTAATTTTTACTATATGCTGGGAGAAAAGTTAAAATTAAAATATTTATAAAAGATATGTAGCATCAAAATGAAGTTAGCAAAAAAAAGGTGTTTTGATAACATAAAGTAAAAACTGAGAAAAACTTGATGAGTTATTCAGCATATGTTTGTAGAAAAACTACATAGAAAATGTGGGTGAACTTGACATCTCTAATATCCATGAAATCAATGAAGGATCTCACTCAGCTATCTAATGGAAACAAGAAAATCTCCCAATTCTCCCAAAATTCCTTTTTAGAAATGTTGTTGCAGCAACTTTAGAGACTGAAAGATTTTCCAAGGATTCCTCCTGTGAAATTCCAATAGCTTTTCAGATAAATTATGAGCTCTATACCCACCCAGAAATAATTACAAAAAAGAATCAAAAGTTCATATTACTAAAATAAAAAGAAATGGAATCTCTTTTTCCATGAAAACTCTCCAGGCAATTTATGTCTCCGTGGAAAACATTTATCTGAAGTAAACAATCTCTGATATTTTTTAAACTTATTTTATATTCTCTGTTGTGACATAAAATATTTCAATTTAAAAAATGCCATTGATTAATCTCTGAAATATTTACTATATGTCATATACTGACAGAATTATTTTAATAAATTGTATATCTTAACCATGATTCATTGTAGGGATTTTAGAAATTTCCAGGAGTATATTTGTTGAGACCACATTCAGCCCTCCAGTTCAAATATTCTGTCACAAATAAGCTTCTGAAGAATACATTATGCTGAAAATGATATTAAGTGTGTCATAAAACAAACTGAGGGGGGGGAGGGGTGTTGGGAGAGGGTGGTGGGGTTACATTATATGTTTATAAAAAATAAAAAAATAATTAAAAAATAATAAATAAAATCTTAAAACAAAAAAATGATATTAAGTGAATATGATTGGACCAGTGGCACTACCTATTACAAGAGAGTCAAGTTAACTTATTGTGTAACTTTCTAATCATTATGGGAAGTAACATACTTAAATGGGTTTCAGATAACCAAAAATCTATATAACTATGAGTAGTATTTTCTCTTTTTTTCCATTACGTTGTTTTCCCCATAAACTATAATACATTAAAAGTAGGGGCTTTGCATGATTTTTTTTTGTAAATGCAGTAACTAAGCTATAATAGACACTTGATAAGTTTCAGTTAAGCTTATTGAGCAAGTATGTGTTACTTATCTTTCATGTGTATTATACTGGTAGCTTTGTGTGGCACATACAATATTTTCTTATACTTCCAGCACATAAAGATGTATACTTGAATTTAAGAAAATAAGGGAGACATAGGAAAAATCAGCCTACTTGACTGCAAATTTATGGAGGGATTTGACAATATTATGAAAAATACCATGGAGGATGCAGGGCTTTCTAGAAAGAGTGGTTGATTCCATACATACAGAAAGAGAGTGTATCCATATTTCCCATAGGAGGTAGGGTTTGGTCTTTGGAAATGGTGATAAGTTGTTAAAGGAACAGATTAAGATATGGTTGCTAACACTTGGTTTATATATAGGAGCTACTAGAGTCATTTAAAATTTTTGAACTCAGTGGTGCTATAGGTGAACCAGTATTTTAAAAGGCTAATTTGGCAGTAATATCAAAGGTAGTTTGGAGCAATTTCCAAGTCAATGCAAATGGCTATGTTATTTCAAGCAATGAGAGTAATCAGGAAAGAGTAGTGACTAAATAATTTTCCTTTTGTTATACAATGTAAGAAGTCCTCATTTCTATAAGAAATTATATTAAGTGGTGATACTAAGGCATGTTAGTTTTAGAGTAAAAATGGATCATCCAGGCAGCAAGGAGGTTAGTAGGTGACAGAAAAAGGAATACGATTTAGACATGAAATGGGAATAAGTCATGGAGTTGCAAATACATATAAGTTTGGGCAGGGAGGGATAAGCTTGGAGTAGGAAGTCAGAGCCTAAATCTTAGGAAATACTTGTAAATTGAAAGTTTACTTAAAACAAATTCAAGAGGAAAGGTTAGGAGAATCTGGACAATATAGTGGTTCAGCCAACAGCTAAAATAAGTTTCTAAAAATATGAGACTGTTCTCAGTAGTTAATCTTACAAAATAGTTTAACTTTCAATAATTTTGAATCATTAGTAAAATATTTGGAATTTAGAGGAAGTAAGCATAAAGACTCAAAATTCTATTTCAGGTTTTTTCCTAATATGTGTATTTAACATATTAGGCTGTATTCTGGGTGTCCATGGTCACATCAATCCACTTAAATATTATTATGTTTTAGTCATATTTTCTCTGTTGGAAAATACAAAGCCTTACAATTGTAAATGCTGTCTTCTCCTTTGAATCCCATCATGGCTGTGTCTGCTGGGAGTTTAGTCTGCATTACATTATCATTGGGTTAAAATGATCTTTTGACAAGCCTTTGTTTACTAAAACACCTAAGCAAGGAAAAGACAGCTTATAATAGAAAGCGCTTTCTTTTCTTTTCTTTTTTTCTTTTCTGCTCTTTCTTTTTTCCTTTTTAATAGTACTCTAAAAAGTCTTCTGTAAAGGTGAAAGATTTAGTTGATTTAAAAAAAATGATTTATAGATTTAAGGGAAGATTAAAGGGCATATATTAGAGTGCTTCCCACACTTCCAACTGAACTAACAGTACTTTCAGAATTTAAGAAAAACAAAAATTACGTAGATTCAGTCAATGTGTCTAGAATTTTGTTAATTTGATTGTAATCAAATTACATTTGTTAATTTGATTGTAATCACGTGTCCCTTTCTCTACCAAAAATAATGCAGAAAAACAAAACATTCTTAGTTTCTTTTTTTTTCCCATTCTGTTATCAATTTGTTGGTGTAGCATATGAAGAAAACTATTCAGATTAAAGAACATTATATTTTGAAATGTAGCAATTCCTGTGGAGCTTATTGAATGTAAACACAATGTTGACTAGGTGGTGTTTGGATTATTGAAAAACAAGGTAAAAAACAAATAGTAAATACTAGCGATCACTAAAGTAGAGACATATCTTAAGGTGTTAATTTCAATGGGCAAAATAAGCCTGTCATCTTTTCCCCTTACAAATTTGCTTCTCTTCCAACCATTGCTAACCACCAATCTCATTCTCCTTTGGTATGTTGCTCCATTGTTTATTATTCAGTCCTTCCAGATGGCTCAAATCAACCCTTATCATTGTTCTTCCTTCAATTTACACATTAACACCTAGTTTTTCTATTAGAGTAATCTTATCAAGGGCAATCTTAGAGAAGAGGTACACTAATAGATAAATGTGTGTGGTCCGACAGCAAGAAAATTCTTGAGTGATAGACTAACTATCCAGTGAAATCTGCTAAGACCTAAGAAGGTTGATCCCTCCCAATTCATCCTGCTTGAAATATCCTTTGCAGTCTCTGGCTTTTAAGCACAGCTTAGAAGATACTTCTGTGGATTCCTGCTGAGTCCAAAGTGATGCTTTTCTATTTCATGGTTCCTAACAATTGATTGCATCTCAGTTGTAGCACCCATTACATTTGCTGTTATTAGTATGCGTATCTTATTCTACTCATAAAGTAATAAGCTCAAATGATCTGGATTTTCCCCCTTCAATGTGTAATATTTTTAAAATATATTAAGCACTCTATATATTTTAATGAAATTGGAGTGTTCTCTTCATAACTCTATTCTTTATCAATGAAATATGATGGGTTGTATGTGTAATATTCTATATATAGAATTCTAGGATTTTTTGACTATGAATCTTCATAGTTGGTAACATAAATGTATTTATAAAATTTTTTAGTTTAAATTCAATTTAATTAGCATATACTGTATTATTAAGTTCAGAGGTAAAAATTACTGATTCATTATTTTTATATAACACCCAGTGCTCATTAAATCAAGTGCCCTCCTTAATGCCATCACCCAATCATCACCCAATTACCCCATCATCCCAACCACCTGCCCTCTGAAAACTCTGTTTGTTTCTTATAGTTAAGAGTCTCTTAGGGTTTGCCTCCCTCTCTGTTTCCATTTTATTTTATTTTTCCTTTCCTTCCCCTATGTTCTTCTGTTTTGTTTCAAAATTCCACATATAAGTGAAATCATATAGTATTTGTCTTTCTCTAACTGAATTAATTTCACTTAGACTATTACCCTCTAGTTTCCTCTATGTCACTGCAATTAGCAAAATTTCATTCTTTTTGATGACTGAGTAATATTCCTTTGTGTATATATACTACATCTTCTTTAGCCATTCATCTGTCAATGGACATCTGGACTCTTTCCATACTTTGGCTATTGTGGACATTGCTGCTTTAAACATTGGGGAGTATGTGCTCCTTTGAATCACTATGTTTGTGTCCTTTGGATAATTACCTAGGAATATAATTGTTGAGTGGTAAGGTAGTTCTATTTTTAACTTTTTGAGGAACTTCCATACTGTTTTCCAGAGTGGCTGCACCTGTTTGCATTCTCACCACCAATGTAAGAGGGTTCCCTTTTCTCCACATCCTCACCAACATCTATTGTTTCCTGACTTGTTAATTTTAGCCATTCTGACCAGTGTGAGGTGGTATCTCATTGTGATTTTGATTTGTATTTTCCTGATGCCAAATGATGTGGAACATTTTTTCACGTGTCTGTTAGCCACTTGTATGTCTTCTTTGGAGAGATGTCTGTTTATGTCTTCTAACCATTTCTTGACTGGATTTTGGGGAGGGGGTTGGTGTTCAGTTTGGCAAATCCTTTATAGATTTTGGATATTAGCCCTTTATCTGATATGTCTCTTGAAAATTTCTCCCATACCATAGGTTGTCTTTTAGTTTTGTTGATTGTTTCTTTGCTGTGGAGAAGCTTTTTATCTTGATGAAGTCCCAATAGTTCATTTCTGCTTTTGTTTCCCTTGCCTCTGGAGGTGAGTCTACCAAGAACTTGCTGGAGCTGAAGTCCAAGAGATTGCTGTCTGTGTCATCCTTCAGAATTTTAATGCATTCCTGTCTCACGTTTAGGTCTTTCATCCATTTTGAGTGTATTTTTGTGTATGGTATCTGAAAATGGCCCATTCTTCTGCATTTGGATATCCAGTTTCCACACCATTTGTTGAAGGGATTCTCTTTTTTCATTGGATATTCTTTCCTGCTTTGTTGAATATTATTTCACCATAAAATTGAAGGTCCATTTCTGGGTTGTCTATTCTTTTCCATTGATCTATGTGTCTGTTTTTGTATCAGTACCATGATGTCTTGATGACTACGGGTTTGTAATACAGCTTGAGTCTGGAACTGTGATGCCTCCAGCTTTGGTTTTCTTTTTCAACGTTACTTTGGCTATTTTGGGTCTTTCTGATTCCATACAAATTTTGGATTGTTCCAGCTCTGAAAAATACCGATGATGTTTTTATAAGGATTGCTTGAATGTGTAGATTGCTCTGTATAGCATAGGCTTTTTAAGAATATTTTTTAATTGAGTCCATGAGCATGGAATTTTTTTCCATTTCTTTCTGTCTTCTTCAGTTTCTTTCATGACTGTTCTATAGTTTTAAAAGTACAGATCCTTTATCTCTTTGGATAGATTTATTCCTAGATATCTTATGCAAATTTTGATACAGTTGTAATTGATATCAATTACTTGAATTGTCTTTCTTCTGCTTCATTGTTAGTGTATAGAAATGCAAGTGACTTCTGTGCATTGATTTTATATCCTACAATTTTGCTGAATTCCCACATCACTTCTAGAAATCTTTGGATGGAGTCTTTGGGTTTTCTAAATAGATTATCATATTGTCTGCAAAAACTGGAAGTTTTATTTCTTCTTTGCTGATTTGGGTGCCTTTTATTTCTTTTTGCTGTCCATTGCTGAGGCTAGGACTTCCAATGCTATGCTGAACAACAGTGATGAGAGTGAGCATCCCTGTCATTTTCCTGACTTTAGGGGAAATGCTCTCAGTTTTTCCCCATTGAGGCTAGTATTTGCTGTGGGTCTTTTACATATGACTTTTATGATGTTGAGTTATGTTCCTTTATCCCTACACAGCAGAGTTTTTATCAAGAAAGGATGCTGAATTTAGTCAAATGTTTTTTTTTTTTTTTCCTGCATATATTGGGAGGGTTATATGGTTCTCCTTTCTTTTATTAATGAGGGGTGTCACAATGATTGATTTCTGGATATTGAACCAATCTTGCAGCCCTGGCATAAATCACACTTGGCTGTGGTGAATAATCCTCTTAACATACAGCTGGATCTTATTAGCTAGTATCTTGGTGAGAATTTTTGCATCCATGTTCACCAGGGCTATTAGTCTGTAATTCTCCTTTTTAATGGGGCCTTTGGTTTTGAGATCAAGGTAATGGTGGCCTTGTAGAATGGATTTGGAAGCTTTTCTTCCATTTCTATATTTTTGAAACTGTTTCAGAAGGATAGGTATTGATTCTTTTTTAAATGTTTGGTACAGGGATGCCTGGGTGGCTCAGTTGGTTGGGCAGCTGCCTTGGCTCAGGTCATGATCCCAGCGTCCTGGGATGGAGTCCCATGTTGGGCTCCTTGCTCGGCAGGGAGCCTGCTTCTCCCTCTCCCTCTGCCTCTGCCTGCTGCTCTTTCTGCCTGTGCTCGTTCACTCTCTCTCCCTCTCTCTCTGACAGATAAATAAATAAAATCTTTAAAAAATAATAAAAATAAATGTTTGGTGCAATTCTGCTGGGAAGCTATCTGGCCCTGGACTCTTGTTTTTTGAGAGACTTTTCATTACCAATTCAATTTCTTTGCTGGTTATGGGTCTATTCAGGTTTTTTATTTCTTCCTGTTTCAGTTTTGGTAGTTTATATGTTTCTAGGAATATATCCAATTACTCCAGATTGCCTAATTTGTTGGCATGTAATTGTTCATAATATTCTCTTATACTAGTTGTATTTTTTAAAGATTTTATTTATTTGAGAGAGAGAGAGAGAATAGAAGAAAGAGGAAGCAAGGGGGAGGAGCAGAGGGAGAGGGGGAAGCAGGTTTCATGCCGAACAAGAAGCCCAGTGTGGGGCTTAATCCCAGGACTCTGAATCATGGCTGAGCTGAAAGCTGATGCTTAACAGGCTGAACCATGCAGGTGCCCCAGTAGTTGTATTACTTGATTGCTGGTTGTGATCTTTCCTCTTTTGTTCATGATTTTATTTATTTGGATTCTTTCTCTTTCCTTTTTGGTAACTGTAGCTGAGGGCTCACCGATCTTATTGATTCTTTCAAGGAATCAGTTCCTAGCTTAATTTAAACATTCTACTGCTCCTTGATTTCTATGTCATTGATTTCTGTTCCAATCTTTATTATGCTCCTTCTGCTGAATTTAGGCTTTATTTGCTCTTCTTTTTCCAGCTCCTTTTGTAAGGCTATGTAGTGTATTTGAGACTTTTCTGGTTTCTTGATAAAGCCCATATTACTATATACTTCCCTCTTAAGACCACCTAAACTGCATCCCATAGGTTCTCTACTGTCATATTTTAATTTTCATTTACTCCCATATATTTTTTAAACTCTTTTTTAAATTTCTGGTTAACCCA
Source organism: Taxidea taxus jeffersonii (assembly GCA_003697995.1). Taxonomy (NCBI): domain Eukaryota; kingdom Metazoa; phylum Chordata; class Mammalia; order Carnivora; family Mustelidae; genus Taxidea; species Taxidea taxus. The sequence continues at coordinate 27,975 of RCUC01143878.1, read as the reverse complement.
CTTATTATTTAGTAGGATGCTCGTTAACCTCCATGTATTTGTGTTCTTTCCAATATTTTCTTCTGATTAAATTCAAATTTTAAAGTCTTGTAGTCTGAAAATATGCATGGTGTAATCTCAGTCTTTTGATAATGTTTGAAACCTGATTTGTGTCCCAATACGTGCTCTGTTTTGGAGAATGTTCCATTAGCCTTCAGGAAGAATGTATATTCTGTTGCTTTAGGATGAAATGCTCTGAATGTAACTGTGAAGTGCATCAGGTCCAATGTGTCATTCAAAGCCCTTATTTCCTTGTTGATCTGCATAGATGATCTGTCCTTTGCTATGAGTGGAGGACTACCCTAAAACAACAGAATACACTTTCTTATTGAGTGCACATGGAAATTTCTCCAGAATACACCACATATAGTGTCAAAAATCAGGGCTCAACTGATACCAAAAGTTTGAGATTATTCCTTGCATATTCTCAGATCACAATGCTTTGAAATTGGAACTCAACCACAAGAAAAAGTTTGGAAAGAATTCAAACACTTGGATATGAAGACCATTCTGCTCAAGAATGTTTGGATCAACTAGAAAATCAAAGAAGAACTTGGACAATTCACAGAAACCAATGAGAATGTGAGAATGAAGACACATTGTTCCAAAACCTATGAGATATGGCAAAGCCATCTAAGCCTCACTGAAAAAAAAAATACTGAATACAACAGCTCTCTTTACACCTTAAAGAACTCGAAGATCACCATCAAATTAAGCCTACCCCATGTGCAAGAAGGACATAATTAAGATTATAGCAAAGATCAGTGAATTAGAAACTAAAGATACAGTAGAACACATCAATGAAACTAGATGCTGGTTCTTTGAAAGAATTAATAATATTGACAAACCACTGGCCAAACTAATACAAAAATAAAAAGAAAGGACCCAAACTAATAAAATTACAAATAAAAGGAGAGAGTTAATGATTAACAACAAGGAAATAGAAAGAAATATCAGAAATCATTATCAACAGCTATATGCCAATAAGTTAAGCAACCCAGAAGAAATGGATGCCTTCTTGGAAACCTATAAACTTCCCAAACTGAATCAGGAAGAAATTAACAACCTTAATAGACCCATATCTAGTAACGAGATTGAAGCAGTGATCCAAAAATACCCCCAAAATAGGAGTCCAGGACCTGATGAATACCCTTAGGAATTCTACCAAACATTGAAAGAAAAAGTAATACCTATTCTCCTGAAGCTGTTTCAAAAAATAGAAACAGAAGGAAAACTTCCAGATTCTTTCTATGAAGCCAGTATTACCCTGATCCTCAAACCAGGCAAAGACCCAATCAGAAAGGAAAATTTCAGATCAATATCCTTGATAAATATGGAAGCCAAGATTCTCAACAAGATCTTAGCTAATAGGACCCAACAGTACATTAAAAAGATTATCCACCATGAGCAGGTGGGATTTATCCCTGGAATGCAAGCATGGTTCAATGTCTACAAATCAATCAATAGAACAAATTGAATAGGAGAAGAGAGAAGAACCACATGATCCTCTCAATTGATGCAGAAAAAGCATTTGGCAAAATACAGGAAAGTTTCCTGATGAAAGAGCTTCAAAGTATAGGGATAGAAGAAACATACCTAAACTTCATAAAATCCATCTATGAAAACCCACAGTAAATAGCATTCTCACTGGGGAAAGTTGAGAGCCTTCCCTTTGAGATCAGGAACATGACAAGGATGTCCACTCTCACCCCTGTTGTTCAACAAAATACTAGAAGTCAGGGCACCTGGGTGGCTCAGTGGGTTAAGCCTCTGCCTTCAGCTCAGATCATGATCTCAGGGTCCTGGGATCGAGCCCTGTATCCCTGCTGAGCAGAGAGCCTGTTCCCTCCCCCCTCTGCCTGCCTCTCTGCCTGCTTGTGATCTCTGTCTGCCAAATAAATAAAATCTTTAAAAAAATACTAGAAGTCTTAGCAACAGCAATGAGACAACAAAAAGAAATAAAAGGTATCCAAATTGGCAAAGAAGAAGTCAAACTCTCTCTCTCTCTACAGATAACATTAAGTATGGATAAGGGTATGTGGAAAACCCAAAAGACTCCACCCCTACATTACTAGCACTCACAGTAATTCAGTAATGTGGCAGGATACAAAATCAATGCACAGGAATCAGTTGCACACTAGTTATTAGTTATACACTAATAATGAAACTGTAGAAAGGGCAATTAGAGAATTGATTCCATTTACAATAACACCAAAAACCATAAGATACCTTGGAATAAACCCAACTAAAGAGGTAAAAGATCTCGAGGAACTATAGAACACTCATGAAAGAAATTGAAGAAGACAAAAAAAGATGAAAAAGCATTTCATGCTCATGGATCAGAAGAATATACATTGTTAAAATGTTTATACTGTCCAGAGCAATATACTTTCAATGCCATCCCAATCAAAATTTCACTGGCATTTTTCAAAGTGCTGGAACAAACAATCCTAAAATTTGTATGGAACCAGAAGAGAGTCCAAATTGCTAAGGAAATGTTCTAAAAGAAAAACAAAGCTGGGGCATCACATAGTCTGATTTCAAGTTTTATTTCAAAGTTGTGATCACCAAGATAACATGGTGCTGGCACAAAAACAGACACATAGACCAGTGGAACAGAGTAGAGAGCCAAGATATGGACTCACAACTCTATGGTTAAATAATCTTTGAAAAAGCAGGAAAAAATATACATTGGAAACAAGACAGTCTCTTCAATAAACTGTGCTGGGAAATTGGACAGCTATGTATAGAAGAATGAAACTCAACCATTCTATTACACCATACACAAAGATAAACTTGAAATGGATGAAAAGCCCCAACATGAGGCAGGAATCCATCAAAATCCTAGAGATAACATAGGCAGTAACCTCTTTGACATCAGCAAGAGCAACTTCCTTCAAGATACGTCTCCAAAGGCAAAGGAAACAAAAGCAGAAATGAAGTTTTGGGTCATCCTCAAGATCCAAAGCTTCTGCACTGCAAAGGAAACAGTCAACCAAGCAAAGAGGCAACCCAAGGAATGGGAGAAGATATTTACAAATGACACTACAGACAAAGGCTGATCTATAAGGAACTTCTCAAACTCAACACCCAAAAAGCAGATAATTGTGTCCAAAAAATGGGCAGAAAACATGGACAGACACTTCTCCAATGAAAACATAGAATTGGCTAGCAGACACATGAAAAAATGTTCATCATCATTAGCCATCAGGGAGATTCAAATCAAAACCACCTTGAGATGCCACCTTACACCAGTTAAATTGAAAACGATTAACAAGGCAAGATACAACAAGTGCTGGAAAGGATGTGGAGAAAGGAAACTCTCCTACACTGTTGGTGGGAATGCAAGTTGGTGCAGCCACTATGGAAAACAGTGTGGAGATTCCTCAAAAAATTAAAAAATAGAGCTACACCATGACCCAGCAATTGCACTACTGGGTATTTATCCCAAAGATACAGACGTAGTGAAAACAGGGGCCATATATACCCCAATGTTCATAGCAGCAATATCTGCAATAACCAAAGTGTGGAAAGAGCTGAGATGCCTTTCATCTTGATGCCCTTCATCAAGATTAATGGATAAAGAAGATGTGGTTTATATATACAATTGAATAGTACTCAGCCATCACAAAGGATGAATAGTTAACTTTCACTTCAACATAGATGGGACGAGGGGAGATTATGCTAAGTGAAATAAGTGAAGCAGAGAAAGTCAATTATCATACAGTTTCACTTACTTGTGGAATATAAGGAGTAACATGGAGGACATTAAGAAAAGGAAAGGAAAAGTGAAGGTGGGTGGAAATCAAATGGGAGATAAACCATGAGAGACTGGACTTTGAGAAACAAACCGAGGGAAAGGGATGGGGTGATGGGTGAACCTGGTGGTGGGTAGTAAGGAAGGCATGTACTGCAAGGAGCAGTGGGTGTTTTACATAAACAATGAATCTTGGAACACTGCATCAAAATTAATGATGTATTTTATGGTGACTAACATAACAATAAACAAAGAAAGACATTGGAAATACAAAAAGGAAAAATTGGAAAAATTTAAAAAAAGATAATTAAGCTAACATGAGGCTGTTAAGGTGGTCTTTAATCCACTGTGACTGGTGTCCTTATGAAAAAAGATTAGGACACCTAGAGACAAACGCTAGGGATGCATGCACACAGACCAAAGGCCATTGAATACATAGTGAGAAGGCTGTTATCTGCAAGCGACGGACAGCAACATCAGGTGAATTCAAACCTGTCCTTACCCTAATCTAGGTTTTCTAACCTCCAGAATAATGAGAAAATAAATATTTGTTGTTTAAGCCAACAGCCCATGATATCTTTTGTGGCAAATTAATATGCTAGGCTTAAGTCTTCTTTTTTTTTTAACATTTGCAAGGCCAATAAACAATCATATGTGATAGAAAAAAAAAGTAAAAAAACAAAATAAAACAAAACAATCATATGTGTTTATTTGATTTGGTTTTTGATGGTAGTTGATACCATCTGGCTAATTTCTTAAAGTTTTCTCCTTTGCTGGCTGTCAGTATCATCTAGTTTTCTATGCATACTTTTTTCCTTCCTACTTTTCTTTATGAGACTCTTCATTCACACAGCTCATAAACATTGCTGTGACCTAGGGAACTAAATTGATCGCTCTGCTCTTGTAATTCTATAAATTAAAACTTTTTATACCATAGTTCATAATCTCTCCAAGATCTGTCTCCTCTTTCATTTGACGTTTAACACACTTCCCCTTGTTAACTGTGATTGAGCCACATAGGCAAGTCAGACAAGGCAAGTCAGTCCTTCAGACTGGCCTTTGGTACATGCTGTCACTCTGCCTGGAGCAGTGACCCCAAGACAATGAATGGCTTACTTTTCCAAAGGGCTCCTAGCACCCTTCTCTTTAATCAGATCCCCTCTATCACACACTAGATTTTACTTCTTTCAATATATCAGAAGTTATTCAGAGTTGTTCTATTTATCTATTTACTTACTTATATGGTGTGTAGTTGTCTTTCTTCTGTAGAATACTAGGCCTGTAAAAGAAGTGGTTTAAAAGAATGGGGCTGTGATATTCAAGTTGAGAAGATTTATCCCATATGTGCTTCCTTTTAACATCAATAAGTCCAAACATCCAATATTTTACATTATTGTGTATTATCAAATAATGCTACAAAATCCAATTTAGAAATACTAAATAGAAATAAAAATGAATGAAATCTACATAGACATTTCACATATTTATTCATTTAACAAAGGCTTATTGAATCTCTTTTGTTTTCCTGGCACTGTTTCAGGGACTAGGTATACAATGTATCACCATCTTATTTCTATGAGATGTGAAGATCCTCTTTTTGACCAAATTTTACTCAGGCTCCTCTTACCTTCTCAACTAGGTCTAGACCTTGGGCTTCTGTGTTTATCCTTAAATAGTCTAGTTATAACAAGAATCCTGCTAAGTCATTTTTTAAAGATTTTATTTATTTATTTGACAGAGAGAGATCTGACTACATTTTTTAAATTAAAAAGTGAAATTCACAAGTAAAATGAAAAGATTTCACATGGTGAATAATTTTTCTAGCCCACACAGTTCTCTTAATTCCTTTTTATATCAAAGATCATTTTACAGTCTTCCCTTTCCACCATATATATTCCAATCCGGCTTTAAATATCTTAATGTAGAAGAATCCTGCTAAGTCATTTTAAAGAATGTCCTCCCATACTTGATGTCTAATCATCCCTTACATCTTAAATTCTTAACCGTCACCATTCCCAGGTGATATGTAACTACCCTGGCCTAACTTCAGTGAGCATACTGTTAGATATGTTTAACAAGAGTTTCCTTCTACCCTTGACATTTCTTCTTAATAATTTTCTATTCACCACCCTACTCCCAATCCCAACCCCAGTCAAGGTACTCTTTGGCCATAAATCTCCACTTGTTCTTACTGTGTTTGGTGTTGACCTCCCTATCATTCCCCTATTGTGGTAGTCTTGACACCTATAGTAATAGTCTTGAATAAAGGTCTACCTTACTGTTTTAACAAGTATTAGAATAACCTTTTACTTTAACAGATAACAAATTTATACTTTCAAAACAGATTTTTAGGAGGAGGAGTCAAGATGGCGGAGAAGTAGCAGGCTGAGACAACATCAGGTAGCGGGAGATCAGCTAGATAGCTTATCAAACCATTCTGAACACCTACAAATCCAACAAGAGATCAAAGAGAAGAAGAGCAACAATTCTAGAAACAGAAAATTGACCACTTTCTGAAAGGTAGTACCGGCAGAGAAGTGAATCCAAAGTGACGGGAAGATAGACCGCAAGGGGAGGGGCCAGCTCCTGGCAAGGGGCGGAGCAACAGAGCACAAAATCAGGACTTTTAAAAGTCTGATACACTGAGGGACATCACTCCAGAGGCTAAACAGGGGTGAAGCCCATGTGGGGACAATGTGGCCGCAGGTCCTGCATGGTCACAGAAGGATCAGGGGTGTCTGAGTGTTGCAGAGCTCAAAGGTATTAGAGCAGGGAAGCTAGCTACAGAGACAGAGTTGAGGAGTGAGCTCTCCACTTGGGGTTACTTTGAAATATGATCTGTGGCACAGAACACTGTTCTGTGAGTGATGGCTCCACAAGATCCAGGGAGAACCCCCACTGGAAGAGCTCAGGGATATGCAGGCTTTGGAGAATCCAGGCAGAGCTGTGTGCCAGAGACAGGGACAGTTGGTCACAGGCTGGGTGAGCTCAGAGTGCAGCCAGAAGCCAGGGAGACGGGAGTGATTGAGTGCTTTTCTCTGAGGGTGCACTGAGGAGTGGGGCCCCGAGCTCTTGGCTCCTCCAGGCTGGATATTGGGAGGCCACCATTTTCATTCCCATCGTCCAGAAATCTATGGAAAGCATTCAGGGAACAAAAGCTCCCAAAAGCGAACCTGAGTGGATTACTTAGCCTGACCCTTGGTAAGGGCAGTGCAATTCTGCCTGAGGCAAAGACACTTGAGAATCACTACAACATGCTCCTCCCCCAGACGATCAAAAAGAAATTCAGCCAAGACCAAGTTCACTTACCAAGAATAGCGGAATTCCAGAGGAGGAGAAAGCAAAGCATGGAATTCATGACTTTCTCCGATGAATCTTTAGTCTTGCCAAGTTAATTAATTATTTTTTTTAAATTTTTCTTCTTCTGCTATTTTTTCAACTTTACCCCTTCCTCTTTTAATGTTTTTACTAGCATATCTTAATACCTTTTACAAAAAAATCTTTTTTGAATCTTCATTATTATTGTCATATTTTATCCTTCATTTTGTCTAACTTTATTTTTTGTATACGCATAGGGCTTTTTCTTCTAAAAATTTGAGGTATAACTTCTTCTAATAGATCAAAATACACCCTAAATCTAGCACCAGGCTTGTACTAGTCTCCAGCCCAAGGAAATTCTCTCCACTTTCTTTTTCGTTATTATCCCAACCAACTTACATTATTGACTCCTTTTTTAGAAATTAAATTTCTTTTTTCATCTTTATAGTCATATTCCATCCCTTCATTGTGTTTATCCTCATATATGTTTTTCATTCTTTAAAATTTGGGGAGGTAGTTTCTTCTAAGAGACCAAAATACTCCCAAAATTAAGTAGGTGACCCTGTTCTAGTCACCAGTCTAATATATATACATATATAATATATAAATATTATTTATTTAATTAATATTTATATAAAATATCATTTATAAATAAATAATATTTATATATAATATATATTTCTTATATATATTATATATATATTTCTTATATATATTATATATATATTTCTTTTTTATATTTTTTCTTCATTTGTTTTCTTTTTTTATTTTTTTTTCTGAACTTCTTTTTACCCCCTTCTCCCCGCCCCACACGATTTGGGGTTTCTTCTGATTTGGTTAAAGCACATTATCCTGGGGTCTGTACCACCTTTTTAAGATTTTATTTGCTCCTTCACATATTCTTATCTGGACAAAATGACAAGGTGGAAAAACTCACCACAAAAGAAAAAAGAAGAACAAGAGGCAGTACCAAAGGCTAGGGACCTAATCAATACAGACATTGGTAATATGTTAGATCTAGAGTTCAGAATGATGATTCTCAAAGTTCTAACTGGGCTACAAAAAGGCATGGAAGATATTAGAGAAACCCTGTCCAGAGAAATAAAAGCCCTTTCTGGAGAAATAAAAGAATTAAAATCCTACCAAACTGAAATTTAAAAAAAGCTATTAATGAGGTGCAATAAAAAATGGAGGCTCTTACTACTAGGATAAATGAGGCAGGAGAAAAAATTAGTGATATAGAAGACCAAATGACAGAGAATAAAGAAACTGAGCAAAAGAGAGAAACAACTACTGGATCAGGAGGGGAGAATTTGAGAGATAGGTGATACCATAAGACAAAACATTAGAATAATTGGGATTCCAGAAGAAGAAGAAAGAGAGAGGGGAGCAGACTTCTGGACAGAATTATTATAGAGAATTTCCCTAATATGGCAAAGGGAATAAGCATCAAGCAAAGGGAACAAGCATCAAAATCCAGGAGGTGCAGAGAACCCCACCTCAAAATCAATAAGAATAGGTCCACAACCCGTCATCTAAGAGTGAAATTTATAAGTCTTAGCGACAAAGAGAAAATTCTGAAAGCAGCCTGGGACAAGAAGTCTGTAATATACAATGGTAAAAATATTAGATTTGCAGCAGCCTTATTCAAAGAGATCTGGCAGGCCAGAAAGAATTGACATGATATATTCAGAGCACTAAATGAGATAAACATGCAGCCAAGAATACTATATGCAGCTAGGCTATCATTGAAAATAGGAGGAGAGATAAAAAGCTTCCAGGACAAACAAAAACTGAAAAAATTTGCAAACACCAAACCAGCTCTACAGGAATATTGAAAAGGATCCTCTAAGCAAAGAGAGACCCTAAAAGTAGTAGATCAGAAAGGAACAGAAACAATATACAGTAACAGTCACCTTACAGGCAATACAACAGCACTGAACTCATATATCTCAATAGTTACCCTGAATGTAAATGGGCTAAATGGCCCAATCAAAAGACACAGGATATCAAAATGGATAAAAAAAAACAAAACCCATCAATATGCTGCCTACAAAAAAACTCATTTTAGACCCAAAGACACCTCCAGATTTAAAGTGAAAGGGTAGGGGCACCTGGATGGCTAAGTGGATTAAAGCCTCTGCCGTCAGCTCAGATCATAATCCCAGTGTCCTGGGACTGAACTCTGCATCAGGCTCTCTGCTTGGAAGGGAGCCTTCTTCCACTTCTCTCTTTCTGCCTGCCTCTCTGCCTACTTGTGATCTCTGCCTGTCAAATAAATAAATACAATAAAAAAAATAATAAAGTGAGGAGGTGGAAAACAATTTACCATGCTAATGGACATCAGAAGAATACTGGGGTGGCAATTCTTATATCAGATCAATTAGATTTTAAGCCAAAGACTATAATACGAGATGAGGAAGGACACCATATCATACTCAAAGGGTCTATCCAACAAGAAGATCTAACAATTTTAAATATCTATGCCCCTACCATGGAAGTAGCCAACTATATAAACCAATTAACAACAAAATCAAAGAAACACATCGACAATAATACAATAATAATAGGGGACTTTAACACTCCCCTCACTGAAATGGACAGATCATCCAAGCAAAAGATCAACAAGGAAATAAAGGCCTTAAATGACACACTGGACCAGATGGACATCACAGATATATTCAGAACATACCATTCCAAAGAAACAAAGTACATATTCTTCTCTAGTGCACATGGAACATTCTCCAGCATAGATCATATCTTGAGTCATAAATCAGTTCTCAACTGGTATCAAAAGATTGGGATAATTCCCTGCATATTTTCAGACCACAATGCTCTGAAGCTAGAACTCAATCACAAGAGGAAATTTGGAAAGAATTCAAATACATGGAGACTCAAGAGCATCCTTCTAAAGGACGAATGGGTCAACCAGGAAATTAAAGAAGAATTTTAAAAAAATCATGGAAACAAATGATAATGAAAGCACAATGGTTCAAAATCTGTGGGACACAACAAAGGCAGTCCTGAGAGGAAAATATATATAGTGATACAAGCCTCTCTCAAGAAACAGGAAAGATCTTAAATTCACAATCTAACCCTACACCTAAAGGAGCTGGAGAAAGAACAACAAACAAAGCCTAAACCCATCAGGAGAAGAGAAATAATAAAGATCAGAGCAGAAATTCATGAAATAGAAATAAGAAAAAAAAAATAGAACAAATAGAACAGAAAGAACAAAATAGAACAAATCAATGAAACTAGGAGCTTGTTCTTTGAAAGAATTAATAAGATTGATTAATTCCTAGTGAATAAACCTTTGCAGAAGATATTAATAAACAGTATGTGTAATTCATTTTATGCCATTAACTGTAAAATCTCCCCAAATGTTATCAGGCATTAAATGCCTTAAAAAGTTTTAAGATGCTCTGGGTTTATGAACTGAAGCAAAAATACAGGTATAATTTTGCTGTTTCTACACCTATGTAGCCATTACTTTTCATATGCACTAACAGAACCTACATATTGTGTAATTTTAACTTATTGGAACAGAATCAATGGACGTCCCCCCCTTCCCTCAGTGTGTAGCTGTAGCATTTTTCCACAGCGTGTGTTATAGAGCAATTTGCAGGATGCTAAAACTCTCATGTTCATTTCTCAACTGACAGCAATTTGTATAATGTTTCCTGAATGATTCCAAACAATGAAACTCTTGCATATTAATCTAAAAATGCACCAAATATAGCTTCAGTGCTTTAAAATACAGAGTGCACACTGTGTTTTGCTGCAGAGCCATGTACCTTAATCTGTTAGTCTTCTTGAAAATGTGCTATTTACCTCCCCACAGAGTTTATACACATCTCCTTAATAAATACACTTTATCAGGCAACATCTACTCTTCAGGCAGATCATCAAGTTTTCAAAGCTGAGAGAATTAAAAGTTCAATTCAGTGTAAAACTATTCATTCAGTGCAGATTAACAGCAAACACCTACAAATATTCACAAAAATTAGCTGAGTTATAATTCTCCCTATGGAAGTTTGTAAAAATAGAGTGGTCTAAACCATAACAATATGTAAGTAACAAGGGGATTTCATTATTGTAAACAGATATTAATTTTGGATACATATAAATATGATGAGTAGCCATCAACAAATGCCAGATTGTAGCTCTCCTTTCATTCATTCTAGGCTTTGCTAACTCTTGTATTTATTGGAGTGAAGAAAAGGGATGTACTGGAAAAAGACCCACATTTTCTAACTAAAAAATCAATCAACAGTATTTTCTGTCAATTCCCAATTACTTTCAACTCAGAAAACTTATATATCTAACTTTTCAAGTTCATGGAAAAACTAAAATAATACAGCTATTTTGCTAATCCCATTACCAGATATTGGATGTATGTGTGTGTGTCTGTCTGTCTGTCTGTGTCTGTGTCTGTGTCTGTGTGTGTGTAACAGAGAGAGAGAAAGAGAGGGAATCTGTGGTGGGAATTCTGATTTTTATCATTTTGTATGAATTTGCTTTTGCATTTCAATTTCTCTTTTAACTCTTAACTGTGACTTTGTCTGCCATTTACTTTAATCCGTATCTAACCCATGAAAAAGTCTGAGAGAAAACCTCCTGTAATTCATGTCCTAGAACTTAACTAATTAAATAAGATATTTGTCTTTAGGATTGGTTTTCAAGGTTGAAGAAATAGTCTTCCTTTCTTTTGCTCACTTACACAATTTGCAATGCTTTGGGTTTAATTAAGTGACACAACAAATTGACCAGGATGACCAGGAAGTGTTTTGATCCAAATTACTGGACTGGAAATTCTACTTTGTCCTCCTAGTAAGTTAGAAGCCAGAATCTTTCACCATTAGATCTGACAACAGAAATTTACTCTATATCCCCTGATACAACTTGTAAGGAGCAACAAGCCAGGGTGTATGTGACCAGAGGTTATAACACCCTCATTCATTATGCTGCGGTCATGAATCTGCCTGTTAGAGACAAGCTCCATCCATCCATTTAGCTGTCATTCTGACCATGAATGTAATGTTATTATAGTGAGGGTCAAGTCCACTGCTCATGCCAGATATTGTTAGGAATTCAATCCATTCTATGTATGAACACTGACTCCTTCAAACAACAAGATTTTGAGTGAATTACATATTGAGTGGTGAGTTTTCTTGGCATTTAATTATCCAGCTCAAAGAAGCATACTTCCTCAATTGTTCCTGAGGTTATTGCCTAACATATAAATAAAAGGAATTTTGTGAAGAAATGGTATGATATTGACAGCTGTAAAAACATTTCAAGTTATTGTAATGTCTCTTTTATTTTTTTAAGGATTTTATTTATTTATTTGACAGAGGTCACAAGTAGGCAGAGAGGCAGGCAGAGAGAGAGAGGAAGAAGCAGGCTCCCTGCTGAGAAGAGAGCCTGATGTGGGACTCAATCCCAGGACCCTGGGATCATGACCTGAGCCGAAGACAGAGGATTTAACCCACTGAGCCACCCAGGTGCCCTGTAATGTCTCTTTTAGTATTGTTATTTCTTACTGACATATTTTTCTTACTGACATATTCCTATATGTCAGTAAAAATTGACCATCTTTTAGATGTGATATTGTTAGGTAAAATTATAGGGAAATAAATCATAACAAAAGATATATCTATTTCTACTTTTCTGTATTATATTACAATCCTTGCCCTCAAATTCATATTAAAATGACTACTAAGATAGCAGCAAACATTGCCTCTTCTTTACTTTAAATAATTATAGCTAGAATTTATACAGCTCATCCATTGTATTACATGTGTGGAATCAGTTTTTCCCTCTCAAAAATTATGTGTTATAAATGAGGAAAGAACTGTATGATTGTTCTTACTGTTTTTCATATCTTTCTCTCATTTAAAAATGGCTGACTGATTAGAAAAAAAACACCATCTTTTCTATCTGGACTTTTGAAAAAAAAGATCTAGCTTCTTTGGGTAAGAATGTGAGTTCCTTGGGGGTGCCTGGGTGGCTCAGTCATTACTACTCTGTCTTCCAGCTTTGTTTGGATCAGCTCATGATCCCAGGGTCCTGGGATCAAGCCCCAAAATGGGCTCCCTGCTCAGTGGGAGGTCTGCTTCTCCCTCTGCCACCCCCCACTGTGTTCCCTCTCTTGCTCTCTCTCTTTCTATCAATTAAATAAAATCTTAAAAAAAGAAAGAATGTGAGTTTCTTATGTCTATTCCTACATTTTATCTTCGGCCCTATTGACAATTCTACAATCTACCCTCTCAATGTGACCTATTCTTTCTCCATGAGCCCTACATGTCTTTGCTGGTACCAACTCATCTACTCTGGATGACTTCATTCTATGTCTCTTGCTATTGATATCTTAACATCTCTCATTTCACTTTTCCCCCAAGGCTTTTCCCATCTTTCTTTTGAAAATATATAATTAATAGGGGCACCTAGGTGGCTCAGTGGGTTAAAGCCTCTGCCTTTGGCTCAGGTCATGATCCCAGGGTTCTGGGATCGAGCCCCACATTGGGCTCTCTGCCTGCTTCTCTGCCTACTTGTGAACTCTGTCTGTCAAATAAATAATCTAAAAAGAAGATATAATTAACATATAATATTATATTAATTATACATGTACAATGAAATGACTTGATATATATCTATATCTATACATATAGATATATACATAATTAGAACTTTGAAGACCTACTCTTTTAGCAGCTATAGTCACTGTACAGTACATTACCTCCCCTTTACTTATTTATTTTCCAATTGGAAGTTTGTCACTCTTAATTCCCTTTACCTATTTCACTACTTCCTACCCTTTCCTTCTGGAAACCACCAAATTGTACTCTGTATCTATGAATTATTTTTTTTAGGTTCTACATCTACCACAGTGCTTTGAAACTAGAACTCAATCACAAAAGGAAAGTTGGAAAGAACTCAAATACATGGTGGCTAAAGAGCATCCTACTAATGAATGAATGGATCAACAGGAAACTAAAGAGAAATTTTAAAAATTAATGGAAAAAAATTCATAGAAACAAATGAAAATGAAAACACAACTGTTCAAAATCTTTGGTATGCAGCAAAGGTGGTCCTGAGATGAAAGTATAGAACAATACAAGCCTGTCTCAAGAAACAAGAAAGATCTCAAAAACACCACCTAACCCTACACCTACAGGAGCTGGAGAAACAACAGCAAAGAAAGTCTAAATGCAGCAGAAGAGAAATCCTAAAGATGAGAGAAGAAAATCAATGAAATAGAAACCAAAAGAACAGTAGAACAAATAAAAAAAACTAGGAGCTAGTTCCTTGAAAGAATTAATAAGATTGATAAACCCCTGGCCACACTTATCCAAAAGAAAAGAGAAAGGACCCAAATAAATAAAATCATGAATGAAAGAAGAGAGATCACAACCAACACCAAAAAAATACAAACAATTATAAGAACATATTATGAGCAATTATACACCAGAAAATTTGACAATCTGGAAGAAATGGGTGCATTCCTAGAAGACATATAAACTACCAAAACTGAACCAAGAAGAAATAAAAAATCTGAACAGACCCATAACCAGTAAGGAGATTGAAGAACTCCTCAAAAATCTCCCAATAAACAAGAGTCCAGTGCCAGACAGCTTCCCAGGGGAATTCCACCAAACATTTAAGGAAGAATTAATACCTATTCTCCTGACACTGCTCCAAAAAGTAGAAATGGAAGGAAAACTTCCAAACTCATTTTATGACACTAGCATTACTTTGAAAAAGACACCATCAAAAGGGAGAATTACAGAACAATATCCCTGATAAAACATGGATGTAAAAATTCTCACCAAAATACTAGCCAATAGGACCCAACAGTACATTAAAAGAATTACTCACCACCAAGCGGAATTTATTCCTGGGCTACAAGGTTTGGTTCAATATCCACATATAAATCAATGTGATACAGTACATTAATAAAAGAAAGAACAAGAACAATATGATACCTTCAATAGATGCTGAAAAAAACATTTAACAAGGTGTAGCATGCTTTCTTAATCAAAACTCTTCACAGTGTTGGGATAGAGGGTACTTACCTCAATATAAAGGCATCTATGAAAAATGCACTGCAAATAGCATTCTTAATGGGGAAAAACTGAGAGCTTTCCTCAGCTCAGGAATACACAGGTTAGGAACACACAGGGCAATCCACTATCACCACTGCTATTCAACATCGTAGTAGAAGTCTTAGCCTCAGCAATCAGACAACAAAAATAAATAAAAGTCATCTGAATTGGTGAAGAAGTCAAATGCTCATTCTTTGCTGATGATATGATACCTTATGTAGAAAACTCAAAAAAGATTCCAACCCAAAACTGCTAAAACTCATACAGGAATTCAGTAAACTCTAAGGATAGAAAATCAATGCACATACATCAGTTGCATTTCTTTTTTTCCCATTATATTGAAAAGATATATTACTTTTCAGTGTTCCAGTATTCATTATTTATTCACCACACCCAGTGCTCCACGCAATATGTGCCCTCCAAAATACCCAACACCAGGCTCACCCTACCCCTGACCTCCCTCCCCTCCAAAACCCTCAGTTAGTGCCACAGAGTCCACAGTCTCTCATGCTTCATCTCCCCCTATGATTTCCCCCAACTCCCTTTTCCTTTCCATTTCCCAATAACCTCCACGTTACTCCTAATGCACCACAAGTAGGTGAAACCAAATGATAATTGACTCTCTCTGCATGACTTATTTCACTCAGCATAATCTCCTTCAGTCCCATGTTGATACAAAAGTTGGGTATTCATCCTTTCCGATGGAGATGTAATACTCCATTGTATATATGGGCCACATCTTCTTTATCCATTCAACTGTCGAATGGCATCTTGGCTCTTTCCATAGTTTGGCAAATGTGGCCATTGCTGCTATGAACACTGGGGTACAAATGGCCCTTCTTTTCACTACATCTGTATCTTTGGGGCAAATACCCAGTAGTGCAATTTTAGGGTCATAGGGAAACTATTTTTAATTTCTTAAGGAATCTCCACACTGTTTTCCAAAGTGGCTGCACCTACTTGCATTCCCAACAACAGTATAAGAGGGTTCCCCTTACTCCACAACTTCTCCAACACGTTGTTTACTGTTTGTTAATTTTGTCCATTCTAACTGGTGTAAGGTGGTATCTCAATGTGGTTTTGATTTGAATCTCCCTGATGGCTAATGATGATGAACAATTTTTCATGTGTCTGTTAGCCAATTCTATGTCTTCTTTGGAGAAGTGTCTGTTCATGTCTTCTGACCATTTGTTGACATGATTATCTGTTTTGTGGGTGTTGAGTTTGAGGAGTTCTTTATAGATCTTGGATATCATCCCTTTGTCTGTAGTGTCATTTCTGAATATCTTCTCCCATTCTGTGGGTTGCCTCTTTGTTTTGTTGACTGTTTCCTTTGCTGTGCAGAAGCTTTTGATCTTGATGAAGTCCCCAAAGTTCATTTTTGCTTTTGTTTCCCTTGCACTTGGAGACACGTCTTGAAAGAAGTTGCTGTGGCCAATGTCTAAGAGGTTACTGTTTATGTTCTCCTCTATGATTTTGATAGATTCCTGTCTTGTTAAGGTCTTTTATGTATTTTGAGTTTATCTTTCTGTATGGTGTAAGGGAATGGTCGAGTTTCTTTCTTCTATACATATCTGTCCAATTTTCCCATAATGATTTATTGAAGAGACTGTATTTATCACTATATTTTTTCCTGTTTTGCCAAAGATTGTTTGACCATAGCGTTGAGGGTCCATATCTGGGCTCTCTACTCTGTTCCACTGGTCTATGTGTTTGTTTTTGTGCCAGTGGGAGGCTCAACTGATTTTGTTGAGGGAGAGTCTGTGTGTTCTGGACCACCCAGAGGGTAACAGACTGAGGCTTCTCTCTGAGATGGAGGTCTGAGAGCAGTTTGCTCTCCACTCAACCTCTGAAAATTCCCCAAAAGCCACCAAAGAAAAAAAGGTCCACAGAACAAAAGCCTTAAAACTGGTTTTGACAGAGTCCCCCCTCCTTGATAGGGAGCAAGAGGACTCAACCCAAGCAAGACTAACAGAAAAACCAAACATCAGAACCCTTCCCCAGAAAACCAGCTGAAAAAAAAAATGAAAGGATAACCACCACAGGGTCCCCATAAAACTGTAAAATCACAATATCAGGGGTAAAGAAGATATAAAGCTCTTGGTATTGTCTAAAACCTGTATATTTCACAGATACAACTTTTATTTTTAATTTTTTCTCACTATTCTCATTTTTTAACTTATTTACCATTATAAGGAATTCATAATATTCACAACAAATTTCATAATAATGTTTTAACTTGAACGTTTTTCCTACATATATCTGTGTTTTCCTATTTTTTTAATATGCATATAGATATAAACTTCAAGGTAATCCTCTTTCCCTAATCAATAATATCCCTATATTTAAACCAGTTTTAATCTCTCTTTATCTCTGAAAAGTTAAGTTCTTCAAGAAAGATACCAAGATACACCCAGGAAGAATCAAAATAACATTCCTTGCCCACATTGAGGATTTATAACCACCCTCCCATGTTTTTCTTCTGTCAATGTTTCTGTGTATTTTTGTTGTTGTTGTTGTTGTTCTGGTATTATATAAATCTTAACCTTGGGCTTCATTTTGACTAGGTTCTTTTTTTTTTTTTTTCTTGTCAGTTACCTTTCTTGGTCTTTTTTTTGTTGTTGTTGTTCCGTTTTCATTCATATACCTTATGAATCTTATGAATCTTATGAATTTATGGGGCTCATTCTGGCTGGGTCTTCTCTCTCTCTCTTTTTTTTTTTTTTCTTTTTGGTGATAACTCCTGATTGCTCAGAAGCATTCCAGGGTGCATTTTGCCTGGATCACAGTTGATATATTCAGCTACACATCCCCTCAAACACCTCTTACCAAAATGACCAGGAGGAGGAATGCCCACCAGAGGAAAAAGCCAGAGGCTGTGCCCTCTTCATCAGAGCTATTGGATATGGACATAAACAATATGTTAGAAAGGGAATTAAAGGTAACAATTATCCAGGCAATGGCTAGGTTGGAGGCAACTACTAATGACTACATGGAATCTATTAGGGCAGGAGTGAAAATCACCCAGGAAGAAGTTAAAAATGCTCTCAGTGAGATCCAGTCTAATCTAAACTCTCTAACAGCTAGGGTAACTGAGGCAGAAGATATAATTAGTGATCTAGAAGACAAACTGATAGAGGAAATGGATCAGGATGGGGTTGGAACAAACAGCTTAGAAGCCATGAAAACAGAATTGGGGAAATCAATGATGCCATGAATTATTCCAATGTCACAATTATTGGGATCCCTGAGAGGGAGGAGAAAGAAAGAAGACCAGAAGATATAGTTGAACAAATTCTCCATGAAAATTTTCCCACTTTGGGGAATAGAACCAGCGTTCATGTCCTAGAGACAGAAAGGGTTTCCCCCAAGATAATAGAATCTAGAAAGACCTCATGACACCTCATTGTGAAATTCATGGATCATAATTTTAGACAGGAGCTCTTGAGGGCAGCTAGGGGGGAGAGATTCCTTACATGCAGAGGAAGGCCCATCAGAAAAACTTCAGACCTGTCCACAGAAAACTGGCAAGCCAGAAAGAGCTGGAAAGACATATTCAGGGCACTAAATGAGAATAATATGCAGCCAAGATACTTTATCCAGCAAATATGACATTCAAAATGAATGGAGAGATAAAGAACTTCCAAGACTGACAAGGTTTAAAAGAGGATATGACCACTAAGCTGGCACTACAAGAAATATTAAGGTGGGTTCTATAAAAGAAGAAAGAACCCAAGAGTGTCATAGAACAGAAATTTACAATCTCTAGCTGCCAACAGCAAGTCAGAAGAAAGAGAAACTAAGGAGCCAATCCCATTTACAATTGCAACCAAAACCATAAGATACCTAGGAATAAACCCAACCAAAGAGGCAAAGAACCTGAACTCAGAAAACTATAGAATACTCATGAAAGAAACTGAAGAAGACAAAAAGAAATGGAAAAACGTTCCCTGCTCACGGATTGGAAGAAAAAATATTTTGAAAATGTCTATGCTACTTAAGGCAATCTACACATTTAATGCAATCCCTACCAAAATACCATAACTTTTTTTTCAAGGAAACTGAACAAATAATCCTAATGTTTATGTGGAACCAGAAAAGACCCTGAATAGCCAAGGGAATGTTGAAAAAGAAAACCAATGTTGGCGGCATCACAATTCCAGAGCTCAAGCCCTATTACAAAGCTAAAATTATCAAGACAATATGGTACTGACACAAAAACAGACACATAGATCAATGGAACAGAATAGAGAGCCCAGGGACGCCTGGGTGGCTCAGTTGGTTAAGCGGCTGCCGTTGGCTCAGGTCATGATCCCAACATCCTGGGATCCAGTCCCACATCGGTCTCCTTGCTCGGCAGGGAGCCTGCTTCTCCCTCTGCCTCTGCCTGCCACTCTGCCTGTGCTTGCTCCTGCTCTCTCTCTGACATAAATAAATAAAATCTTAAAAAAAAAAAAAAGAATAGAGAGCCCAGAAGTGGACCCTCAACTTCATGGTCAACTAATCTTTGACAAAATGGGAAGAATGTCCAATGGAAAAAAGACAGACTCTTCAACAAATGATGCTGGGAAAATTGGACAGCCACATGTAGAAGAATGAAACTGGACCATTTGTTTACACCACACACAAAAATAGACTCAAAATGGGTGAAAGGCCTCGATGTGAGACAGGAATCCAACTAATTCCTTGAGGAGAACACAGGCAGCAACCTCTTCAACCTCAGCCACAGCAATTTCTTTCTAGAAACATTGCCAAAGGCAAGGGAAGCAAGGGCAAAAATGATCTGTTGGGACTTCATCAAGATCAAGAGCTTTTGTATAGCAAAGGGAACAGTCAACAAAAGCAAAAGACAGAATGGGAGAAGATATTCACTAATGACATATCAGATAAAGGGCTAGTATCCAAAATCTATAAAGAACTAATCAAACTCGACACCCAGAGAACAAATGATCCAATCAAGAATTGGCCAGAAGTCAGGAACAGACATGTCTGCAAAGAAGAAATCCAGATAGCCAACAGACACATGAAAAAGTACTCAACGTCACTCACCATCAGGGAAATACAAATCAAAACCAGAGTGAGATACCACCTCATCCCAGTCAAAATGGCTAAAATTAACAAGTCAGGAAATGACAGGTGTTGGCGAGGATGCAGAGAAAGGGGAGCCCTCCCACACTGTTAATGGAAATGCAAGCTGATGCAGCCACTTGGAAAACAGTATGAAGTTTCCTCAAATAGTTGAAAATAGAGCTAACCTATGACCCAGCAGTGGCACTATTGGGTATTTACCCTAAAGATAAAAATGTAGTGATCCAAAGGGGCAGGTGCACCTGAGTGTTTATAGCAGCAATGTCCACAATCACTAAACTATGGCAAGAACCTAGATGTCTACCAATGGATGAATGGATAAAGAAGATATGGGGGGGGCTCAGTGGTTTGAGCTTCTGCCTTCAGCTCTGGTCATGATCCCAGGGTCCTGGGATCGAGCCCCGAATTGGGCTCCCTGCTCAGCAGGGAGCCTGCTTAGCCCTCTCTCTCTGCCTGCCTCTATGCCTACTTGTGATCTCTCTCCCTCTCTCTGTCAAATAAATAAATAAAATCACTTAAAAAAGGATACTGTACATATGTACAATGGAATAGCATTGCACCCATTAAAGAACATCCTCAAATTGTTGTCATTTGTAATAATGTGGATGGAGCTAGAGGGTATTATGGTAAGCAAAATAAGTCAGTCAGAGAAATATATTTATCATATGACCTCACTAATACGAGGAATTGGAGAAACAAGACAGAGGATCATTCGGGAAGGGAGGGGAAAAATGAAACAATATGAAATCCAAGGGGTCATAAACCATAAGAGATTCAATCTCAAGAGAAAAGCTGAAGGTTGCTGGAGGGGATGGGTTTAGGAGGGATGGGGTGGCTGCTTGATGGACATTGGGGAGGGTTATGTGCTATGGTGAGTACTTTGAATTGTGTACGACTGATGAATCACAGACCTGCACCCCTGAAACAAATGATACATTATATGTTTAAAAAATATATATATATAATACATTATATATACATATACCTTTATAAATATGTATATATATTATGTATGTATACATTATCTGCAATATTAACTATATATATTTTATACATTATATACAACTATATAATTTGATATATTATATATACTCTATTATGTATCACATTTTCTTTATCCATTCATCCATTATTGGACACTCAAGTTATTTCTGTGTGTAGGCTATTGTAAATAATGCTGCAATAAATATGGGGGTGACAATATCTTTTCACAATAGTGACTTTATTTCCCTTATATAAATATTCAAAAGTGAAATTATTAGATAATATGGTAGTTCTATTTTAAAATTTTTGAGGACCATCTGTGATATTTTCCCTAATAGCTGCACAAATTACATTTCCCACCGAGAGTGCAAAACATTTTCTAAGTTTATGAAAGACAATGTTGATGATATTCCCATTGAATTCTCTTGACTATAAGTAGAAATACAAAGCAATTGAAACAGACCAAATCTCTACAAGTGCCTTTCATTATCTAAGTAACAGTGACAACTAGGTTTTATGGATTTGAACACAAACAAAAAAAAAAATTCCAACAAACAAAAGTCCAGGGACAGATGGCTTCATAGGTGAATTCTACCAAACATTTAAAGGGAGTTAATACTTATTCTCCTCAAACTATTCAAAAAAATTAGAAAACAAAGAAAAATTTCCAATTTTTTTTCTCTGAAGCCAGCTTTACCTTGATACCAAAACCAGATAAAGACTCCACTAAAAAAGAGAACTACAGGGGCTCTGGGTTACTCAGTTGGTTAAGTGTCCAACTGTTTATTTCAGCTCAGTTCTTGAGTTCAGGGTCATGAGTTTAAGCCCTCTGATGGGCTCTAGACTATGCTTGGAGACTACTCAAAAAAGAAGAGAGAGAGAACTACAAACAAAAATCCATGATGAACATGGTTGCAGAAAGTCTCAATAAAATATTAACAAACCAAATCCAACAATCCACTAATACATTATCCAAATACAAATCCAACAATACATTAAAAGATCACTAACCATGACCTAATAGATGTTATTCCTGGCTTGCAAAGTGCTTCAGTGTTCACAAATCAATCAATAAGAGGCTTCACATTAATAAAAGAAAATATAAGAAGCATAATATCTTTTCAATAGATTCAGGGAAAAAAAAAACTTTTGACAAAGTACAACACCCATTCTTAATAAAAACCCTCAACAAAGTAGGTTTAGAGGGAACATACCTCAACATTCTAAGGATCATATAAAAACCCGTAGGTGACATAATCTTCAGTGGGGAAAAACTGAGAGAGTAGGAACAAGACAAGGATGTCCACTCTCACCACTTTTATTCAACATAATTCTGGAAATCCTAGCTACAGCAATCAGACAACAAAAGGAAAAGAAAGCATTCAAATTGGCAAGAAAGCAGTAAAACTGACTATTTGCAGATGATGTGATAGCATATACAGAAAATCTAAAACACTCCACTGAAAACCTAATAGAACTGATACACAAATTCAATTAAATTGCAGGATACAAAATCAA
Source organism: Taxidea taxus jeffersonii (assembly GCA_003697995.1). Classification (NCBI taxonomy): domain Eukaryota; kingdom Metazoa; phylum Chordata; class Mammalia; order Carnivora; family Mustelidae; genus Taxidea; species Taxidea taxus. The sequence continues at coordinate 5,163 of RCUC01143878.1, read as the reverse complement.
TGTATGGAAATATTTTGCATTTCTATCAACAATAATGAAGGAGAAGAGAAATTTCAAAAAAAATATCCATCTACAATTGCACTCAAAATAATAAGACACATAGGAATAAACCTAACCAAAGAAGTAAAATATCTGATCTCTGAAATCTATATAACACTAATGCAAGAAATTGATGGTGACATAAAGAAATGGGAAAAATATTCCATCTTCATGGATTGGAAGAACAAATATTGTTAAGACGTTTACACTACCCAAGAAATTAAAACAATTAACACAATCCCTATCAACATAACACCATTATTTCTAACAGAACTAGAACAAACAATCAAAAAAAAATTTGTATGAAACCAGAAAAGACCCTGAATAACCAAAGCAATCTTGAAGAATAACAAAGCTGGAAGAATCACAGTTCCATACTTCAGGTTATATTACAAAACTGTAATAACGAAAAGAGTATAGTACTGACACAAAAATACACACACAGATCAATGAAACAGAGTAGAAAACCCACAAATGAACCCAAAACAATATGATTAATTGTTCTTTGACAAAGCAGGGAAGAATATCCAATGGTGAAAGGACAGTCTCTTCAACAAGTGATGTTGGAAAAACTGAACAGCAACATGCAAAAGAATGAACTGAATCACGCTCTTATCATCATACACAAGAATTAAATGTGAGATAGGAAACCATCAAAATCCTAGAGGAAAACACAGGCAGTCTCCTCTTTGACATTAGCCATAGAAACTTCCTCTTAACTAACTGGATTTTTTTTTTTAAAGCCTTTAAAGGGGCGCCTTTAAAGGGTGACTCAGTGGATTAAGCCTCGGCCTTCTGCTCAGGTCATGATTTCAGGGTTCTGGGATCGAGTCCTGCATTTGGTTCTCTGCTTGGCAGGGAGCCTGCTCCTCCCCTCTCTCTGCCTGCCACTCTGCCTACTTGTGACCTCTCTCTGTCAAATAAATAAAAATAAAATATTTTTAAAAAGCCTTTAAAAAATAAATACATTAAATATTAAAAAAATAAAGTTGCCCAAACCCTAAGGTTTTAAAAAAAATAAACATAGGGACGACACACTTGGATCAAAATTAGTATTAATTTTCATAAAGTAGTATTGATATTCACTAATTAATCAGAATTTATATTACTTTAGCCAAACTAATGAATTTGTTTTTTTCTTTTTTAAGATTTTATCTTATTTTTCTTTAATTTATTTTTTTCAGTGTTCCAAGATTCATTGTTTATGCATCTCACACAGTGCTCCATGCAATACGTGCCCTCCATAATACCCAACACCAGGCTTACCCAATCTCCCATCCTGCCCCTATAACACCCTCAGATTGTTTTTCAGAGTCCACAGTCTCTCATGGTTCCTCTCCCCCTCCAATTTCCCCCAACTCACTTCTCCTCTCCTTCTTCCAATGTCCTCCATATTATTTTTATGTTCCACAAGTAAGTGAAACCATATGAAAATTGACTCTCTGCTTCACTTATTTCAATCAGCATAATCTCCTCCAGTCCCTTTCATGTTGATGCAAAAGTTGGCTATTCATCCTTGTGATGGAGGGATAATACTTCATATATATGGACCATAACTTCTTTATCCATTCATCTGTTGAAAGGCATCTTGGCACTTTCCATAGTTTGGCGACTGTGGCCATTGCTGCTATGAACATCAGCATGTATATGGCCCTTCTTTTCACTATGTCTGTATCTTTGGGGTGTAATTGTGCAATAGTGCAATTGCAGGGTCATAGGGAAGCTCTATTTTTATTTCTTTTTTTTTAAGATTTTATTTATTTATTAGAGAGAGAGAGCACGTGAGCACAGGCAGACAGAGTGGTCGGCAGAGGCAGAGGGAGAAGCAGGCTCCCTGCCAAGCAAGGAGCCCAATGTGGGACTCAATCCCAGGACGCTGGGATCATGACCTGAGCTGAAGGCAGCTGCTTAACCAACTGAGCCACCCAGGCGTCCCTCTATTTTTATTTCTTAAGGAATCTCCACACGGTTTTCCAAAGTGGTTGCACCAATTTGCATCCCCACCAACAGTATAAGATGTTTCTCTTTCTGCACATCCTCTCCAAAATTTGTTGTTTATTGTCTTGTTAATTTTGGCCATTCTAACTGGTGTAAGGTGGTATCTCAGTGTGGTTTTGATTTCATTCTCCCTGATGGCTAATGATGATGAACATTTTTTTCATGTGCCTGCTAGCCATTTGTATATCTTCTTTGCTGAAGTGTTTGTTCATGTCTTCTGCCTGTTTTTTGATGTGACTATCTATTTTTTGAGTGTTGAGTATGAGGAGTTCTTTATGGATCTTGAATATCAGCCCTTTGTCTATAGTGTCATTTGCGAATATCTTCTCCCATTCCATGGGTTGCTTCTTTGTTTTGTTGACTGTTTCCTTTGCTGTGCAGAAGCTTTGGATCTTGAAGAAGTCCCAAAAGCTCATTTTCGCTTTGTTTTCTTTGCCTTTGGAGACATGTCTTGAAAGAAGTTGCTGTGGCCGATCTTGAAGAGGTTACTGCTTATGTTCTCCTCTATGATTTTGGTAGATTCCTGCCTCAAGTTGAGGTTGTTCACCCATTTTGAGTTTATCTTTGTGTATGTTGTAAGGGAATTGTCGAGTTTCATTCTTCTATACATAGCTGTCCAATTTCCCCAGCACCATTTATTGAAGAAACTGTCTTTTTCCACTGGATACTTTTTTTCTGCTTAGTCAAAGATTATTTGACCATAGAGATGCAGGTTCATATCTGGGCTCTCTGTTCCTCTGCCAGTACCATGGTATCTTGGTCATCACAACTTTGTAGTAAAACTTCAAATCAGGCAATGTGATGCCTTCAGATTTGTTTTTCTTTTTCAGCATTTCCTTAACAATTCAGTCTCTCTTCTGGTTCCATACAAATTTTAGGATGGTTTGTTCCAGCACTTTGAAAAATGCCCATGGAATTTTGATTGGGGTAGATTGCTGTAGGCAGTATAGACATTTAAACAATATTTATTCTTCTAATCCATGAGCACGGAATGGTGTTCCATCTTTTTGTGTCTTTTTCAATTTCTTTTATGAGTGTTCTGTAGTTCCTTGAGTGCAGATCCTTTAACTATTTTGTTAGGTTTATTTCCAGGTATCTTATGGTTCTTGGTGCTATAGTAAATGGAATTGATTCTCTAATTTCCCTTTCTATGTTTACACTGTTAGCATATAAGAAAGCAACTGATTTCTGTGCTTTGATTTTGTATACTGCCACATTACTGAATTGCTGTATGAGTTCTAGGAGTTTGGATGTGGAGTCTTTTGGGTTTTCCATATAAAGTATCATGTCATCTGCAAAGAGAGAGAGTTTGATTTCTTCTTTGCCAATTTGAATACCTTTTATTTCTTTTTGTTGTGTGATTTCTGTTGCTAGGACTTCTAGTACTATGTTGAACAAGAGTGTTTTGAGTGGAAATCCTTGTCATGTTCCTGATCTCAGTGGGAAGGCTCTCAGCTTTTCCCTATTGAGAATGGTATTTGCTGTGGGTTTTTCATGGATAGATTTTATGAAGTTGAGGAATGTTCCCTCTATCCCTATACTTTGAAGAATTTTCATCAGGAAACTATGCTGTATTTTGCCAAATGCTTTTTCTGCATCAATTGGGAGGATCATGTGGTTCTCTCTCCCCTATTGATTTGTTCTATCACATTGATTGATTTGTGAATGTTGAACCATGCTTGCATTCCAGGGATAAATCCCATCGGGTCACAGTGGATAATCTTTTTAATGTATGGCTGGGTCCTATTAACTAGGATCTTGTTGAGAATCTTGGCATCCATATTCATCAGGGATATTGGTCTGAAATTCTCCTTTTTGATGGGGTCTTTGTCTGGTCAGGGGATCAGGGTAATATTGGCTTCATAGAAGGAGTCTGGAAGTTTTTCTTCTGTTTCTATTTTTTGAAACAGGTTCAGAAAAAAAGGTATTACTTGTTCTTGGAATGTTTGGTAGAATTCCCCAGGGAATCTGCCACGTTCTGGGCTCTTATTTTTTGAGAGGTTTTTGATCACTGCTTCAATCTTGTTACTAGATATTGGTCTATTCAGGTTGTCAATTTCTTCCTTATTCAGTCTTGAAAGTTTATACATTTCTAGGAATGCATCAATTTCTTCTAGGTTGCTTAACTTATTGGCATATAACTGTTGATAATAATTTCTGACATTTCTTTCTATTTCCTTGGTATTCATCATGATCTCTCCTCTTTCATTCATAATTTTATTTATTTGGGTCCTCCCTCTTTTCTTTTGGATTAGTATGGCCAGTGCTTTATGAATATTATTGATTCTTTCAAAGATCCAGTTTCTAGTTTTGTTCATGTGTTCTACTGTATCTCTAGTTTCTATCTCATTGATGTCTACTCTAATCTTGATTATTTCCCTTCTTTGCATGGGGTTGGCTTAATTTGTTGTTGATTCTCCAGTTCTTTTTTTTTTTAATTATTATTTATTTATTTATTTGTCAGATAGAGAGCGCAGGAGCGAGGGCAGGCAGACAGAGTGGCAGGCAGAGGCAGAGGGAGAAGCAGGCTCCCCGCTGAGCAAGGAGCCCGATGTGGGACTCGATCCCAGGATGCTGGGATCATGAGCTGAGCCGAAGGCAGCCGCTTAACCAACTAAGCCACCCAGGCGTCCCGATTCTCCAGTTCTTTAAGGTGTAAAGAAAACTCGTGTATTCTGGACTTTTCTTTTTCTCTCCTTTTTTTTTTTTTTTTTTTTTTTAGGGAGGCTTGGGTGGCTATGTATTTCCCCCTTAGAATCACCTTTGCCATATCCCATAGGTTTTGGACTGATGTATCTTTATTATCATTGGTTTCCATGAATTGTTTAAGTTCTTCTTCAATTTACTGGTTGATCCAAACATTCCTAAGCAGGGTAATCTTTTTTTTTTTTTTTTAAGATTTTATATATTTATTTGACAGAGATCACAGCTAGGCAGAGAGGCAGGCAGAGAGAGAGGAAGGGAAGCAGGCTCCTTGCTGAGCAGAGAGCCCGATGTGGGGCTCGATCCCAGGACCCTGGGACCACAACCTGAGCCAAAGGCAGAGGCCTTAACCCACTGAGCCACCCAGACACCCCAGCAGGGTAATCTTTAGCTTTAAAGTGTTTGAACACCTTCCAAACTATA
>RCUC01143877.1:0-37561 GCA_003697995.1 Taxidea taxus jeffersonii | reverse complement strand
TAATTATGTCATTTCTTTTTAAATTTTCATTTTATTTATTAGCTTAGTTAGCTAATGTGATAATTGAACTGTAGTTGGAATGTTAATATTCCTGAAATTGTTCTTCTTGACCATTATGTACTTTTATATACTACTGGTTTTAATTTGCTAACATCATGTTAAGAATTTTTCAATCTTTTAATTTATGAAGGCTGTCAGTGTTTTACCCTCCCTTTATCTTTTTGAGTGGTTTAGGTATCAGAGTATTATTGGCCTCATGAAGTGAGTTGAGAGTATTTCTACCTTTTTTTTTACTTGTTGCAAAAACTTCTTTTTTTTATTTTATTTTTTTTTTAAAGATTTTATTTATTTATTTGTCAGATAGAGAGAGAGTGCAGGAGCGAGCACAGGCAGACAGAGTGGCAGGCAGAGGCAGAGGGAGAAGCAGCCTCCCTGCTGAGCAAGGAGCCTGATGTGGGAATCGATCCCAGGACGCTGGGATCATGACCTGAGCCGAAGGCAGCCGCTTTACCAACTGAGCCACCCAGGCGTCCCCAAAAACTTCTTTTTAATAGGTATTATTTACTTCTTTAATATTTGGTAGTGTTAACTAATTTAGCAATCTCAGCCTGGAGTTTTTCACTGTGTAGAAATTTTAGCTATGAAATCTGTTTATTTAATAGATGTATGACTCACTGATTCTTAGTTTAGTTTTTCCTTTGGGTGTGCTTTGGTTGTTTTTGTCTTTCAAATTTATTTTCAGCAAGTAATTCTTAATTTTTTATTCTCTTTAATTTTTTAAATTTTCTGTCATGATTTTACCTGTCACATTTCTGATATCAGTAATTTTTTGTGTTTCTGTGTTTTTTTTAACCTAGGTAAAGATTTGTCCATTTTGTTGGTTATTTTCAAAGATTAGCTTTCAGTTTAATCGTTTTTCTCTACTGTTTAACTAGTCTATATTTCACTGACTTCAATTCTTTATTCTATTTTTTCCCTTGACTATGTTGGGGTTTACTCTGCCTTTACCATAATGTATTATGATGGAAGATAAGTTCCTGATTTTTATCTTCTTTTTTAATAAAAATTTCTAAGACCTCAAACTTTTCATCTCTGAGATGCTTTAGCTGCTTTCTACCAATGTTGGGGTATGTTGTGATTTCCTTCCAATTTAACTTAAGATATTTTCAGAATTTGTAATATTTTCCTTTGACCTATAGATTTTTTTAAATGTTTATTAATTTTGAAACAAAATTTCCTCATTTTCAGCATACTAATTTTCAATGTGCAGTGATTTTTTAACCCACTGAGCCACCCAGGCACCCAGTTGTGCAGTGAATTTTTAGAGTGATAAAATTGTGCTGCCATCACTGCAGTCCAATTTTTAAACATTTCCAAGTATCTTGGAAAGATCCCTTATGCCCATTAGAAAAAAAAAAGATTTTATTTATTTATTTGATGGAGAGACACTTCAAGAGGAGGAACACAAGCAGGGGGAGGGGGAGGGGGAGAAGCAGGCTTCCCACTGAGCTAGGAGCCTGATGTGTGGCTTGATCCCAGGACCCAGGAGCTCCAGTATGTTTTAAAAAATTAAGGTGATAAACATATAATGAGATCTATGTTGCTAACAAGTTTAGTATAGTACAGTATTTTTAGTATATGTTGTACAGCAGATCCCTAGAACTTTTTCATTTTGCTTGATGGAAACCCCCATTTCCCTTTATCCCCAGCACCTGACAACAACTATTCTACTTTTTGCTTCTATGAGTTTGACTATTGCAGATACTTCATCTAAGTGAAGTTATTCAATATATGTCCTCCTATAACTAGCTTCAACCATGTATAACATATGACAGGATTTTTTTAAAGGCTTAATAACACTGTATGTACATGTCACATTCTTTTTTTCTATTTGTCAATGGACATTTGGCTTGTTCCCACCTCTTGATTATTACAAATAATGCTGCAATGATGGGGCATCTGGGTGGTTCTGCTGGTTTCACCCAGCAGTTTTTCTCTTGATTTCAGCTCAGGTCATGATCTCATGGTTGTGAGATTTAGCTGCATTTTGGGCTTGGTGCTGGGCATGGAGCCTGCTTAAGATTCTCTCTGCCCCTCCCCCACCACTCACGTGCACATATGTACTTTTTCTCATTCAAAAAAAAGAAAGAAAAGATAAGAGAAAAATTAATACTGCAATGAATATGGGAGTGAAAATATTTTATGGAAACTTGTTTTTAAGTCTTTCAGATACACATAAAGAAGTATTATTGGATCATTTCAGTTCTATTTTTAATTTTTTGAAAAACATTCATATTCCTTTCTACAGTTATTGTACCATTTTACATTCCCACAAATAGTGCACAAGAATTCCAGTTTAACTGTTTTCTCAGCAACACTTACTTTGTTTTTGTTTTTAAATGATGATCTTTTTTTTTTTTTAAGATTTTATTTATTAGTTAGAGCGAGCGAGCACAGGCAGACAGAGAGGCAGGCAGGGGCAGAGGGAGAAGCAGGCTCCCTGCTGAGCAAGGAGCCCGATGTGGGACTCGATCCCAGGACCCTGGGATCATGACCTGAGCCGAAGGCAGCCGCTTAACCAACTGAGCCACAAGGCGTCCCTTAAATGATCATCTTAATAGAAGTGAGGTATTACCTCAGAGTTTTTGATTTGCATTTCCCTGATGATGATAAGTTATGTTGAATATCTTTTGGTACACCTCTTGGGCATTTATACATTTTCTTTGGAGAAGTGTCAGTTCAAGTTCTTTCTTTTTTTAGTCATGTTTGTTTTGTTTGTTTGTTTTGTCTTTCTTTCTTTCTTTTTTTTTAGTTGTAGGACCTTCTTATGTATTTTGGATATTAACCCCTTATCAGATACATAGTCTGCAAATATTTTCTCTATTTCATAAGTTGCCATTTTACTCCATTGATTGTTTCCTTTGCTCTGCAAAAAGCATTTTAATTTGAAGCAGTATCCTTTGTGTATTTTTGTTTTTATTGTCTATACTTTTCATGTCATACACAAAAAATTATTTTTTGATTTTTGATATTTATTTGAGAGAGAGAGTGTGTGTGAGAGAGAGAGAACATTGAAGGAGTGGGGAGGCAGAGGGAGAGAAGCAGACTCCCTGCTGAGCAGGGAGTCCAATGGGGGCTGGACTCCAGGACCGTAGGATCATGACCTGAGCCAAAGGCAGATGCTTAACCGACTGAACCACCCAGGTGCCCCTAAGAGATCATTTTAAAGGCCAATGTTATGAACCTTTTCTCCTTTTTCTTTTAGAAGTTTTAAAATTACAGGTCATATAGTGTCTTTTTTATTTTATTTTATTTATTTATTTTTTTACAAATGAGGGCCCAATTTCATTCTTTTTCATGTGAATATCCAATTTTCGTATTTGTTGAAGACACCATCCACTCCCCATTGTGTTGTCTTGGTACCCTTGTCAAAGATCATTAGACCTTATTTGTGTGATTGCATTTTTGTTTCGTTGATTTATATAATTGCCTTTCTACCAGTACCATACTGTCATTTCTGTAACTTTGTGGTATGTCTTCAACTTAGAAAGTGTGAGGCCCATAGCTTTGTTCTTTCTCATTATTGTTAAGGCTCTTCAGGGTCCTCTGTAATTATCTGAATAACAGCATTCTATTTCTGTGAAAAATGTCATTGAGATTTTTGTAGGGATTATATTGAATCTGTAAATTACTTTGGGCTTTATGAACATTTTAACAATATTAACAGATCTGTCATCACAAGAATTCTTTCACTTTGGGTGTGTCTTATTTAATTTCCTTTAGCAATATTTTCTAATTTTTAGTGTCCAAGTATTTTGTCTACTTGGTTAAACTTATTCCTTAGTATTTAATTTTGATGGTATAGTAATTTGACTGCTTTATTAATGTACTCTTCAGATTGCTCATTGTCATTGTATTCTGAAATTTTATGGAATTGTTTTATTATTTTTAACAGTTTTATTTGTGAAATCTTTAGGGGTTTGTGCATATAAAATCATACAGTCTGCAAACAGAGATAATTTTACTTCTTTCTTTCTGATTTGGATTCCTTGTAGTTCTTTTTATTTATTTATTTATTTTTAAGAATTTATTTATTTATTTGACAGGCAGAGAGAGAGGAGAAAGCAGGCTCCCCACTGAGCAGAGAGCCTGATGTGGGGCTCGATCCCAGGACCCCGAGATCATGACCTAAGCTGAAGGCAGAGGCTTTAATCCACTGAGACACCCAGGTGCCCCTGTATTTATTTTTCTTATCTGATTGCTACAGCTAGGATTTCCAATACTATGTTGAATAAAAATAAGAGTAGACATCTTTGCTATATTTTTTATCTTATTGGAAAATTTTCAATTTTTCACTGTTGAGTATAATGTTCTCTATGGGATTTTCATATATGGTCTCCATATGTTGAATTAATTCCACCAATTCATAATTTATTGAGTGTTTGTATCATGAAAACCTGTTGAATTTTGTCAGTTGCTTTTTCTGTATCTGTTGAGATGGCATATGATTTTTATTCTTCATTCTGTTGTAGTAGTATATCATATCTATTGATCTTTGTATGTTGTATCATCTTTACATTCCCAAAGATAAATACCAATTCATCATGCTGTATGATCCTTTTAATGTGCTGTTAAATTCACTTTGCTAGCATTTTGAAGAATTTTACATTTATATTCATCAGAGATAATGGTCTATAGCTTTTTCTTTCTTTCTTTTTTTTTTTTTTTTGTAGTGTCTTTTTATGGCTATAATATGAGTAATGCTAGCTTTATAAAATGAGTTTGGAAGTGTTTCCTCTTATTCAGTTCTTTGGAAGAGTTTCAGAAACATTGACATTGATTCTTTAAATGTTTGGTAAAATCCTCCAAAGAAGCCATCTAGTTGTCAGCTTTTCTTTGTTGGAAAAAATTTGATTACTGATTCAATCTCCTTTCTAGTTCTGTCTGCTCAGGTTTCTATTTCTTTACGACTGAGTCTTGGTACAGTGTATGTTTCAAGTAATTTATCTAATTCTTTTAGGTTATCCCATTTTTTGGTGCCTATTTGTTGAAAGTAGTCTCCTAATATTTTGTATTTCTGTAGTATTAGTTATAATGTGTCCCCTTTAATTTCTGATTTTATTTATTTGCCCCTTCACTCTTTTTTCCTTAGTCTAGCTAGAATTTGTCAATTTTGTTTATCTTTTCAAAAGACAGCATTTAGTTTTGTTGACTTTTTCTATTTTCTAGTCTTTATTTCATTTATTTCTGCTCTTTTTTATGTCCTTTTTTGGGTCTAACTTTGGACTTAGTTTGCTCTGTTTTTTCTAGTTTCTTGAGGCATAATGTTAGGTTGCTTATTTAAGATATTCTCTTCACTTTATACATTTGCCACTGTAAACTTTCCCCTAAGTACTGATATTGCTGGATCCTATAAGTTTTGATATATTGTGATTTTATTTTTCTTTTAATTAAGATAATTTCTAATTTATTTTTATCTATTCATTGGGTAATAATCATTTTTTAAAAATTTTTAATGTTTGTTCAAGAATGTGATGTTTAATTTCCACATTTTTGTGCATTTTCCAGCTTTTCTTCTGTTAATTTCTAGTTTCTTTCCATTGTGGTTGGAAAAATACTTTATATGGTTTCAGTCTTCTTAAATTTATTAAGACCGGTTTTGTGGTCTAATGTGATTTATTCTGGAGGATGTTTCATATGCTCTTAAGAAGAATGCATATTCTGTTCTAAGTGGAATATCCTGTATATGTCTGTTAGGTCCATTTGGTTTACAGTGGACTATATATATTTTTTTTTTTTAAGATTTTATTTATTTATTTGACAGACAGAGATCACAAGTAGGCAGAGAGAGAGAGGGGGAAGCAGGCTCCCCGCTGAGCAGAGAGCCCGATGCGGGGCTCGATCCCAGGACCCTGAGATCATGACCTGAGCCGAAGGCAGAGGATTAACCCACTGAGCCACCCAGGCGCCCCTACAGTGGACTATAAACCAAGTCTTTTGTTTCCTTATTGTGTAGTTGTCCTATCCATTAATGAAAGTGGAGTATTGAAACTTCCTGCTGTGATTATGTTGCTATCTATTTCTTCCTTTGTGTCTGTCACTGTTTGCTTTATATATTTGGGTGCTCTGATGTTAGATATATATCTATATATCTATATTTATAAATATTATAACATCCTGGAGACTTGAATCTTTTATCACCACATGATATCCTTCTTTGTCTCTCCTGACAGTTCTTGATTTAAAGGATACTTTGATATAAGTATGACCACCTTTGCTTTCACATAGAATATCTTTTTCTGTCCTTTTGTATTTAGCCTATGTGTATCCTTAAATCCAAGATAAGTCAACTATACATAACAAAATTTGATCTTATTTTTTCTTATTTTTATTTTTTATTCATGAAGTCATAGTATGTCTTTTGATTGGGGAGTTTGATCCATATATACATATATGTGTATGTATATATACATATACGTTTATAAACAATTTTATATGGCACTCAGTGGTCATCAAGATAAGTGTATTCTTATCTATATTACCTGTTCTGCTTCCTGCCTTCCCTCTGGCAACCACCAGTTTGTTCCTTGTATTTAAGAGTTTGGGTTTGTTTGTTTGTTTGTTTTTTTGGTCTCTCTTGTTTTCTTGTTCATTCACTTGTTTTTTAATTTCCACGTTTGAAAGAAGTCCTATGGTATCTATCTTTCTCAATCTGACTTATTTCATTTAGCATTATACCCTCTAGGTCCATCAATGTCGTCACATATTCCAATATTTTATTCTTTTCTTTTGTTGAGTAACATTCCATCATACGTAAATATATATCTAACATCTTTATCTATTCATTTATGGATGGATAATTGTGTTACTTCCATATTTTGGCTGTTGTAAATAATGTTGAAATAACTATGGGGTGCATATATATTTTCAACTTTTTAAAAAATTTTATTTGGATGAATATCCATCCTGGATCATATGGTAATTCTATTTTTTTTTTTTTAAGATTTTATTTATTTATTTGATAGACAGAAATCACAAGTAGGCAGAGAGGCAGAGAGAGAGGAGGAAGCAGGCTGTCCGCAGAGCAGAGAGCCCGATGCGGGGCTCGATCCCACGACCCCGGGATCATGACCTGAGCTGAAGGCAGTGGCTTTAACCCACTGAGCCACCCAGGTGCCCCGGTAATTCTATTTTTATTTTTTAAAGGACCACCATATTGTTCTTTAGTGTCTGCACCAATATGCATTCCCATCAACAGTGATGTAGGGTTTCTTTTTCTTCATATCCTCACAGACACTTTTTATTTCTTATGTTCTTGATTTTAACCATTTTGACAGGGGTAAGGTGATATCTCATTGTGGTTTTAATTTGCATTTCCCTGATCATTAGTGATGAGAATCTTTTCATGTGTCTGGTGGCTATTTGTTTGTCTTTGAAAAAATCTCTGTACAATTTCTCTGCCCATTTTTAATTTTTTCTTTAGTTTTTAATTTTTTAAATTTCTTATTAACATATAATTTATTTGCCCCAGGGATACAGGCCTGGGAATCATCAGGCTTGCACATTTCACAGCACTCACCATAGCACATACCCTCCACAGTGTCCATAACCCAACCACCCAATCCCTACCCGCACCCCCCCAGCAACCTTTAGTTTGTTTTGTGAGATTAAGAGTCTCTTATGGTTTATCTCCCTCCTGATCCCATCTTGTTTTATTTTTTCCCTCCCTAACCACCACGACCTCCTGTCCTGCCTCTCAAATTCCTCATATTAGAGAGATCATATGATAATTGTCTTTCTATGACTGACTTATTTCACTTAGCATAATACCCTCTAGTTCTATCTGCCTCATTGCAAATGTTAAGATTTTGTTTCCTTTGATGACTGCATAGTATTCCATTGTATATATACCACTTCTTCTTATCCAGTCATCTGTTGATGGACATCTAGGTTCTTTCCATAGTTTGGCTATTGTGGACATTCCTGCTGTAAACATTCAGGTGCATGTGCCCTTTGGATCACTACATTTCTATCTTCAGGGTAAACACTGAGTAGTGCGATTCCTGGGTCATAGAGAAGCTCTATTTTTAAATTTTTGAGGAAACTCCATACTGTTTTCCAGAGTGGCTGCACCAGCTTGCATTCCCTCCAACAGTCTAGGAGGGTCCCCTTTCTCTGCATCCTCGCCAACATCTGTCATTTCCTGACTTGTTAATGTTAGCCATTCTGACTGGTGTGAGGTGGCATCTCATTCTGGTTTTGATTTGTATTTCCCTGATGCCAAGTGATGTGGAGCACTTTTTCATGTGTCTGTTGGTCATCTGGATGTCTTCTTTGCTGAAATGTCTGTTCATGTCCTCTGCCCATTTCTTGATTGGATTATTTGTTCTTTGGGTGTTGAGTTTGACAAGTTCTTTATAGATTTTGGATACTAGCCCTTTATCTGATATGTCATTTGCAAATATCTTCTCCCATTCTGTCAGTTATTTATTGGTTTTGTTGACTATTCCTTTGCTTTGCCGAAGCTTTTAATCTTGATGAAGTCCCTGAGGACAAAGAGGTTGATGCCTGTGTTCTCCTCAAGGATTTTGATGGATTCCTTTCTCACATTGAGGTCTTTCATCCATTTGGAGTCTATTTTTCTGTGTGGTGTAAGGAAATGGTCCAGTTTCATTCTTCTTCATGTGGCTGTCCAATATTCCCAACATTATTTGTTGAAGAGACTGTTTTTTTTTTCCTTTGGACATTCTTTCCTGCTTTGTCAAAGATTAGTTGACTGTAATGTTGAGGGTCCATTTCTGGGCTCTCTATTCTATTGATCTATGTGTCTGTTTTTGTGACAGTGCCATACTGTCTTGATGATGACAGCTTTGTAATAGAGCTTGAAGTCTGGAATTGTGATGCTGCCAACTTTGGTTTTCTTTTTCAACATTCCTCTGGCTACTTGGGGTCTTTTCTGGTTCCATATACATTTTAGGATTATTTGATCCATTTCTTTGAAAAAAATTAATGGTCTTTTGATAAGGTTTGCATTAAATGTGTAGATTGCTTTAGGTAGCATAGACATTTTCACCATATTTGTTCTTCCAGTTCATGAGCATGGAACGTTTTTCCATTTCTTTGTGTCTTCCTCAATTTCTTTCGTGAGTACTCTATAGTATTCTGGGTACAAATGTTTTGTAGCTTTGGTTAGATTTATTCCTAGGTATTATATGTTTATGGGTATAATTGTAAATAGGATTGACTCTTTAATTTCTCTTTCTTCTGTCTTGATCTTGGTGTATAGAAATGCAACTGATTTCTGTGCATTGATTTTATATCCTGACATTTTACTGAATTCCTGTATGACTTCTAGCAGTTTTGGAGTGAAGTCTTTTGGGTTTTCCACAGGAAATATTATATCATCTGCAAAGAGTAAGAGTTTGACTTCTTCTTTGCTGATTCAGATGTCTTTTATTTCTTTTTAATGTCTGATTGCTGAGGCTAGGACTTCTAGTACTATGCTGAATAGCAGTGGTGATAGGGTCATCCCTGCCATGCTCCTGACCTTAGGGGAAAAGTTCTCAGTTTTTCCCCATTAAGGGTGATATTTGCTGTGGGTTTTTCATAGATGACTTTGATGATATTGAGGTATGTACTGTCTATGCCTACACTGTGAAGAGTTTTGATCAAGAAAGGATGCTGTACTTTGTCAAATGCTTTCTCAGCATCTATTGAGAGTATCACATGGTTCTTGTTCTTTCTTTTATTAATATATTATATCACATGGACTAATTTGTGGATGTTGAGCAAACCTTGCAGCCCAGGATTAAATCCCACTTGGTCATGGTGACTAATCCTTTTAATGTACTGTTGGATCCATTAGCTAGTATTTTGGTGAGATTTTTTACATGTGTCCATAAGGATATTGGTCTGTAATTCTTCTTTTTGATGGGGTATTTGGTTTGGGGATCAAGGTAATGCTAGCCTCATAAAATGAATTTGGAAGTTTTCCTTCCATTTCTATTTTTTGGAACAGTTTCAGGAGAATAGGAATTAATTCTTCTTTAAATGTTTGATAGAATTCCCCTGGGAAGCTGTCTGTCCCTGGGCTCTTGTTTGTGGGAGATTTTTTTTTTAAAGATTTTGTTTATTTATTTGACAGACAGAGATCACAGGTAGGCAGAGAGGCAGGCAGAGAGAGGAGGAAGCAGGCTCCCCGCTGAGCAGAGAGCCCGAGGTGGGGCTCAATCCCTAGACCCTGGGATCATGACCCGAGCCAAAGGCAGAGGCTTTAACCCACTGAGCCACCCAGGCGCCGGTTGGGAGATTTTTGATGACTGTTTCAATTGCCTTACTGGTGATAGGTCTGTCCAGGTTTTCTATTTCTTCCTGGTTCAGTTGTGGTAGTTTATATGTCTCTAGGAATGCATCCATTTCTTCCAGATTGTCAAATTTGCTGGCGTATAGTTGTTCATTATATGTTCTTATAGTTGTTTGTATTTCCTGGTATTGGTTGTGATCTCTCCTCTTTCATTCATGATTTTATTTATTTGGGTCCTTTCTCTTTTCATTTTGATAAGTTTGACCAGGGGTTTATCAATCTTATTAATTATTTCAAAGAACTAGCTCCTAGTTTTGTTCTACTGTTCTTTTGGTTTCTATTTCATTGATTTCTGCTCTGATCTTTATTATTGCTCTTCTCTTGCTGGGTTTAGGCTTTCTTTGCTGTTCTTTCTACAGATCTTTTAGTTGTAGGGTTAGGTTGTGTACTTGAGACTTCTTTTTTTTGAGAAAGGCTTGTAATGCTATATACTTTCCTCTCAGGACTGCCTTTGCTGTGTCCCAAAGATTTTGAAAATTTGTGTTTTCATTTTTATATGTTTCCATGAATTTTTAAAATTCTTTTTTAATTTCCTGGTTGACCCATTTATTCTTTAGTAGGATGCTCTTTAGTCTCCATGTATTTGAGTTCTTTCCAACTTTCCTCTTGTGGCTGAGTTCTAGTTTCAGAGCATTGTGATCTGAGATATGCAAGGAATGATCCCAGTCTTTTGAAACTGGTTGAAACCTGATTTGTGACCCAGGATGTGATCTATTCTGGAGATTGTTCCATGGGCACTAGAGAAGAACGTGTATTCTGTTGCTTTGGGATGGAATATTTTGAATATATCTGTGATGCCCATCTTGTCCAGTGTGTCATTTAAAGCCTTTATTTTCTTGCTGATCTGTTGCCTAGATGATCTATCCATTTCAGTGATTCTGTTATTGTTGATGTGTTTTTTTGATTTTGTTATTAATTGGTTTATATAATTGACTGCTCCCATGTTAATGCAATAGATATTTAAAATTGTTGGATCTTCTTGTTGCGCAGACACTTTAAGTATGATATATGTCCTTCCTTATCTCTTATTATAGTCTTTGGCTTAAAATCTAATTTTTCTGATATAAGGATTGCCACCCTGGCTTTCTTTTGATGTCCATTAGCATGATAAATTGTTTTCCACCCTCCTATTTAAATCTGGAGGTGTCTTTGGGTCTAAAATGAGTTTCTTGCAGACAGCATATTGATGAGTCTTGTGTTTTTTTTTTTTTTTTAATTCATTGTGATATCCTGTGTCTTTTCATTGGGTCATTTGGCCCATTTAGCCTAGTTAGAGTCAGGGTAACTATTGAAAGATATGATTTTAGTGCCACCATTGAATTGCTTGTAAGGTGACTGTTACTGTATATTGTGTCTGCTACTTTCTGGTCTGTTAGTTTTAGGCTCTCTCTTTTCTGAGGGGACCCCTTCAATATTTTCTATAGGGCTGGTTTTGTGTTTGCAAATTCCTTTAGTTTTTGTTTGCCCTGGAAGCTTTTTATCTATCCTTTTCTTTTCTTTTCTTTTTTAAGATTTTATTTATTTATTTGACAGAGAGATCACAAGTAGGCAGAGAAGCAAACAGAGAGTGGAGGGAAGCAGGCTCCTTGCAGAGCAGAAAGCCTGATGTGGGGCTCGATCCCAGGACCCTGAGACCATGACCTGAGCTGAAGGCAGGGGCTTAACCCACTGAGCCACCCAGGTGCCCCTCTCCTTCTATTTTCATTGACAGCCTAGGGGGATATAGTATTCTTGTCTGCGTGTTTTTCTCATTTAGTGCTCTGAGTATGTCATGCCAGTCCTTTCTGGCCTGCCAGGTGTTTGTAGATAGGTCTGCTACCAATCTAATATTTTTACCATTGTATGTTACAGATTTCTTGTCCTGAGCTGCTTTCAGGATTTTCTCTTTGTGTCTCTGAGACTTTGTAAGGTTTACTGTTAGATGATGGGGTGTTGACCTATTTTTATTGATTTTGAGGGAGGTTTCTGTGCCTCCTGAATTTTGATACCTATTCCCTTCACCAGATTAGGGAAATTCTCTGCTATAATTTGCTCCAATATACCTTCTGCCCCGCCCCTTTCTTTTTCTTGTGGGATCCCAATTATTCTAATATTGTTTCATTTTATGGTATCACTTATGTCTCAAATTCTCCCCTCGTGTTCCAGTAGTTGTTTATCTCTCTTTTTCTCATATTCCATATTCTCCATCATTTGGTCTTCTATATCACTAATTCTCTTTTCTGCCTTATTTATCCAAGCAGTAAGAGCCTTCATTTTTAATTGCACCTCATTAATAGCTTTTTTTATTTCACCCTGGTTAGATTTTAATTCTTTCATTTCTCCATAAAGGGATTTTATTTCTCCAGAAAGGGATTTTCTAGTATCTTCCATGCTTTTTTAGAGTCCAGGTAGCACCTTCATAATTGTCCTTCTGAACTCCAGTTCTGATATCTTACTAATGTCCATATTATTAGGTCCCTAGCTGTTAGTACTGCCTCTTATTCCTTTTTTTGAGGTGAGTTTTTCTGCCTTGTCATTTTATCCAAAATAGATGAATGAGAACAAAATACTCAAAGGGTAGCAAGACCCCATAAAAATATACACTAGCCAAATTGGAAGAGACTCTAAACTAGGGGGAGAAGGAAGGAGGAAAACAAACAAATAGAAGACTATAAGACTAAGAATGAATAGAACAGAGCTACATACTTGATTTTGGGTGTATTTTGGTCTGTTAGAAGGATCTGCCTCCCAAAATTTTAAGGAAAGAAAAACTTACATATATACACAAAAAGAAGAGTAAACACAGTGAAGGGATGGAATATGACTGTAAATATGAAAATTTTAAAAAGATTTAAAAAAAGAATTGATAAGAAATTGTTTAGGAAAAAAAAGAGGAACAAATGTGATCAGACTGGAGACTAGAAGGAAGGCATATGTAGATTTAGGGTTTATTTTGATCCATTAGAAGAAACTGTATCCCACAATTTTAAAGAAAGAAAAGCCTATATGTATACAAAAAATAAGTTTAAACTTAATGAAGGGGTAGAATATGAGTATAAAATGAAAATTAAAAAATTATTTTTAAAAAAGGTATTGTTAAGGGGCTCTTGCATGGCTCAGTGGATTAAGCCTCTGCCTTTGGCTCAGGTCATGATCTCAGTGTCCTGAGATCGAGCCCCACATTGGGCTCTCTGCTCAGTGGGGAGCCCTGCTTCCCTTCCTCTTTCTGCCTGGCTCTCTGCCTACTTGTGATCTCTCTCTCTCTCTGTCAAATAAATAAATAAATAAATAAATCTTTAAAAAAAGGTATTGTTAAGATAAAATAGTTAGAACAAGGTTAAAATAAGAAAGGAAAATTTTAAAAAAATAGAATAAGAAAAAAATAAAACAAAAAATTTAGCTTTGAAAGACTGAAGGATCATGGGGGGAAAGCCTTGAATTCTATGTGTTGCTTACCCCTAACTCTGGAGTTCTGTAGTTCTCATTGATTGGTGAACTTGGTCTTGGCTGGATGTTCTTGCTGATCTGGGGAGGGGCCTGTTGTAGTGATTCTCAAATGTCTTTGCCCAAGGTGGAATGGCACTGTCCTTGCCAGGGATCAAGCTAAGTAATCTGTTCGGGTTTGCTCTCAGTAACTTTTGTTCCCTGAATGCTTTCCATACACCTTTGGAGGATGGTAATGAAGATGGTGGTCTCCCAATTTCCGGCCCCATAGGAGCTGAGAGCTCAGGACCCCACTCCTCAGTGTACCCTCAGAGAAATGCAGTCAATCCCTCTTGTCTCCCTGATCTCCAGCCACACCCAGAGCTCACACAGCCTGTGACTGACCATTTCTATCTATGGTGCACAGCCCTGTTTGGAGTCTCCAAACCCAGCAGATTCCTGTACTTCACTCTAGCACAGCTCCTCCTGGAGGGGGAAGGGGGAGATCTCTCCAGATCTGCCACTTGTGGGGTCCCTGCTCAAAGAGCAGTGGCCCGACTGTGGCTTGGATCATGGTTTAAAGTAACCCCAAGCTTAGAGCCCAGTCCTCAGTTCTATCTCTGCAGCTGACTTCCCTGCTCTGATACCTGGGAGCTCTCCAACATTCTGACTCCCCTGGTCTTTTTGTGATCCTGGTGGTCCTGAGACCACACTGTCTCTGTGAGTTCTCCACTCCCTGCATAGCCTCTAGAGCGACCTCCCTCAGTGGAGCAGACTTCTAAAAGTTCTGATTTTGTGCTCCACTGCTCTACTGTTTGCTGGGAGCTGGCTCCTCCCCCCAATCTATCTTCCAATGTATTGCCTCTGATTCACTTCCCTGCACATCCTACCTTCAGTAAAGTGGTTGATTTTCTGTTTCTAGATTTTCTACTCTTCTCTTCTTTCTCCTGTTGAGTTAGTTCAGAATGGTTTGATAACTATCTAATTGAGCTCCTTGGACCTAATGATATTTCAGTCTCCTACTCCTCCACCATCTAGCCACTTCCCGCTCTGCTAATTTTAACATCAGATTATTTATTTTGTTGGTGTGGAGTTGTATAAGTTCTTTATTTATTTTGTATATTAACCCCTAATCAGATAAATCATTTACAAATTTCTCCTATTCAGTAGATTGCCTTTCAGTTTTGTAGATGGGTTCCTATTTGTACAAAGGTTTATTTATTTATTATTATTATTATTATTATTATTATTATTATTTAGTGTTGCCCGAATAGTTTAACATTGCTTGCATT
Source organism: Taxidea taxus jeffersonii (assembly GCA_003697995.1). Taxonomy (NCBI): domain Eukaryota; kingdom Metazoa; phylum Chordata; class Mammalia; order Carnivora; family Mustelidae; genus Taxidea; species Taxidea taxus. The sequence goes on along the minus strand of RCUC01143877.1, from coordinate 22,504 downwards.
TCTCTTGCCCTCAGAGTTATATCTAGGAAAATCTTTCTGTGTCTGATGTCAAAGAAATTACTACCTGTGTTTTCTTCTAGACATTTTATGGTTTCAGGTCTCACAGTTAGGTCCTTTAATCCATTTTGAGTTTATTTTGTATACACTGTAAAAAGTGGACCAGTTTCATTCTTTTGTGTGTAGATGTCTTGTTTTCCCAGCATCATTTGTTAAAGAGGCTATCTTTTTCCCATTGCCTTATTGCCTCCTTTGCTGAACCTTAATTGACCATATAATTGTGGGTTTATTTCTGGGCTTTCTGTTTTATTCTATTGAACTATGTGTCTATTTTTGTGATAGTATCATACTGTCTTAATTATTACAGCCTTGTGATGTATATTGAAATTTGGGATTGTGATACTTCCAGCTTTTTTTTTCTTTCTCAAGATTGCTTTGGCTATTTGGGGTTTTAGGGCTTCCATATAAATTTCAGAATAATTTGTTTTAGTTCTGTGAAAAACTGTTGTGTGTAGTTTTAAAAATATTTTATTTATTTATTTGACAGAGAGAGAGATATATATCACAAGCAGGCAGAGAGGCAGGCATAGAGAGAGGGTGAAGCAGCCTCCCTTCCAAGCAGAGAGCCTGATCTGGGGCTTGATCACAGGACCCTGAGATCATGACCTGTGCCAAAGGTAGACACTTCATCTACCGAGCTATACAGGTGCTCCTGTTGTGTGTATTTTGATAGAGAGTGCATTAAATATCTATATTGCTTTGAGTAGCATGGACTAAAATTTTGACACTATTGGTGCTTCCAAACCATGAACATGGAATGTCTTTCCTTTTTTGTGTGTGTGTCATTTTCAATTTCTTTCATTAGTGTTTTATAGTTTTCAGAGTATAGGTCTTTCACCTCCTTGATTAAGTTTATTCCAGGTATTTTGTTATTTTTAGTGTAGTTGTAAATGGGATTATTTTCTTAATTTATCTTTGTGCTACTTCGTTATTAATGTATTGAATTGAAATAGATTTTTGTATATTGATTTTGTGTACTGTGACCTTACTGAATTTAATTATCATTTCTAGTTGTTTTTTGGTGGAGTCTTTAGGGTTTTCTATATATTTAGTATCATGTCATCTGCAGATAGTGAGTTTTGCATCTCCCTTATCAATTTGGATGCCTTTTATTTCTTTTAATTGTGTAATAGCTATGATTAGGACTCCCATTATTATGCTGAATACAAATGGTGAAGTAGACATCCTTGTCTTGTTCCTCTAGGAAAAGCTCGCAGTTTTTCTACCATTCAGTATAATGCTAGATATAGGATTTTCATATATTTTTTTATTATATTGGGATATGCTCCATCTAAAACTGCTTTGCTGAAAGTTTTTTTTTTATCATGAATGGATATATTTTGGAATTTGCTTTTTCTACATCTACTGAGATGGTCGTAGGGTTTTTATTCTTCCGCTAATGTGATATATCACACTGATTGATTTGTGAATATTGAATCACCTTGCACCCCTAGGATAAATCTCACTTGATTATGGCAAATTATTTTTTAACATATTAGTTCAGTTTGCTAATATTTTCCTGAGGATCTTTGCATTTACGTTCATCAGAGATACTCACCCGTCATTTCTTTTTTTGTATTGTCTGTCTGGTTTTAGTTTCAGGGTAATGCAGGCCTTATACAATGAATTTGGAAGCTTTACTTCCTCTTCCATTTTTTGGAATAGTTTGAGAAGGATAAGTATTAATTTCCTTTAAATGGTTGGTAGAATTCACCTGTGAGGGAATCTGGTCCTGGACTTCTGTTTGTTGGGAGTTGGATTTTTTTGTTTGTTTGGCTTTGTTTTTTGTTTTGTTTTTGTTTTTTTTTTTATTACCAAATCAATTTCATTACTAGTAATAAGTCTGTCCAAATTTTCTATTTCTTCCTGATTCAGTTTGAGAAGGTTATATTACTAGAGATTTATCCATTTCCTCACACTTATCCAATTTGTTGCTATGTATGTGCTTTTTCACAGTATTCTCTTATAATCTATCACATTCCTGTGATGTTGGTTCTTATTTCTCCTCCTTTATTTCTTATTCTGATTGAGTCTTCCTTTTTTCTTGATGAGTCTGACTAAAAGTTAATCAGTTTTTTTAAAAAAATATTTTCAAACAACCAGTTACTTCTTTCATTGATCTATTCTATTGTTACTGTTTTGTTTTTTTGTCTCTATTTCATTTATTTCTACTCTAGTCCTTATTATTTCCTTCCTTCTACTGGCTTGGGGCTTTGTTAATCTTTTCCTAGTTCCTTTAACTGTCAGGTTAGGTAATTTATTTGAGATTTTTCTTGCTTCTTAAGGTCTGCTTGTATTGCTATAATCTTCCCTCTTAGAACAGCTTTTGCTTTATTCCAAAGATTTTGTACCATTGTGTTTTCATTTTCATTTGTTTCCATGTAATTTTTTATTTGCTTTTTGATTTCTTGGTTGACCCAGTCATCATTTAGTAGTGTGTTATTTCGCCTTCATGTATTTATATTCTTCCCAGACTTTTTTCTCATGATTTACTTCTAGTTTCATACCACTGCAATCAGAAAAGTTGCATGATATGTGTTCAGTGTTTTCAAATATATTGAGATTTGTTTTGTAGCCTCATGTGATTTGTTCTAAAGAATGTTTCATGTGCATTTGAAATAAATGTGTATTTTGCTCATTTTGAATGGTATATTCCTAATATATCTGTTAAGTCCATCTGGTGTAATGTGTCATTTGTAGCCACTGTTTTCTTTGTCAGTTTTCTGATGAGATGGTCTATCCAATGATATAAGTGGGGTGTTAAAGCTCTCTATTATTTTTATATTATTTCAGTTTCTTTCTTTATATCTGCTAATAATTGCTTTGTGTATTTAGGTACTCCCACATTGCAGAAATATTTACAATTGTCGCATCCTCTGGTTGGATTTTTCCCTTTATCATTAGATAGTGTCCTTCTTTGTCTCTTCTTTCAGTCTTTGTTTTAGAGTCTATTTTCTTGGGGAACCTGGGTGGCTCAGTTGGTTGAGCATCTACCTTCAGCTCAGGTCATGATCACAGGGTTTCTGGATCAATCCCTGCTCAGTGGGGAGTCTGCTGCTCCCTCTGCCTCTCCCCCTGGCTCATGCTCTCCTCTCCATCTCCCCCCACCACTCTCTGTCAAATAAATAAAAAAAAAATCTTTAAAAAACCCTCTATTTTGTCTGATTTAAGTATTGCTACCTTAGCTTTCTTTTCATTTAAATTTGCATGTTAAATGTTTTTCTAGCCTTTCATTTTCCATTTGCGTGTGTCTTTTGTTCCAAAGTGAGTTTTTAGGCAGCATATGGATATAGATAGGGTCTTGCTTTTTTCTTTAAATATTTTATTTATTTATTTGACAGAGAGAGAGCACAAGGAGGGGGGTGGCAGGCAAATGGAGAAAATGGGCTGGATCCCAGGATAAATCTTCAGGAAAATGCAAATTAAAACACCAGTGAGAGACTATATGTGGCTATTAGAAAGGTCTAAATTAAGAACAATGATAACACCAAATGTTGGCAGGGATTTGGAGCAAGATGCACTTTCATTCAATGCTAGTGAGAATGCAAAATGCCACAACCACATTAGAAGGCAGTTTGACAGCTTCTTACAAAAGCAAACCTGCTCTTATCATCAAATCCAGCAACTGTGCTTGTTGGTATCTATCCAAAGAAGTGAAATGCTTATATACACATAAAAACCTGCACACAAATGTTTATAGCAGCTTTATTCATAGTTGACCAAATTTGGAAGCAAAGGAGAATCCTTCAGTAGGTGAACATACAATGAATTTGTGACACATTCAGATAATAGAATATTGTATATGAATAATCAAGTGGTGAAAAGGCATGAAAGAAACTTAAATGCACATTATTAAGTGAACAAAGCCAATCTAAAATGTCTGCATACTCTATAATTCCAACTGTGACATTCTAGAAAAGCAACTATGAAGACAGTACAAATATCAGTGGTTTCCAAGGATTGGGGTAAAGGGATGAACACAGATGATTTTTAAGGTAGTAAAAATATTCTGTATGATGGCATAATATTGGACATATATATTTGTTATTAAATACTTGTCTAAAACCATAGAATATGTAATACTAAAAGCAAAACATAATGCACACTATGGTCTTTGGATGATTATGAGGTATCATTGTAGGTTTATCCATTGTTACAAATGTACTACTCTGGTAAAGGATGCTGATAATTGGGAGGCTCTCTGATTGTAGCAGCAGGAGGAGTCTCTGTGCCTGTTCCTCCATTTTGTGAACCTAAAACTTCTCTTAAAAGTTTTAAAATCTTGGGGTGGCTGTGTGGCTCACTTGGTCAAGTATCTGCTTTTGGGTCAGGTCATGAAATCAGGGTCCAGGGATGGAGCTCCATGTCAGGCTCCCTCTTCCTCTGCTCCCCCTGTCCCACTCATATCCACTCTAAATAAATAAATAATCTTTTAAAAAGTAGAATAAAATCTTAGTAAACAATCTGGAAACAAAATATAAAACTTTTCAAATATAAAATAGAATAATTGAAAAATACAGATACAATTCTATTAGAAAAAATAAAAGTGATTTATTCACCTCATTACAGTTTTATAGTATTCTATATTTATCTATATACTTACTTCTACTAGAAAGTTTAAACTTGAATATAATTTCAGTCTACCATCTCTTTATTTCAACTTTAATGACTCCCTTTAGCATCTTATAAGGCATGTCTATTGGCAATGAAATTCCTCAAGTTTTATTTACCTGGAAAAGTCTTTATTTCTCCCTTCTTTGAAATACATTTTGCTGGAGATGATACTTTTTGATGGTAGCTTTCCTTTTCTTTCTTTCAGCCCTTTGAATATATTATCCCATTCCCTTCTGGCCTGCAAATTTTCTGCTGAGAAATTCACAGGTAGTCTTATGGGTCACCCCCCCCCCTTTTTTTGTGATATCAACTTTCTATGTTACTTACAAAATTCCCTCTTTGACTTTTTTTTAAAGCAAGTTCTTATTTATTTATTTATTTTTCATTCACATATAATATATTATTTGTTTCAGGGGTATAGGTCTGTGATTCATCAGTTTTACACAATTCATAGCACTCACTATAGCACATACCCTACCCAGTGTCCATCACCCATCCATACCATCCCTTCCATGCCCTCCCCTCCAACAACCCTCAGTTCATCTCCTGAGATTAAGAGTCTCCTATGGTTTGTCTCCCTCTCTGGTTTCATCTTGTTTCATTTTTCCCTCCCTTCCCCTATGGTCCTCTGTCTTGTTTCTCAAATTCCTCATATCAGTGAGATCATATGATAATTATCTTTATCTGATTGACTCATTTCACTTAGTATAAAACCTTCTAGTTCCATCCATGCTGTTGCAAAATGGCAAGATTTTGGTGTTTTGATGGCTGCATAGTATTCAACTGTATATATATACTCCATCTTCTTTATCCATTCATCTGTTGATGGACATCTAGACTCTTTTCCATAGTTTGGCTATTGTGGACATTGCTACTATAAACATTTGGGTGCACTTTGGATCACTACATTTGACTCTTGACATTTTGATGATAATGTGTCTCAGTGCAGTTTTCTTTAGTTCATGTTATTTGGTATTCATTAGGCCTCTTGGATCTATACATTCATTTTCTTCCCCAGATTTGGAAGCTCCTGGCCATTATTTCTTCAAATAATGATTTATTTATTATTTCTTCAAATAAGATTTCTGCCCCCCCTTCTCTTTTTGGGTCTCTCATAATATGTACATTGATCTGATGGTGTTATACCATGTCTCTTAGGTTTTATTTACTCTTCATTCTTTGTACTTTTTCCTCCTCTGACTGGGTGATTGCAAATGACCTTTATTCAAATTCACTGACTGTTGGTCAACCCCTTTAGTCAATTTTCCAATTCATATGTTGTATTCTTCACCTCCAAAATTTGTTTTGTTCTTGTATTTTCTGTCTCTTTGTTGATATTCCTATTTTGTTTACGGATCCGAGTTTTTTGTGCATCTTTTGTTTTTCTTGAGTTCTTTGTGAATCTTTATCATGCTTATTTTCAGTTCTTTATTGGCTAATTCATATATTTCCATTTCTTTAGGGTCAGTTTTAGGAGATACACTTTGTTCTTTTGGTTGGGCTATAATTTTTTGAAATTATAACTATTTGTATGTCTTATTACTTTGTGTTGGAATCCACACATTTAAAAAAACAGCCTCTTCAGTCTTTATTGAATGGCTTTGTACAAAGATCATCTTCACTAATCAGCCTGGCTAGATATTTTCATGACCTCTCAGACATTTTCTGTGAATGCAACTTCTCTGGACTTGTGTGTATGAATTTCTATAGAAATTTAGAAGTTTTGCTGTTTTTTGTTTATTTGTTTGTTTAAGTTGCTCATAATATTTTGCTCTCTTTAATGTCTACCTGTGGTACTGTATGTTCTCTGGAGATACTATAAGCCACTCAGTTGTTGCTGTTGTTGTTCTTCTTCTTCCTCTTGGCCTATTTTTATTGAGAAATAATTTACATACATCACTGTGTAAGTTTAAGGTATGCAGCATGATAGTTTTATTTATATATATCAAATGACCATCACAGTGGTCATTTCATATATATAAATAAAACCATTTAGTTAACATCCATTATCTCATATAGATAAATACAAAGAAAACAAAAAATATTCTTCTGGTAATAAGAACTCTTAAAAATGTTCCCAGGGGGGGAAAAAAAATGTTCCCAGGTACTATATAGCCATGTTAACCATGATTACCTTGTTGTACATTATATTCCTAATACCTATTTACCTTACAAATGGATGTTTGTACCTTTTGACCACCTTTCTCCAGTTCCCCTACTCCCCCATCTCCAATCCCTGGTAACCATAAATCTGATCTCTTTCTGTGAGTTTGGTGGTTTTGTTGTTGTTATTTTAGATTTCACATCTAAGTGAGATAATATGGTATTAGTCTTTTTTTGTCTGACTTATTTCACTTAGCATAATGTCTTCAAGGTTTCTCCATGTTGTTGACAATGCAAATATATATCCTGGCCAACCATCAGTGGATTCTTGGGCTATTTTCATGTCTAGCTACTCAGATTTTTTTTTTTTTAAGATTTTATTTATTTGACAGAGACACACAGAGAGGGAACACAAGCAGGGGCAGTGGGAGAGTGAGAAGCAGGGTTGAGCCAGATGCAGGGCTGGGTCCCAGGATCCTGGGATCATGACCTGAGCTGAAGGCAGACACAACGACTAAGCCACCCAGGCACCCCTCCCATAAACACTTCTAATTGGGCCAGAAAGAAAGCAATTCTTTGGCAGCCCCCTGAAACACTAAACCATCTAACACAGTTCCCACTCTTTTCCTGTCCAGGGAGGAGCCAAGAGCTGGGTGTCCTCATTTGCTCCATTATGAGCCAGGTGGGAGGGTCAATGGTAAGTGTGTGCCTGCTAGCCCCAAACTTTGTCTTCTTTTCTCAGTGACTCCCAACCTAGTGCCCTTTCTTGTCAGTGCTTAGATTCAGGTAAGACACAAATTAGTCCTTTGAGTAGCTCCCCAAAATCTAAACCTTAGACATGTGTCCTAGTCTCTTTTCCTCCTCAGGGAAAAGCTTGGAGTTGAACAATTGATTGCATTGTGTTACTCCTGAAGGAGGGGTTTTAACTAGTGCATGTCACAGGTTATCCTCCTAGCATCAGTGCAGCTATTTCCATGCTCACTTGGGAGTGCAGGAGCCTCTTTACTGGTGCCTAGATTTCTCATAAATATAATTGGTCTATATGTGGTCATTGATTTGGTGTCCTAATGAGGGAAGAAGCATTTGGGACTTTCTATTCTACCATTTTATTGAAGGATTTTTGAGAAATTTTTTTGTCATTGATTTTTAGTATAATTCCATTGTGGTCAGACACCATTCAGTATGCTTTCACCTCATTTAAATTTATTGACTTCTTTTTTTATGGTTCCAAAGGTAGTCTATTTTGGTGACTGTTCTGTGTGCACAGAAAACCAAAGCATATGCTGGTATTTTGAAGTTAAGCAATTTATAAACGGAAATTGGGTTTTGTTGATTGAGGATATTAAGTCGTTCTATATCTTTACTGATATTTTTATGGAGTGTAATTGAGATACAATATCCTGTTTGTTTTTGGTGTGTGTTATGATGATCCAATATTCTTATACATTACAGATGATTCCCATGATAAGTCTAGTTACTATCTGTCACCATACAGTTTTCTTATAATATTATTGATGATACTCTCTATGCATATTATATTATATAATATATTATATTATATTATTATATAATATATTATATTATATTATATTCCCATGACTTGTTTATTTTGTAACTGGAATCTTTTTACCTCTTAATTCCCTTCACCTATTTTGCCTACCTCCCCATCCCTCTTCCCTTTGGTAGTCAAGAGTTTCTTTCCTGTATCCATGAGTTTGCTTCTGTTCTGTTATGTTTGTTCTTTTGTTTTGATTTAGATTCTGCATATAACTAAAATTGTACAGTGTTTGTCTTTCTTTGTCTGACTTGTTTTACTTAGCATAATACCCTCTAGGTCCATCTATGTTGTTACAAATGGCAAGTTTCTTTTTTTGTAGCTCAAAATATCTTGGCTATTGTAAATAATGCTGAAATAAACACAGGGATGTATATATCTCTTTAAAATTGGTGTTTTCATTTTCTTTGGATAAACACCCAGATGTGGAATTGCTGGATCATATGGTAGTTCTATTTTTAATTTTTTTTTGAGGAAACTCCATAATGTTTTCCATAGTGGTTGTACCAATTTATAGTCCCACCAACAGTTTATGAAGGTTCCCTTTCCTTCACATCTTTGCCAGCACCTTATTTTTTAGTCTCTTTGATATTAGTGTGACAAGTGTTAGGTAATATCTCATTGTGGTTTTGATTAATGCTTCCCTAATGATGAGTGATGTTGAGCATATTTTCATGTGTCTGTTGGCCATCTGGATGTCTTCTTTGGAAAATATTCATTTTTTAACATATATTAAGTTGTATAAATTCCTTATATATGTCAGGTCTTAACCCCTTATCAGATATATGATTTGCAGATATCTTCTCCCATTCATCAGGTTGCCTTTCATTTTGCTGATGGTTCCTTTGCTGTGCAGAGACTTTTAGTTAGATGTAATCCTATTTGTTTAATTTTAACTTTTGTCACCCTTGCTTGAGGAGAATAATAAAATATATATATTGCTGAGACATACAAAAGAGTTTAGTACATATGTTTTCCATAGGATTTTATTATTTCAGATCTTACATTCAAATCTTTACTACATTTTGAATTTATTTTTGTGATGTAAGATATTGAACAAGTTTTATTCTTTTGCGAGCCATTGTTCAGTTTTCCCAACACCATTTGTTGAACTTTATTTATTGTCCTTTCCCTATCATATATTCTTGTCTCCTTTGTCATAGATTAATTGACCACATAAATGTGGGTTTATTTCTGAGTTCTCTATTCTATTCCATTAATAAATGAGTTTGTTTTCATACCAGTACCATATTTGCTTTGATTACTATAGATGAGTACTGTACTTTGAAATCAAGGAGTGTGATACCTAATCCTTATAATATTATGTATGTTTCATCAAATAAGGGAGTGTTAAATTTTCTAATTTTCATTGTAATTTTTTTAATTTTGTTTTTTAATTCTATCAGTTTATGCTTATATATTTTGGAGTTCTCTTATTAGGTGCATTCACTTTTAGGATTATAGATTATAGTACCGTGTTGATGAGTTGACTCTTCAGCAGTAAGAAAAATTCCTCTTTATTCATGTCATATTCCATGTACTGAATTTTACTTTGTATGATATTAATATGGCAACTCTAGCATCCTTTGGTAATGTTCATATTGAATATATGTTTCCATCCATTTATGTTTTAGATATGTGTGTTTTTATTCTTCAACCTGTTTTAAACATGAAATACTGAGGTCTTGGTATATACCCAATTTGACAACCTGGCCATTTAAGTGAAGTGTGTAGATATTCACATTAATGTAATTATTGGTATGATTGGGGTTGAATCTACCACTTTGCTGTTTGACTGCTATTTGCACATATGTTTTTGTTACTTTTTTCTCTTTTCCAGCTTTCATTTGGATTGAATTTTTATGATTTTATTTTTATTTATTTTATTATTTAATTTTAAATATTTTATTTAATTTATATTTGTTTTATACCTTATCTTTATTGCTTATGTTTTGTTCTTTTTAATGGTTGGAAACATATGTTTACCTTATAATATTGTGTGTTCAAATAATATTATATCTATCACTTGTAGTATAAGAAACAATAGTATATTTTATTTTCTCTCATTTCTGCTATTATTGCCATGCATTTTAGTTCTCTATATCTTATAAAGCCCATAAAATATGTTCATTCTTATTGCTTTAAATGGTTAATAGTTTTATAGGGGTTAAAAATTAAGATATGTTTATGCTTATCTACATTTATCACTTTGCATGTTCTTTGTCTAGAGTTTCTATCTAGTGTCATTTTTTCCTTTTGACTTCAGAGATTCCTTATTAATTTTTCATACGATTCTGCTGGTAATAATTTCACCTTTTTCTTGTCTGAAAAAGGGTTTCATTATTATTTTTTAAAGGTATAGTTATGGGTATTAAATTGTATGCTGACAAAATATATATATGTATGCATTTTTTTTCTTTGGTACTCTAAACATAGCATTCTATTGTGTTTTTCTAAGCATATATCATGGCAAATTTTAGTCATTCATTCTCATCCTTTTGCTCCATACATAATGTGTTTCTTTAATTGCTTTAAAGAGTTTAATTTTAATTTTTTATCATTTTTTGAGCAATTTGATTATGATTTACCCTGGCATGTTTACTTTTAATCTTCTTGAGGCTTTTTGAGATTCTTGAATATGTGGATTTACGGTTTCACAAATTTTGAAAAATTTGAGTCTCATTCTCTCAAATTGTTTCTCAACATCAGGCCCTCCACCATCTTAGAGTCTAATTATATGTTTCAGACTGCTTGATATTTTTTCCTTAACCTACTGTTGCTGTGTTGAGTTTTTCAGTCTTCTTTCTGTCTGAGGTTCATCTTGGGTAGTTTTATTTCCTATCTTTAAGTTTATTGATTTTTCTTTTTGCCATATTTCCTTTCCATTAGTACAATTTCCATTTATAGATATTCCATTTAAGTCTCTTTTTATATATCCCACTTTTCTTTTTATTATGTTTACATGGTATTTTGCTCTTTCCAGCGTTAGGAATATGCTGCTAATTTCATCACATTAATCATTTCTGATCTGTTTCTATAGACTGCTTTTCCTCTTGGTTATTATTGCCTACCTTTTCATATGCGGTATTTCATGTTTTTGAATATTTCTTTTTTATTTTCAGTCCATCAGTTAAAGACATGAGGATTTCTTTGATCTTTCTGAGGTTTAATTTTAATCTTTTTCAGATAAGGTATAGAGTACCTTTTTTGAGGACAAGTTTAATTGCATTTCTTCATCTTGCCCTTCTAGATTGTCTACTGAATGCTTTTTTGATAATATATTTCCATTTTATTTGGAGGACAGTAAAATGATTCCTAGCTTTTTGTAAGTTCTGGAAGTTTTTGTTTCTTCTTTCTTTCTTTCTTTTTTTTTTAAGAGTTTATTCCTTTACTCGTTAGAGAAAGAGAGAGAGAGAGAAGCAGAGGGAGAAGCAGACTCCTGTGGAGCAGGGAGCCCCATGTGGGACTCGATTCCAGGACCCTGAGGTCACGACCCCAAACTGAAGGCAGATGCTTGAGCCACTTAAGCCACTCAGGCACCCCAGGAAGTTTTTCTTATAGTTTCTTGGTTAGTGTTCTTTCCTTAGCAGGTTTTTTTCCTTACCTAGAGTAGTAACCTTAACCTTGAGCACATTGGCAGTCAAGCAGAACCTCATTTAGGTTTATGGAACTCCAACTCAGCTTAGTTTTCTCCTGTCTGGAAGTTTTCTCTATAAATTCTAACCAATTTGACCTCCTTAAACTTTGGTCTCTCTCATCACAGGGAGATCACAGAGCAATGTGTGATCTACTCTTACCTCTTTGCAGCCTGGGAACTGCCTCACAGTAACCCAGGACTAGAGATCAGATCACCTAATTTCTTTTCTATTTCTTTTCCAGGAATTGTATGCTTGCATTGTCATTTTCTAGTGCCTAAAGAGTAATTTTGAATATTTAATCTGATTTTCTACTTGTTTATGGAAGGAGATAAAGTGTTTATTTTTAAGGTTTTATTTTAGTTAATATCTCATGAATGGAAGAAGCCCACTCCTTTCTTGAAATACTTCCCCCACCGCAACTTGAACTTAGCAATACCGTACCCTTTTTGTTTTATACATTATTACACTGACTGCCTTTTCTCAGTCTCCTTGCTGAACCTATCTCTCCTTCTAAACTCCTAAATGTTGGATTAGACCTTTTCCTAAAACCTTAATCCTAAAGGTTGGATTAGATTTTTTTTTTTTCTTTCTCCACATCTCTGTCTTTTCTCACTCTCTGGTTTGTCTCAAAGTTTCATGGATTTAAACACAACTTTTCCATTTAGGTGTCTAATGAGACTTTCTCTCTTAACCTATCAAAAATGGAACTCAAGATTTGTTATCGAAACCTGCTCTAGCCTATTGAGTCCCACCGCAGTAAAAGATACTATTATTCTTTAGTTACAGAGGCTAAGCCTGGGGATCATCCTTGACTGTCTTTTATAACTCATATCCAAGTCATCAGAACCTTTTGTATATTCCACTTTTCACATATATCCTGGATCTGGCTATTTCTCACCCCTTGCATGGTTACAATCCCAGTCTTAATCACATCATAGCAGTAGTTTTTTAACTTGTGCTCCTGCTTTAATTTTTGTCACCCAAGCTTACTCTTAATAGTGCATTCAGAATTATCCCTTTAACACATGACTGATGATGCCACCCCTGTGCTGCTTAGATCTGAAATGGTTTCCATTCACACTATGAAGAAAATAAAAAGTTCTACAGAGCCCTAAAACATCTGGTCCCTTGTATTCTTTCCAAGCTCATTTCTAACCACATCCCCCTTACTCATATCACCATAGTCACAGTGATCTCCTTGATATTTCTTAAGCAGTCATGCATCTTCTGGCCTTAGAACTAACTCAGCTATTTCTGTTCCCTCTGCATGGAACCTTATTTTCATAGTTGTATAATGTGTCTTACTGCATTTGAGTTTCTACTTAAGTGTCACTTCTTTACAGAGACATCCCATGCCCCTTTACTTATAATAACAACTCTCATCACTCTCCATTTACTTATTTTTCTTGTTTTTAGATTTTAACATAGGTATTTTAATTTTACTACCTGATATTATTTCCTTATTTGTTTTTATCCCTCACTGGAATGTAAGCTGCAAGAGAGCAAGGATGTTTATTTTTTTCTGTTGTAAGCCAAGTGCCAAATATACAGTATGTATTCAGCAATTGCATCTTGAAGGAGGAATGAATATAATTACAATTTTGTAAGGTGTCACCAGGTAGATTGTGACACCTATTAGGATAGATCACTCTGGGACCAGGTTTGGATAGCTCCTGTCTCATAGTCAATGATACCTTTCCACTGAAATAAAAACACTCAAATAAGCCTTTGTGTTTGATTTAAAACCCATTCTTCATTTTGGGGTTGAAGAAATAAATTGTCTATCCATATCTTTCTCTAATTTCTTTAGCTTCTTTCTCTTTAATCCCCAGATGGGTTTATTATTAATCCTCATCTGTAAGATTTATCTGTTCTAGATTTTCAGTCAACTAGTTTGTCACCCTCTATCATAAGCTCAATCCCTACAACTAAATTGTCATGGCTTATAATGAAGTAATTATCTCCTTTCTGAAATTAAGCTGTCCTGTTACAAGTGTTAATTCTAGCATGGCTTCCTTTCCTGCCTAGTGGATTGGAATGTGACAGGCGAACAGTTGAGGAGCCGAGGAGCCATGGAGCCCATACTTTTCCCTGCTCCTTATGTTGAATCTGTTACCCTCCCTAGAAAACTTGTCCCTTTCTCTGAGAGTGGGTCCCAGCTTGATATTAGAGAAAGTTAATTTCTCACCCTTCCCAGGGTCCATCCTTGATGGGAATTTTCCTGTTATAGTCATATACCCTGACTGATACGTGTCTTCTGATAAAGGTACAAAGAATCACCTACTGTTTTGAATTCCTGAAGCTTTATTGTGGATACCTGGTTGCATTTGTCTCCAAATGAAAAATAAGAACCTTATGTTCACTTAAGTTTTTCACCTATACTACATGGATGCGATTTTCCATATCTTTGGGCCTCATTTCAAGGTGATTTTTCTGTAATCTAGTAACCTCTATTGTCATGATTCCAACATGTCTTATTCCATTTTTTTTTTTTTTCTTCTAGAGTTCAGCTTAGTGGCATACATTTCAACTGTTCTCAGTGCTTAATTCAGGGCCAAATAGTTTTTGCTTCTATTGTTGTAGTGGTTGTTGAGATTTTTGTGTGTTATTTTCCTCTTTTTATCTTTTAAATAGTTGAATTGGATAGGGACAGCTCTGTTTGTTCTTAACTGTTTTGACTACTGAAGTAATTTCCAGTTTCTTCTAGAAATATAACTATTGCCTGAGGCACTTCACAGATAGTCTACTTCACTTTTTCAAATTTTATTTTAAAAGAATCATTAGGGGTGCCTGGGTGGCTCAGGGGGTTAAAGCCTCTGCCTTTGGCTGAGGTCATGATTCCAGGGTCCTGGGATCGAGCCCCACATCGGGCTCTCTGCTCAGCAGGGAGCCTGCTTCTCTTCCTCTCTCTCTGCCTGCCTCTCTGCCTATTTGTGATCTCTGTCTGTCAAATAAATAAATAAAATCTTTAAAAAGAATCATTACTTTTTAATTAAAAATACATAAATAAACAATGAATTTTGGAACACTGAAAAATAAGATTAAATTTAAAAATGCATAAATAAAAAGAATAATTGCATTTTAATATTATATATAATTATCACCTCAATAACTATGAAGTTAAAACCTTAGGCTGACCTTCTATTCATAAACTGGGCTTTCAAAATGTCCCTTCAAAAGAGAGTATTCTCTGAAGTTAAAATAGAATATGGGACAGGATTTTCCTTTTCCATATATCCCCATTTCATCCCTATCTACATATGTTTACAAACTATCTCATAACTTAATAATTCTCCAAACAAAATGTGTTGCCTGAATGACAGCTTTCAGTCATCCATCATTCTTTCTTGAATCTAACAAAAGGTATAACAATTGTTTTGCAGTGGATAATAATGCTTGCCCTCCACACTCTATAGTGTGTGACTTATGTACAATTCCTTCTGCTAATATATAGAATTTTTTTTGACAGGAATTATTCAATTGTCTTTTGCCTATTGAACAGCCAAAATATATTTAAAATCCTAAAATAATTTTTTCAAAAAACTTAAGACTTTAAGAGTATATATTTTTACATTTTCTTAGTTGGACAGTCCTCAAAAATTATGAAGTTGGTGAAATTTGTCTTTGGGGGCTCTCATCTTGGATTATGATGCTGCCTCCTAACCCAATGCCTCATACCATTCCCTCTGATGGTTTAGCCATCTTGACCTTTTCCTATCATCTCAGCAACCAGCTTTGATATTTCTGTTTAAACTGATTTTATTTCTAATGAGTCAGATATTACCTATTTAATTTTTACATACATCATTTATTAGTTCTATGGGTAATATATATATTTAAATAAAGACCTTTCAGTGTGGGCTCTATATTAGACACAAGAATATCCTGTCTTATTATATCTGCCAATTTTTATTCTTTGAGCTAGGACAAAGTTAATTTTACCTCATTTTACTTTACCTTACCTAGTTTATACATTTATTTATTTTTTTAGAGATTTTATCTATTTATTTGACAGAGATCACAAGTAAGCAGAGAGGCAGGCAGAGAGAGGGGGAAGCAGGCTCCCCACTGAGCAGAGAGCCTGACTCGGGGCTTGATCCCAGGACCCTGAGATCATGACCTGAGCCTAAGGCAGAGGCTTAACCCACTGAGCCACCCAGGTGCCCCTAGTTTATACATTTATGAAAATAAGATTAAAAACTGCTTCCTGAGACTTTTGTAAGTATAAGTTAATGAGTATAAAATGATTGACATAGTATCTGGAAAAAGGTAGGTACTCATCAGCTGTGGGTTTCTTTGTCCTTTGCAAGTGTAGGGAAGACCTTAGCACCCTTCACATCTAATCGTGTCTCAGTCACATTATTTACCTTTATGAAACATTTTGTCCATACTCAATTACAGGAAGGACTTATATATCTACTATATTTTGCTTTTTGTTTGTTTGTTTCAGTGTTAACTGTTTATGTAACTGCTAGGTTTTCTCCTTATTTGAAATATTAGGTAGAAAGAGCTCATACTAAATGGGAAGGATGAGACACTTGATTTTTCTTTAAAGCCTTAGAGAAACTAAAATACTTTTGATTGTCAGCTTAGAGAACCCAGAGTGACAGAGGTTACAATTGGGTTAAGAACTCTGAGATCATAGTTTCATGACCCAAATTTCCTGATACCTACAAGGTTTAAGTACCTGTGTCTTCAAAACACATGCTCTTCTTTGACCAACTAAATTGGTTCATTATGAAGGTCTTTGCCTTTGTTCCAAGTGTATTTTTTCTTAGTTTGTCTCTCGATTGAACTGTCCCAGTACTGTATAAGCCCATATATTTGCACACCCTCTGATACCATATTCACTGCTGACAAATATGCTAACTGGTAACATACAGCAGGTAAAAATGTCACATCCAGTAAATGGTCATTTTACCCATAAACTATATCATCTTTTAATCTTATCCTCAAATGAAATTATTTAAGTGTAGCTCCCTAAGTATGAGCAACTAAGGGTGAATAAATTTTACTCAAAGCCTATGTCAACCAACCAAAACATGATAATGATAAAATGGCTTAAAAACTTTCTTATTAAGCTTGCGATATGTAAATTCCTATCTATTGAACAAGAAAATGGGCTACTTTCTGGGTTAAGATAAGAAGAACATGAAAATAAAAGAGAAAAAGAAAATTTGAATAAGAAAATCTAAAAGCTCTGGTTTGGTAAATGCAATTTCAAACGAGAAGTTATTTATATAATAAGATTCATGTAAACACAAATATAAACATAGCTGGTTGTACAAATCACAAAATGCAAAGAGCAGATGTATACAGCTAAATGCATACATTTTTAATATGAGAATTTGCTTTTTCTTCAGAAAAAGAAAATGAACCAGAAAACTCATATCCATCTGTACAAATTAGGTTTAAAGAAACATGATTCTCACCATCATTATCCTCATGCAGTATTAGACATGAGAGATTCTTTTCTTATACAAGGTCCTGTAATACACTGCTAGGCATCTAGCCTAGCCAGAGAACTACCTGGGCATATTATTTAGATGCTATCCTTTGGAGAAGACATGGATAACTTCTCTAGTATCCTAGAGGGTAGAAAAAGACCAATAAATGGAAAATACAGTAATGAAGTTATAAACTTGAGAGTAAAAAAAAAAATTCTTTTTTTATGATTAATGTCATCCAGCAATGTTGTGAAACCCAGTGCTTGCCACTGCAAGTGTATCTAACAGAATCTGGTAACCAGCTGTCAAATATATAGCTGATGTAACTTCAATGTAGCCAGAAATTGGAATAAATTATTTCTGGGCTTTTTCCTGTGCAAGGTTTATGTGACTTTGAGTATAGCATTGATTTTTCAGAGTTAAAGCGAAATAGAGATAAAGACAAATTTGGAGAAGGATAACTAATCAGGATTTGTGTCTTCTGTAGACACCACATTATCTGCAGGTGAATTCTATTCAGTCATATTATCATCCCATTTTGAACATAGGATGCTACATGGCAATATCATTTTATAGTAGTGATCTGGTGTAAGAGCTCATAGTAAAGAAAGGAAATGTCAAGTGGGTAAAGAGAAGAAATAAAATAAGATACAGATGCTTAGTTTCTTCTTTGGAACTGGCAGTTACATGGTCAATACCTAAATGCTAATTAGTTTTAGGAACAAATTGTTAAGGCATGGGATTTGCCATAAATATATGAGAAAAAAAACAGATTCTCACAGGAGAGGAGGTTTGAAATATAATGTATATGAAATATAATGAAAACTAAATGGTATCTGGTTTTTGAAAAATTTAGATTAGGAAACATCATAAGATTTATATGTGCTTGGAACAAAGACAAGTGGCACCAGGTTTACCATGAAGGAAGGTCTCTTCTGATACAGAGACATTGAACCACTGTCCATGCTATAATCCCACAGTAATACAAAGTGGTAGATTTACATGGCTGAGTTGGGTATAAGAGTGAGGGAGCAATGTGGGATTACCCAGAGATTGCTACACAAGTCTGAGTGTGAGAGGTACTAAATGAAAAACCAAAGTGAAGTTAGTGGAAGGAACCAAGAAAAGAAGAAACAGATATGGATGTATGTCCTATAAGAATCCAAGCTGGCACAAGCAAGAACATGGGCATACTGCAGTCCTCTTGTGTGTCTCACTGACTTAGAAGCAGTCAATGTAAGTAAATAAATGTCAGCACACACATAATGGTTTGCCTCCTCTACTTACCTAGTTTTCTTTATCAGGGCAAGAGTCATTTTTGGACTAGGGAAGAAGAACTTTTATTCATTCCTAAGGTGGTACTTACTGAGATTGTAGTGTTCAATACAGCCCGCTACCATGACTGAACCATTCACCTTGCTGTCAAAAAAGGATACTCCACGGAAACAGAAAATCTGTAAACCACTCACTGGATATCTCATGTCTTTGATATGCTTGGCATCACACAAAATCTCCTCAAATAATCTCAACTGGTCTCTCCCTCTCCAGTTCTCCTCTGTGTAGCATGTAGGCTTGACAGACACCTCTCAAAACTTGGTCATCTGCTCTTCTCTGTTAGCTAGAAAGAGCATAGCATACTGGCTGTCATTAGTACACAGGGCAATTCCAAAATGAATATGGGCTTTGCAGGATCAGTTTATTAGTAAGAAACCTTTATTTACTGTAGAACCTATTTGAACTTTTTCTTGTTGTTGTTGAGGGCTGAAGCCCATTCATGAGGGATAACACTGCTTTAATGATTTTTAAACAGACACTCTTAAATTATCCAGTATCACTATGGAAAATATGAATAATAATAACATTTAAAGAGATAGTAAGGAGCACTAATACTGGAGGACTAAACTGCTATGGAATTCTTATCAGGAACAATTATTTTTTTAAGACTTGTTTATTTATTTATTTATTTATTTGACAGAAAGAAAGAGAGAGCACAGAAGCAGGGGTCACTGTAGGCAGAGGGAGAACCAGGCTCCTCACAAAGCAAGAAGCCCAATGCAGACTTGATTCCAGGACCCTGGGATAATGACCTGAGCCTAAGGCAGACACCTAACTGACTGAGCCACCCAGGTGTCTCATATCAGAAACAGTTCTTAAGACAGGCATTTTCTATTAGTTCCACTAACAAGCTTTCAGTCTTGATGTTAACACTGTAAAGGAAACACATAAGAACAAATTTTAAGCTAAATTATCTGGGAAGATTACCAATACATGAATAACAAGATAATGATCTTTCAAAGAAACCAAGATCCAACAGAACACACCCCGAGAAGGAAGACTGATCTTCATCATTCCATTTATAAAATCTTGACAAGATGTAACGTCAGATCCTGAACCTCATAATTTTTAAATTAAGGAAATTATACTAAATGTCCTCTAAATTTCTCAACTAGCTTTAACTGTTCCTTCCAATTTTGAAGACCCACAAGCCAATTATAAAACTATAGAACAGAGGTGATATGGGACTTTGAATTTAAATTGACATTAAAGTAGTTTTAAGCCAAATTGTGACATTGCTTCCTAAAAGCTTAATCTGACTTATGGTGGATCGATAGGCATATGGTGTCCTGAATAAGAAAGGAGAATTTTGTTTATATCTTACTTTTTGTCCTTATCGGGGTTTTTTTTTTTTTTTGGCACATAGGAAAAATCACACCCAGTTGAATGTTATTGTTAAAGTTAGTTCATTTAATTGATAAAAAGTAAGTAGACAAGAGTCTTCTATAATTGTAAGCATAATTAGAGAAGGATTGATTGACTGGGTCTAGTGTCAAGTTCATTGCATGATCTAGATAAGAAGATCATCATTAAATTTCATTTCACTAGCAGCATTTGAAAGGTGTGATATTAATGGTACCCAAAATTGTTACACAGGCTCTATATAATACAGACCTAGAAGGGCATAGAGAATTTGGATCTTTATAGAAGCAAAGCAAGCAGAAAAAAGCTGGGCATGTTCTGTAGTTTATATATGGCACCCTTCTTTTCCACCTGACTTGAGAACCAACAGAAAAATAAAAGAAAAAGCCTATAAGGACCAAAAGATTATTTATAGCTGATAAAACTTGTAACATCTCAAACGTATTGAGTGTTTCCAGGATCAAAATACTATTCTCAGGGATTTTCATGTTAACTCATTTCATCCTCATTAAAGCCCTATGAAAGGTAATATTTTCCTATTTTACATGTATACAAAACTGAATCAGGGGGATATTAAATAATCTGAGGCCACAATACTGGTAAATCGCAGAGTTTAGATCTGAACCATGGCTGTCTGCTCTCAGGCTACTCATTCTTCATCATTATGCTTTACTCCTTTTCTAATACAAGGGACTGTGCCTTCATCTGTGGGCAAGTCCTAGTTCTGAGTCCAGTTAGGGACTGTTGCCCGCCAAGCAGAAACAGTTCTGGCTGGAACAGAACTCACGCACAGGGAAAGAGACTGACCCTGGCAAAAATTCGGAATGGGGAAAAGGAGCCAAATGCATAATGTCTGTGGAAAGCTTACTCTCAAGAGAAAGGAAGAGGAAGGTGGGCAGCATATGTCCATTTCATTTCTCCAAATCATTAATCCAATTAATTTTCTCTTCCTCCCTGGAGAAGAAAGTGAAAAGATGGAGAAAAGAAAGTGTATTACATTTCCGGTACTACCTCCCTGTGGAAGACAACCCATAATGAAGTGTCCTCTATCTTCTACCTGCTTATTACCTTCTCCAACCTTTTTGTCTTCTTAAATTGGGCTTAAACCTGCACCAGCCAGGGCTGTGGGGAGATCAGCATTGCATCAGGACAAATTCATTCTCTCACCTTCGGGAGGGAACCAGTCATTTATCTGTGGGTATCTTCCTGGAACCACTGGTAGGGATTTGAGATTTTGTCTGCAGAGGACTCCCAAGTAGGTATGAATAGCTCCAAATCAGTGACTTCCATGCCTACCAAAACAGTTGCCATTCAAACAAGTCTTTTCTTTCTATAATTGAATATTCCCACCCAGGGGGTTGCTTCTCATTGTTCCATCATTTAAATAGTCTGTAAGTGGGTTTGTTTTCATCCTTATCCTTCTTGGCTTTTGTTTAATATACCATATCTTTCTTGTTTG
Organism: Taxidea taxus jeffersonii; assembly: GCA_003697995.1. NCBI lineage: Eukaryota > Metazoa > Chordata > Mammalia > Carnivora > Mustelidae > Taxidea > Taxidea taxus. The sequence goes on along the minus strand of RCUC01143877.1, from coordinate 934 downwards.
TTTCCTAGAGCCTGAAAACCAAAAATTCCATGGCCATAATCTCTCAGGCAAAAGTAATAGCTCTATAATACCTTTCTTGAGTCTAAAAAAAGAATCAAATTTAGGACAGCTGACCTATTTCAGCAGACTATCAACAATTTAAATTTAAGTTTGAACTCAGCCCTACATCACATTATCCACAACTGAAAGTCATCTACACAGTAGCATCTGATCAAGGTCCCCAGAGTCTGTGCTGTTACTGAAGAAAGTTGTTTTTGACAAGTACATAGCCTACTGCTCTGAAACTGCATATTCTTACTTTCGATAAAGCTAATAAACTCCAATGTCTTGAGGCACTTTGTTTTGCTAAAAGAGTGGAAAGTCTATAAGCAAGTAACTTAAGGTGGAGGGTCCGTTGCCTTACCTTTATAAAAATAGTCACAGGGATGCCTGGGTGTCTCAATTAGTTAAGAATCTGCCTTTGGCTCAGGTCATGATCCCAGGGTTCAGGGATCAAGTGTCAGGTCAGGCTCCTTCCTCATCCTCAGCGGGGAGCCTGCTTCTCCCTTTGCTTGCCTCTGTTCCTGCTTGTGCGCTCGCTCTCTCTCTGATAAATAAATAAATAAATAAATAAATAAAACAAAATAAATAGTCACAGTCCTGTTATTAAGCCAAGAGGAATATCAGCGAAGCTCCCCTGCCAAAAATAATTTACAGAGGCAGACATTCAAGTTAATGTAATGTGCCCAAGTTGCAATAGTTAAAGGCTATATGTCTGGATATAAGAAGACATTGTGTGACTCAATATAATAACATCTACAGATAGACAAGGTAGAAACACATTAAATTTTAAATTAAAAAAACAAACAAACAAAGGCTATACATTATATACCGAGGATTTCCTTATCTTACATTTGGAAATTTTTACTTCTTGACCATATTCATCCATTTCCCT
>ML105069.1:5968-123282 GCA_003697995.1 Taxidea taxus jeffersonii | reverse complement strand
CAAACAAAAGCCCAGGGCCAGATGGCTTCCCAGGGGAATTCTACCAAACATTTAAAGAAGAATTAATTCCTATTCTCCTGAAACTGTTCCAAAAAATAGAAATGGAAGGAAAACTTCCAAACTCATTTTATGAGGCCAGCATCACCTTGATCCCCAAACCAGACAAGGATCCCATCAAAAAAGAGAATTACAGACCAATATCCTTGATGAACACAGATGCGAAAATTCTCACCAAAATACTAGCCAATAGGATCCAACAGTACATTAAAAGGATTATTCACCACAACCAAATGGGATTTATTTCAGGGCAGCAGGGTTGGTTCAACATCCGCAAATAAATCAATGTGATACAGTACATCAACAAAAGAAAGATCAAGAACCATATGATACTCTCAATAGATGCTGAAAAAGCATTTGACAAAGTGCAACATCCCTTCCTAATCAAAACTCTTCAAAGTGTAGGGATAGAAGGCACATACCTCAATATTATCAAAGCCATCTATGAAAAACCCACTGCAAGTATCATTCTCAATGGAGAAAAACTGAGAGCTTTTCCGTTAAGGTCAGGAACACGGTAGGGATGTCCGCTATCACCACTGCTATCCAACATAGTACTAGAAGTCCTAGCCTCAGCAATCAGACAACAAAAAGAAATTAAAGGCATCCAAATCGGCAAAGAAGAAGTCAAACTATCGCTCTTTGCAGATGATATGATACTATATGTGGAAAACCCAAAAGGCTCCACTCCAAAACTGCTAGAGCTTGTACAGGAATTCAGTAAAGTGTCAGGATATAAAATCAATGCACAGAAATCAGTTGCATTTCTTTACACCAACAACAAGACAGAAGAAAGAGAAATTAAGGAGTCAATCCCATTTACAATTACACCCAAAACCATAAGATACCTAGGAATAAACCTAACCAAAGAGGCAAAGAATCTATACTCAGAGAACTATAAAGTACTCACGAAAGAAATTGAGGAAGACACAAAGACATGGAAAAATGTCCCATGCTCATGGATTGGAAGAATAAATATCGTGAAAATGTCTATGCTACCTAAAGCTATCTACACATTTAATGCAATGCCTATCAAAATTCCATCCAATTTTTTCAAAGAAATGGAACAAATAATCCTGAAATTTATATGGAACCAGAAAAGACCTCGAATAGCCAAAGGAATATTGAAAAAGAAAACCAAAGTTGGTGGCATCACAATTCCCGACTTCAAGCTCTACTACAAAGCTGTCATCATTAAGACAGTATGGTACTGGCACAATAACAGACACATAGATCAATGGAACAGAATAGAGAGCCCAGAAATAGACCCTCAACTCTATGGTCAACTAATCTTCGACAAAGTGGGAAAGAATGTCCAATGGCAAAAAGACAGCCTCTTCAACAAATGGTGTTGGGAAAATTGGACAGCCATATGCAGAAAAATGAAATTGGACCATTTCCTTACACCACACACGAAAATAGACTCAAAATGGATGAAGGACCTCAATGTGAGAAAGGAATCCATCAAAATCCTTGAGGAGAACACAGGCAGCAACCTCTTCGACCTCAGCCGCAGCAACTTCTTCCTAGGAACAACGCCAAAGGCAAGGGAAGCAAGGGAAAAAATGAACTATTGGGACTTCATCAAGATCAAAAGCTTTTGCACAACAAAGGAAACAGTCAACAAAACCAAAAGACAACTGACAGAGTGAGAAAAGATATTTGCAAACAACATATGAGATAAAGGACTAGTATCCAAAATCTACAAAGAGTTTAGCAAACTCAACACCCAAAGAACAAATAATCCAATCAAGAAATGGGCAGAGGACATGAACAGACATTTCTGCAAAGAAGACATCCAGATGGCCAACAGACACATGAAAAAGTGCTCCACATCACTGGGCATCAGGGAAATACAAATCAAAACCGCAATGAGATACCACCTCACACTAGTCAGAATGGCTAAAATGAACAAGTCAGGAAATGACAGATGCTGGCGAGGATGTGGAGAAAGGGGAACCCTCCTACACTGTTGGTGGGAATGCAAGCTGGTGCAACCACTCTGGAAAACAGCATGGAGGTTCCTCAAAAAACTGAAAATAGAGCTACCTTATGACCCAGCAATTGCACTACTGGGTATTTTCCCTAAAGATACAAACGTAGTGATCCAAAGGGGCACGTGTACCCAAATGTTTATAGCAGCAATGTCCACAATAGCCAAGTTATGGAAAGAACCTAGATGTCCATCAACAGATGAATGGATAAAGAAGAAGTGGTATATATATACAATGGAACACTATACAGCCATCAAAAGAAATGAAATCTTAACATTTGCGACAACATGGATGGAACTAGAGCATATTATGCTTAGCGAAATAAGTCAACTGGAGAAAGACAACTATCACATGATCTCCCTGATATGAGGAAGTGGAGATGCAACGGGGGTGGGAGTTAAGGTGGTAGGAAAAGTAAAAATGAAAGAAGATGGGATCGGGAGGGAGACAAACCAAAAGAGACTCTTAATGTCATAAAACAAACTGAGGGGGGTGGGGGGAAGAGGGGTTGGGAGAGGGTGGTGGGGTTACATTATATGTTTAAATAAAGCTTAAAAAAAAAAAAGAAAAAAAAATAAATAGTAAGGGGATTAGTTCTTGGCCCAGGCTCCACAGTACGATGAACTAGAGTGACCGTTGGTTTGCTTGCTGTTTTTGAAGAGTAATACCTTCAATCTTCCCAGAGATTTCGATTTGATTGGTCTGAAGTAGATCCTAGTGTTTTTTTCAAGAGCTTCCTAAGTGATGTATTGTGTAACCAAGATTGAGAAACCCATCCACATTAATTTTTTTCAAACTGTGAGTAGCAGTCATTAGTGGGTCAGAATCAGAAGTAACATTATAAATATGGTTTAAATGAAATAGAATTGAGCAGAACACAGTAGAACACATTGTTATCGTGTGAATATTGTTTTGTGAAACTTTTTGGCTCTGTGTCTGTGTAGACACACAGCTCTAAATGTAAAATAGATTACTGAAATTACAGTAAAAAAATGTGAGAAGTCTGTGTTTCAACTACCAAACTCTGCCTGCCATCACCATGTGAAAGTAGACCTAGACAGACAACGATGTAAGGGAGTAAGCCTGGTTGTGTGAACTTTGTATTTAATTCAATTTTTAGACGTCATGAAATATTTTCTATTGGTTACTTTTGAACCATTTAAATACATAAAATCATTCTTAGTCCATGGGCCCTGTCTGGATTGCTAACCTTGACTGAGATGTCTTGGTTTTGGCCTTCAACCTGATTTAATCATTTATAACCAATTGCTTTGGGCTTGATCCCCAAATAGTCTCCTATTATGATTGGCTGCTTCACTTTTTGTATTTTCATTAAAAACACCTGGATTTAGAGAAGAGGCCTTTTGTGGTTGTTAATAATAATTGTTATTGTGAAAATAAAATAAAATTCAGGGCTTTAAAAATCTGTGTTAGTAAGGCCCCTGACTGGGTCACTCACAAGAGCGTGTGACTCTTGATCTTGAGGTGGTGAGTTAGAACCTCACTTTGGGTATAGAGATTACTTAAATAAAACTTGAGGAAAAAAAATCAATGTCAAGTTCCATGTTAAATATGGGAAAGTAATTTTAGCTAAGAATAACTGATTCAGTGGATAGAACACATGTTCTATCTTTTTTGTGTAGCAGAATTTCACTTAGATAATGAAATCCCAACACTTTGATTAGTAAATTGGCAGTTTGATTATGAAAAATAGACTTAAAGGTATGCCTTAAACAATTGAAGGCAAATAATTGCTAAGTGTAAGTAAGTTCCTTACCAGAAGAAACATGATTACAATTGTTTCATATTATTTACAGAAAACTTAGTTCTTGAACCAAAAACTAAACAATTTCAATGAAAGCCATGGTGTAGGCACTACTTCCTTGTTACTTGGCTTATAGTATGGTGTAGTAACCTGTTGGTGCATTTTGTTTTAAGCCCCTCAGGAGCTAGAGATAAAAGTCATTGGGTACTTTTTTGGGGGGTGGTGGGGAAGAGTGTTCCACTTATTTTGGCTACAGTAGTAAATACTGAATGGTCACTCTGTACCTGGCCCTAAGCTCAGCTTTTGAAGATATGGCAGTCCAAAAAACAGACCATGACTTCCGAACTCCTGGAGTTCCCAGTCTAATGGCAGTTACAAATCAATCTGTAATTACCAGCTGTGTTAAAACCAGGTGTAAGAGCTGTGAAGAGAATTTAACAGGAGGGATTCCAATTTGATTCAGTGTTTCACTGGAGGCATCATTGAGGAAGGACATTTCAGTCGAGGCCTAGAAGAAGCGGAGGTTACTCAGGACAAGAGTGGATGAGATAGCTTCCCAAGCAGGGAAGATCATATGTGAAAATTCTGAAGGGGGAAAAGCAGGGGACAGTGTCAGAGGGCGGTGAGGCCATTGCAGCCAGAATTGAGAGGAATAGAAGAGCTTCATAAGCTGAGGGCAGAGAAGTAGACAGGGTGAAGACACTGGCTTTTATTCTGAGGTTAATGAGAAAAGATTTGTAAAATTTTTATATAGAGTAGTTATGTGAACAGATTTGCATTTTTTAATTTTTAGGAGGGCCAAAACTCGTGTTTGGTTTGTTTTGTCTTTAAATACCAATAGAGTAGCATGTAGTAGAATATTAACTATTCCTTTTGTTTTTTTTGAGAAAGAGTCCTGAGTGCGGGGCGGGCAGAAAGGGAGGGAGAATCCCAAGCAGGTTTCACGTGTAGCTCGGAGTCTGACGTGGGCCTGGATCCCACAGAGATCAGGACCTGAGCTGAAATCAAGAGTTGGATGCTTAACCAACTGAGCCACCCCGGTGCCCCTAACTGTTGGTATTAAAATAAATACCCAGCATAATTCTGGCTGCTGGTTAGAAAATAGACAGAGTCAGAGGGGTGCCAAGAATGAAAGGGGGAAGACCATTTGGAAGATGCTGTACTCCCAGCAAGAGACGGTGGCATTTTGTACAGGAGTGGCATGGTAGAGATGGACGAAGAGAACAGAGTCATGATGTGTTTTAGAGATGAGTAGTAGGATCGGTTATTGACTGGATATATGGAAGAGAGGAGGGAAAAATTAAAGGTGACTCTCAGCTTTTGCTGGAATTAGTATGTGAAGAGGAACATGGTAGAAGATATAGGTTTTAAGGGAAGATTAATCAGTTTTGAAAACTTTTAATTTGAGATGTCTAGGAAATTGTCAGGGTGGGACACCAAGGAGGCAGTCAGGTATACAGGGCTGGAAATCAAAAAAGGATAACAATGTATATGTGGAAGTTGTTGGCTTGTGTGTCGTAATTATTTTTTGTGATAAATGCTTACCTACTGCCTACTGTATACCAGGCACTGCTCTAGTGATGAGGCTATAAATAGAAACAAGGTGAAGTTTCATAAATGAAGTCCTTTGAAGGACATAATGGTACTTACATTAACCAGAACATATAGTTCAAGAGAATTGGAGAAAGTAGAGTACCTCAAGAAGGTGACAGTTAAGGCGGTGGAAATTAAGACTGAGAACAAGCCATTCAAAGATCTGGAAGAGTGTGCTCCCAGCCAAGGAGAAGCAACTGCAGAGTCCCTGAAGGAGAAGTGAGCATGCTATGCCTGAGGAATGTTGAGAGACTTGGTATGGTAGGAGTGAAGTCAACAAAGAAGGAACTAGGCTGAATCATATGGAACCAGAGTCCATGGAATAGTTTCTCTAAGTATAATGGGAGGTCATGGGGATTTTGAACAGTGAAGGACATTTTCTAATTTCTGTTCTTAAAAAACCTTTTTCAGAATTTATCATAGGATTTGGTGAGGATCAGGGAGATCCATCAGGAAACTACTAGAATCCTCCTCTTTGTATTTTAGTGCTATGGGCTAAGTTATGTCCTATGCAAAATTCCTATGTTGAAGTCCTAGCCCCCAATGTGATGCACTTTGAAGATGGGAGTTTGTGGAATAATTAGGTTCAGATGAAGTAATAAGGGTGGGGCACCTAAAAGAATTAGGATTTAGTGCCCTTGCAAGAATCAACACCAGAGAGCTTGCTGTTTGTCTCTCTCTGTTATGTGAGGACACAGCCTGAACACAGCAATCTGTAAGCCAGGAACAGGGTCCTCACCAAAGACCTGATCATATTGGCAATCTGATCTTAGACTTCTAGCCTCTAGAACTGTGAAAAAATAAATTCATGCTCTTTATGCTGTCCAGTCTGGTATTTGTTATGGCAACCTGAGCAGGCTCATAGAGTCCGGAAGCAAAAAATGATCTGTGGGGGCAGGGTTCTGATTTCCAGTGTGAACAAAAGTAGTTGAGTTTGCCTGGCAAGAGCAAGGAATTACTATGGCCTTGACTAAGATTCAGCTCTTGGATGATGCAGACAGGAGAACAGCTTCTAAATTCTGGCAACCTGTTTCCCTTCTGCCAATTTCCTTTTCATATTCATTTTCTGTCTCCGACAGAGGCCAAGCTATCAATGTAAAGAGAGCTTGTCCACAGGTTGTAGGATTAGTCAGTTCTCCAAGGACACTCACAGTTCCATCTGCCATTATTGATTAGATTGCTCTGAGCCTGCGTGGCTCAGTGAGTTAAGGGTCTGTCTTTGGCTCAGATCATGATCCCAAGGTCCTGGAATCGAGCCCTCCATCAGGCTCCCCGTTCAGTGGGAAGCTGCCTCTCCCTCTGCCTGCTGCTCCCCCTGCATGTGTGCTCTTTCTCTCTCTCTCTCTGGTAAGTAAATAAAATCTTAAAAAGAGCACTCTGAGCCAGAAAAATCTATTGATGAGTGGTAGCCAACGATATGCCATTGCAGCCGTAACGCAAGGTTGTCAAATGCTCACCCATCATCAGGGTTATGTTGCAATTGGTTCTCATTGCGTTGAGCACATTAAAGGGTTGTATTGCCACCGGTCAAATAGCATTATGGTGCTGGAGCTCCTCGGAGATACCTGCTGTGAGTGAAAGGTGACACTTTGACAATACTTTCTGGAGAGATGCCGACTGTCTGTCCCTGTGCTGGACTGTGTAATAACAGTAGGTCTCAGTCAAACTGAAAGTCAAATCCATTAACTTTAAATTATTTAAATGTCCCAATGAAGCAAAATTGCAAGTAGACTGATTTGTCCTGTTTAGTTTTCTGACCATACATAGTTTGGGGAGCAGGCTTCAGTGACGCTACAGTGAGACACAGATAGGTTACGCTTCCAGACTATTCCTAGGGTACCTGTTTCACAGCAGTGTGTTCAGTGTCTATTTTTCCTGCTGAGGAGTGCAGAGCCCTGAAAAAAAAACCACTCGTTTTTTGTTGAATGTTTGAACCCATCTGGTTTTATTTCTTACCCTGCTCACTGAAGAAAAGCACCCTACCCCTGCCATATTAAGTGAATCACAACCAATTTCTAGTTACTTTCCCAAGGCCGTCAAAGCGGCCCTTGTGACCTGGAGGGGAGAGATTATCACTCTTGCAACATATATTTGTTGGCAACTAACTAAACCTAGGAATCATGATCAGGGGTAGCTGAGAAGCTGACACATAGCCCCAAATACAGGATTCTACCCCAGCTTTGCTTTCCTAGTGAAGTCTCCACAAAACCTAAAGGAGCCCTAAAATGTAGGGCCCCAGTTGCAGTCTACACTGTCATGAAGTCAAGATTGTACCCTCATGTTACTGTGTGTCTGTTACTTCTCACATCCTCTGCTCGTGGAACCCACTGAGATGGCAGGGAAACTTTCTGAATGCTGCTCAGCCTTAAAGGAATGACAATGAGAATGGTGTTACGATTTTTCTCAATTATGGTTAAAAAACAAAAGGTGAGGTTCAGACTAGATGACCAGAGATGATAGTGCTTAACAAATGTCAAGGGGCGCTGGGGTGGCTCAGTGGGTTAACGCCTCTGCCTTCAGCTTAGGTCATGGTCCCAGGGATTAAGCCCTAATTAGGGTTCCCTGCTCTGCGGGGAGTCTGCTTCTCCCTCTGCCTCTGTACTCTCTCTCTCTGTCAAATGAATGAATAAAATCTTTAAATAAATGCTTGCAGTTAAATGCATTATTTTTTATTGACTATACATACAAAGCAGTGGGCTGAAAACGATGGGAAACACCAAAAAGGTGTAAGTGACATTTAAAAGGGGTTATGTGAACGTCAAGGGTAAAATGGTTAATAGATGAAGCAGTTAAACAATAGTAGCTTTTACAAAATATAGGAAGACCAGTGTGGGTTGGACTTACATGAAGAATCTTTAGGTGTAGTCAAAGGTATAGCCCTAAGGAAAACAAAAACAGTAAATGGTTAAGTGATTCTAAAGATTTTCCTCTTGGGATCTGCTCATATAGGGTGCTGACACTTAAAAGCTGATAAACATAGGTCTCCTTTTCTCCATATATCCTTAGGTTTGGCTTTAGAATGGATTATAATTCTCCTAAAAATCAGGAGTCTACTATCTCATCAGAAATCCTTACTTTAGGGGCACCTGATGAGTTTGAAGAGCATCCAGCTTTTGACCTCGGGGTTGTGAGCCCTACATTGGGTATGGAAATTATTTTAAAAAATTAATTAAAAAGAATCCTTACTTTATGCCACAACTTCTCAAAGATAATAATATACAAACAGCATGCAGTATATAAAAAGGGCAAACCAGAAAGAGTAAAATACTAACAGTAAATTGGGAAATAAAAACTATATGAGAAACCCTTTTGGAAAAGATAACAGGCCAACTCAAGATGAATATGATTATAATGTGTATTGTGGATTAGAAAAGATGATGTACACTAATTATTGCTTTAGTAAAGATCAACAGTTTCCTGGGAAACTTGAGCAAATTTTTGGAATAAGTAAAGATCTATTTTTAAAAAAGAAAAAGAAAAAGAATAGATACATCCTAGAATAAGTGTAGAAAAGCCTGATATTGGAAGTGTGTGTCAGTATGAGCTCATTTAAGTTTAAGAAAAGATTGTCCTTAAACATAGAAACCTGGAGTGATGTCCTATGTACTGTTCTAATTTTATAATAATCAGAATCATTATAACAGAGCAAATAAAATTGATCAGGGGAGTCTGGGTGGCTCAGTCATTGGATGTCTCCCTTCGGCTTGGGCCTTGATCTTGGGGTCCTGGGATCGGGCCCCACATCGGGCTCCCTGCTCAGTGGGAGGTATGCTTCTCCCTTTCCCACTCCCCCTGCTTGTGTTCCCTCTCTTCCTGTGTCTCTGTCAAATTAAGTAAGTAAATAAATAAAATTGATCCGGAGGTATTTATTACGGCTCTATAATACATATGAAACTACTTATGATACAGATGTTGCAGATTCCAGGCTGTGAAGGAAGAAACAGATGAGATAATAAATGAGATTATAAACATATACACTGTTTAAAGATCAAAACTTAAATGAGCTCTAGGGCAGCAGATGTAATAGAGTCAAGTATTGGGTTTATATGGCCACTAAAATAAGGAATAAAGGCAATCTGGAAGGTAAAATTTTCTTCATGTAAAAAAAAAAAAAAGCCAAGCCACAAAGATACTTAATTTCTTTGCACCAGTGTGTCCATTTTTTTTTTTAAGATTTTATTTATTTATTTGACAGACAGAGATTATAGGTAGGCAGAGAGGCAGGCAGAGAGAAAGGAAGGAGAAGCAGGCTCCCTGCTGAGCAGAGAGCCCGATGCGGGGCTCGATCCCAGGACCCCGGGATCATGACCGGAGCCGAAGGCAGAGGCTTTAACCCACTGAGCCACCCAGGTGCCCCCCATTTTTTAATCTTTATGCTTTAAGTCCTTATTGTCAGTATTTCACTCTGATGGATACAGGCTAATTGTCCAAATCATACCTTCCTTATGTGTTCTCAGAAATCAGTAATGCCCTTGGAGAACTTCTGAGGAAGTTTTTCTGAAACTCCCTTTGCTGGTTGATTTTTTGTGATTTACCAAATGAAATATATATTATCTCTAGAAGTGAAGTTGTTCATTAAGGGTATTATCACATTACTTTTCTTTAGAACTGTGGAAGTCTGTATTTGTAGAGACCTTTTTCCACAGATATCTCACAGTAGTTCAGTAAGAAAGTCTATTCTTTTATTTTTTTAAAGATTTTTATTTATTTGACAGAGAGAGACATAGCGAGAGAGAGGGAACACAAGCAGGGGGAGCTGTAGAGAGAGAAGGAGAAGCAGGCTTCCTGCAGAGCAGGGAGCCGGATACGGGGCTCAATCCCAGGACCCTGAGATCATGACCCGAGATGAAGGCAGACGCTAAACAACTGAGCCACCCAGGCACTCCAATAAGGAAGTTTATTATTCCTGTGATACAAATAGTGAATCTCTTTACATTTAGTTTAAGATAAAGCTGGGACTTCAACTATATTCTGACTCTAGATCCCTTGTCACCTTTTGTTCTAGGAAACACTAACAACTGTTAAGTGTCTACTTGAGCAAAGCAGATAAGTACAGAGAACCCATTTTAAACATAGACGAGTAGAGACAAAATAGAAAAAATTTATTGACTGAAATGACACAAACTGGTATTGAAATACAAAATAATTCATTTAAATTTTGAATTACAATGAAATTTTTAAGAGGACTGGCTGGGACTTAGGACCAAAACAACATGTAACCACATATAGTCTGAAATTGTGTTGGTTTTCAGATGAGTCAGATGTACCCAGTAAATCAATGCTTAATATCTCTCTTGTGTGTACATCTCTCTTTCTGGTGTTTCCCCTCTTTTTATACTAGGGATCCTGTTGGTTCCAAAGATTACAAAAGTTAGTGCAAAAGGGACTTTCTTCGTGGAGCCCTTAGTTAGAAATGGTTTCATTTCAGAGCCAAAGTAATAGAAGCTGCTACAATGATTCCGAATGATGGAAAAAGAGGCCTCACATGTACCTCTTCACTCCTATAAGAGTTTGCCCCTTATCCCTAGGCTCCCTCCTGCCCCAGGATTGAGTTTCTTTTGAAGTATAGCTGATACATGGTGTTCTATGAGTTTTAAGCCATACAACCTAGTGATTTGAGGAGTCTCTGGGCCATGCCTTGCTCACCGCCAGCATATCTATCATTGTTCTTCATAAGCTTTTTAATCTTCAGTGCCTTTCCCTTTGTTGGAACCATTGCCAGTCCTTATGGACATTTTCAAATCTTTGTCCTAAGAGAATCTTTGCTCTATCCTTCATTTCTTTCAGTTTACAGTCATTTTGCAAAAATTCTAAAAACGAAAGAGACATTTGATGGGCTCGTATCTGTGCCTTCCTCTTCTTCACTATAATCTGGCTTTCATTCTTGCCTCCATTCCACTAACCTTTTCCTTAAGATATCTGAAAAGACTTGTGTATCAGCAAGTATAGAAGCCTCTGGCCTTACTTTTGCAGCATTTAACATGATTGGTTACATGCTATGATTGTACTCTCCTGGACTTGGAGTCTTGCTCAGAAGTGCTTTCATCCTACACCCTCAGTCCCTTTTTATATTTTTATTTTTGTTTTAAAAGATTTTATTTAATTTATTTTTGGAAGATTTTACCCATTTATTTGCCAGAGAGAGAGAGTGCGCTTGCAAGGGAGCACAAGCAGGGGAAGAGGCAGGCAGAGGGAAAAACAGGCTTTCTGCTGAGCAGGGAGCTTGATGTTGGACATGATCCCAGGCCCCCAGGATCATGACTCGAGCCAAAGGCAGACACTTAACCGACTGAGCTATCTGGACATCACATTAAAAGTTTTTATTTCGCGGGGCACCTGGGTGGCTCAGTGGATTAAGCCTCTGCCTTCGACTCAGGTCATGATCTCGGGGTCCTGGGATCGAGCCCCACATCAGGCTCTCTGCTCAGCGGGGAGCCTGCTTCCCCCACTCTCCCTGCCTGCCTCTCTGCCTACTTGCGATTTCTCTCTCTGTCAAATAAATAAAAATAAAATCTTTAAAAAAAAAAAGTTTTTATTTCGCGATCTATTGAAAGTCAGCCCTCAACACAAGGGTTCGTCAGAAAGAATAGAAATTTTAAAAAAAGTTTTTATTTTAGAGAGATAGTGAGAGCATGGTGGGGAGGGCCAGAGGGAGAGGAGGAGAGAATCTCAAACGGACTCTGCGCTGATCTTGGAGCCCAACATGGGGCTCGCTCTTGAGACCTTGAGATCATGACTTGAGCCGAAACAGAGTTGGACACTCAACCGACTGTGCCACCCTGGCACCCCCTTCGGTCTCATTTTTTAGTTGCTTGGGTGCTGAAATGTAAATGGCCCCTAAGCTTCCATACCTGGCCCTCCTCTCTGTTCTGCCTGCTCAGTCTGTTACTTTCCTTTAAAAAAAAAATTTTTTTTTATTAGAGAGAATGAGAGAGGGTGCAGAAACTGGGGAAGGGGGATCAGAGGGAGAGGGATAAGCAGACTCTGTGCTGAGTTTGAAGTCAGATGTAGGGCTCAATCCCACAAGCCTGAGAACCTGAGATCATGACCAGACATCAAGAGTTAGTCGACATCAAGAGTCAGATGCTTAACTGACTACGCCACCCTGGGTCCCAGCCTCTGTTGCTTTCATTCAGGCTTCTACTGGGACCTCTATATACTGATGACGCCTCGAGATTTATCCCCACTTTTCTGATCTTTGCCAGCCAGGGCCTCTATTTCTTTCCAAATGAAGGCTCACCATTTCCACTTGCATGTACCTTGGTTACCTCTGGATCAGCATTCCCAAAACCAAATTTTTCCTTCCTTCCCATTTTTCTTCTATGTCCTGCCCCTCTTGGGTGACTAGCATTACTATTACCCTATTCACCCAAGATAACTGAAATCATCTCTGATGTTTGCTTCTACCTAAGGCCCCCTTTAAGTTATAAAATCTGTTCCTCAAATTCTTGCCCTCTTCTTTCTCTCCTCTGACTCGGCTGTAGCTCAGACTCTTACCATCAGTGTCCTGGATAATTGAGAGCCTCCTGACATGCCCCCCAGCTTCCAGTCCTTCCTAATCAGCACACCCTTGTGATGATCCATAAGCATCAAAACTATTATCTCTCATCAAATGTTAAGGTAGAATTTAATGGGAAAACTCATCGCAGTGACATTTTTGGTAGGAAAAAAACCAGCAGTACTGTTAGGTTAAAAGACTACATAAAGCTGGGAGGGGGGTGGGAGAGGGGTAACTGGGTGGTGGACATTAAGGAGGACACATGATGTAATGAGCATTGGGTATTGTATAAAACTGATGAATCCCTGACTTCTACCTCTGAAACTAATTATAAATTATATGTTAATTAATTGAATTTAAATAAAAAAATAAAAATCGGGGAGAAAAAAGACTACATAAAATTTCATCTGTTTCCCACATGACTTCTGGCCAGAGGAATATTTGTAAAGTGAAAATATGTTTCACTATTTCCCTGCTAAAGACTCCTTAGTGCTATATTGTCTTCAGACCCAAGGTTAAGGAGAACAAGGGCCTTACCTTCTATTCATTTCTCATCTTCCCACCTTTCTTATTTTTCTGATAATTTGTATTTAACTTGCAGAGATCCCTATGTTCTTTAATAACTCTGTGCTTTACATATTGTTTTCCTGCCCAGAGTGCCTTCTGCCTACCTGTTCTTTTCCTGTCAGGTGTCTGTTCCTCATTAATTCGCTCCACTCTACCTCTTAGGCTTGCGTCTCTAACATTCTCTTTAAAGTGAGCCCTTCCCAAACTTCTTCTAAATCCTTTGAAATTACTTTTTACTGCTTATTGGCCTTTGTACATGTAATTCTTTTTTTTTTTTTTTAAAGATTAAAAAAAAAAATTATTTGCCAGAGCACAAGCAGGGGGAGTGGCTGGCGGAGGAAGAAGCAGGCTCCCTGCTGAGCAAGGAGCCTGATGCCTGAATTCAATCCCAGGACTCTGGGATCATGACCTGAGCTGAAGGGAGACACTTAACTGACTGAGCCACCCAGGCACCCCTGTACGTGCAATTCTGCCTTGAATACTCTTTCCCTCCTTAATTTGTCTGACACTTAGCTTTCAGAATTAAGTTCATATGTCACCTTCTCTATGCCTGACTGCCAAGCTGTCCTCTGAGCTTCAATGATAGCGTATTTTACCACTATCAAAGCACTGGGAGGTGGCCCATTCTAAATTCCAAACGAGGGGCACCTGGGTGGCTCAATGGGTTAAAGCCTCTACCTTCGGCTCAGGTCATGATCTCAGGGTCCTGGGATGGAGCCCCACATCGGGCTCTCTGCTCTGCGGGGAGCCCGCTTGCCCCGCTCCCCCCCCACCTGCCTCTCTGCCTACTTGTGATCTCTCTCTCTGTGTCAAATAATAAATAAAATCTTTTTTTTTTAAAGATTTTATTTATTTATTTGTCAGAGAGAGAGAGCACAGGCAGACAGAGTGGCAGGCAGAGGCAGAGGGAGAAGCAGGCTCCCCGCTGAGCAAGGAGCCCGACGCGGGACTCGATCCCAGGACGCTGGGATCATGACCTGAGCCGAAGGCAGCCGCTTAACCAACTGAGCCACCCAGGCGTCCCAAATAATAAATAAAATCTTAAAAAAAAAAATTCCAAAAGAATGCTGGCAACAGCGTACCCAAAAAGAGAGAAAACAGCGTACCAACCTCTGGGGTGGGGTTGGGGAAAGGAAGGTAGAAGGTAATACTGGGGAAGAGGATTGTGAAGAGAGGACTGAGTGTGTGTGTTTGTAACCCTTTTGATTTTTGCCAGATTTGGAATATAAATTCCATTGTCTTCCAGAGCCTTTTCTCCAGCAGTCCCCTCCTTGACAGGACACCTTTGTCCCATCCCTTATCTTCCTGGGAAATGGTGAGGGGCCACTTTCCTCAGCCACCTCCCCTAGGGCATTAGGGGGCGAGTGAGGGAAGGGCATGTTGAAAGGGAAGGGCCCAGGATAGACACTGGTGAGGCTCTGGGCAGCATGGCCCAGGAGGGGGTGGGGGGGTGCGGGTGGTTGCAACATGGGGAGTTCAGCAGTTCCTTAGTGGTTCCTGCAAAGATGACAGGGGTGGCCACACCACGCCTCTTGCCAGTGGCTTAGGGTGGGAGGTGTTAGCAAGGCTGCGGAAGAGGCAGGCATTTCCGAGTTGCAGAGTGCAGTCTTGGGGGATGGGGAGCCAGGGCAGCAGAAGGGATGAGAAGGGACTGGGCGGCAGCTGGATGAAGGCCAGGGCCACACTGTTCTAGGGGAACATCAGAGTTCTCAGAGACATCTGGGAATCCTTAGGACTCTGAGTCCTTCCAGTCCCCCCTTCCCACTGCTCCTGAGTCCCTTTTCTGGATCTGCTTCCACTCACACCACCCACCCCCACAAAAAATATTAAATATAGTTTCCATTTGATTTTTACTGCAATGTACTAATTAGGGCACTACTAGTTATTATAGGAGATAAACTCCTACATCTAAGTAGCTAGATTCAGTAGAGGTCTATTTCTTGCCCCAAAGAAGTCCAAATGAGAGGTTTCTGTGAGGGGACTGTACCAGGAGCATGGGTTGGGGTCTCAGGTTCCATTTGGTGGCTCATCCAGTTTCAGTACATGTTTACTTTGAAAAAGGGGAAGGAAGTATTGTGGGCGGGGCCTGCTACTGTTACACAGGACTTACCCCTATAAGGTACTGGGTTCAGGCGCCTAGCTACACCTAAATAGAGAGTCTGGGAAAAGTCGTGGAGCAGTGTCTAGGAAGAAGAGCACATGACTTGGTGAGCAGTCGCCTAGTCTCTGCTAGAGCTGGACACTGCTTTTTATATATCCCCAGTGCTGATCATAGTCCTGACCTGTCATTGTTGCATGAATGAGTAAATGAAAGATAATAGATTTAAAAGTTCTCAGTACTGACCAGCCTATTCCAATAATCCATAAAATAGCCCCTAGGGAATCTAGAGAGATTCAGAGAAGGACCACAATAGATTCTTAGGAATTGGAAATAAGGTTCCTATGGAACAATGAAAAGTTCTGGATTGTTCTTCATGAAATAAAATAGCCTAAGAAAAAAATTCATCATACTTTTAGAAGTTACCAAAGTCTAATAAAAGTACTTCTGATATTTTGTTCCACCACCATATTTTGTTGGTTGGTTGTTAAAGGGTTTGCGGGGGTATAACTAGAGTCCTTAATGAGAAACAGTGCCTATAGTGATTATTTTTTAAATTTGTAGGTTTTATGAGATTTGCTAAATGATACTGCTAAAGTAACATCACTCATGATATATAAATCTATTTTTAAATCTATTTTTTAAAAAGATTGATTGAAAAATAAAAAAGATTGATTGATTGATTTAAGGTTGAGAAAGAGAAAGAGAAGAAAGGTCCTAAGCAGACTGCACTGAGTTCAGTGGGGCTTGATCTCACAACCCAGAAATCACCACCTGAGCCAAACCAAGAATTGGATGCTTAACTAACTGTGCCACCCAGGTGCCCCATGACATATAAATGTTAGGAAACACCTTGTCTGTGGATCTTTGCAAATGCTGGGGCGGTGGGAGATATTTATCTTTATTTTGTTTTAATTGTGGGGAAAAAGTTAGCTTTTCAGATTAAAAAATAAAATCTGAAATAGGAGCTTACCCTCTTGATGCTACATAATGGTTACTTTTTACTTTTACTGTGTGCCTTAAAAGATGAGAAAAGTTTGGCATAATGAACTAGGATAGAATTTCTATGTGATTGTCTCTAGCAGCTCTCTCTCAGACTAGAGTTAGAGGGGAAAAAAATGAAGAGAGTGCTTGATATTTTAGTTGGTCTAAGATTCTGAGGAGAAGAGGTTTTAGTCCCAGAGAATGTCTTTTTTAATATAATGGTTAGGGTTTTAGAAAGAAGTACTTTAAAAAATCAGCCTCATGCTAACCATGTTAATGACAAATATATAAGAGAAAGACCTTGCGCTTTAACTCAGAAATTATTTTTTGAAATTTATGGTATGTATTTCCTTCTTTAAACATAGAGCCCAGTAATCCTGCTTCAGTTTCTGTCACAAGTAAAATATATGTGAATAAGCTGTGTAGTTGGAAGTAGCATGGTACGGATACTGGGAAGAACATTGGGATGGGAATCAGGACTTCTGAGTGCTCCCAGTCCTGGCACAAGCAATGTCATCCTAACAAATATAAAACTGAATCTAAAAGTATCATGTTTATAAACATTAATTAGAATTGCCAAACATGAGAATGGCTTATTTTGTCCCAAACTAATTTTACATACATTCAGAAATTTCTTCTGTTAGTATACAATTGTTTCTTTCATTGTCTCCAATTTTAAAGATCTCAAATCTTGTATCTGAATTGATAAAATAAGAAGATGATAGACAAGGAAAATCCTTAGTAAATCAGGCTATGCTAGATTGGGGAGCTGTTCACATATATGTGATTTGCTAATAATGCAAAAATTAAATATTTCAATAATAACCAAATACTTCAGGTATAAGCTAAAGTCAGTTTTATCAATCACAACCTCTGGCCAGGGAAAGACCTAAATAATTAAATTTACTTATATGTTTCAACTGATATACTCAGCCATAATGTTTAAAAGTTTAAAATAATAAGAGTTTAAAATAATAAGAGTTATTATTATTTAAGAGTTTAAATAAGAGTTTAAAGTAATAAGGTACATAAGAGTTTAAAATAATAGGTACTTCGCAACAATTAGAAGTATATGAAGTATTGCCGTGGATATTTACTTCAAATTGCAGAAGAGTGATAAAAGTTTGACAGGGAGTATAGTGTAAAACTTCTTTATATATGTATCATAAGAAGGGCTTTAAAAAAAATCTTGTGGGGTACCTGCGTGGCTCAGTGGGTTAAAGCTTCTGCCTTCGGCTCAGGTCATGATCCTGGGGTCCTGGGATTGAGCACTGCCTTGAGCTCTCTGCTCAGTGGGGAGCCTGCTTCCTCCTCTCTCTCTGCCTGCCTCTCTGCCTACTTGTGGTCTCTGTCAAATAAATAAAATAAAATCTTAAAAAAGAAAAAAAAATCTTGTAACAGTTTAGTGTTATTCTTAAAATGTCTACTCTAAAGAAATTCTTACCTTATAATTATAAAGTAGTGGGCAGAATATAAGGGGTGAGGTAGAGAGATATTAATATCTGTTCTAGCCTCATGTATGTATAGATCATTCGCTCATCATATTTTCAATCACCCATGGAAGATACTGTGCTTGGTATGGGGATTCTATTATGTTATATTGACTAATACAGGATATTTATAGAATGTTATTTATATCATAGAGAACAAGATAGTACAGTCCCTCCCTTCATGGACCTTAAATTGTAGCAGGAGAAACCTACATGAAACAATTAAATCCTTGTGTAGTTGGAATTGTGCCACATGCTAGGAAGATATACAGAAAAGTGGTAAGAGTACGATCAAGGGAGACTGTCTTGGTTTGGGGGCCCCAGGGAACATCTTTCAACGAAGTGCCATTGAGCAGAGCTCTGAAGGATGAGTTGGAATTAGCTAAGAGAAAGGTGGGGCTGGGGTGGGGAGCAAAGTGAGGTATGTGTCCAGCAGAGAAATTTCTTTGTTCAGAGACCCAGATAAAACTGGTACAGCTGGAGATGGGCTTTGAGAGGTAGGCAGGGTCCACATAAGATTTTGGGCTTTATCCTAATAGCAATGGCTGATCATAGAAGATTTGAACAGGGAAGGTAATTGGGAGGGCAAGTTGCTGGGGATACAAGCCCTTTTATGCTGGTCCATAGTGAACGATGGTGGAGGCTTGACAGGGGCATGCAAGGGCCATAGAAAACAGTGGATGGACTCACAGGTTCCTTCTGAATCCTGGAAATTTCTCTTTTATTTTCCAGTGAAATGAGCTGTGGATTCTAAAGGATATTTATTATATTTTACTACCTCTTTGTTTTTGTTTTTAGAGCACTTAGGCCACTAGTGTACTTAAAAGTCTCTTTTTTGTGGCTTTGTTTGAAGAAAGGATTTCACATTTTCTACATGTGAGAAAAGGAAGAGGGTGACTGTTCTGATTCCTCTAGCTAGCTAGTGAGCAGTAGAGCAGAGGTCGAATCAAAGTTGTTTTCTCTGTCAGTTCATATTAAGCTACATCTCTCCTGTTCTCATACAGTAGCAGGGAGGGGAAATCTGCCGACTTCCTTTTAAGGCAAATACATCTGTCTTGCTCAGGTGAGCTTACAAGGATTTAGCCCAGGGGTTCGTAAAAATAACCCCAACCTAAGTTGGAGCACTTTTCATTCAGCCCTCATAGTGTAGTGCAGACTTTGATGATAGAAAGTTGTAACTCTTATGTATTGTCTATTAAGTTCATAACAAACCTAGACCTTTATTCCTCATCTACAGTGTTTTCTCAGTTCAGTGAGGAGCATCTAATTTTTCAAGGCTGAGTTATAGTGCAACCGAAGCTGATCAAACCACAGAAGTGTTTCATCAAGTCAAACATTACATAAGCTTAAATTTCAGAGAGTAATAAGCATTTTTAAAAGGAATTTCTTTTTTTTTTTTTAAGGATTTTATTTATTTATTTGATAGATCGCAAGCAGGGGGAGCATCAGGGAGAGGGAGAAGCAGGCTCCCCACTGAGCAGGGAGCTGGATGCAGGGCTCCATCCCAGGACCCTGGGATCATGACCTGAGCTGAAGGCAGATGCTTAACGACTGAGCCATCCAGGCACCCCTAGTAATAAGCATTTTTATGTTACATGTAAATACTGTCCAGCCAGCTTGAAGCTGATGCTTAAAATTTAGTGTGCTTAAAATAAACCTACTCCACCTATTATATTTAGTATTAGTAGTTACTGTCCCGTCTGTGCCCAAGGAATGCCTTCTGCTCCCTGCCTCAGCATGCTGCCCGGGTGTCTCTGTTTAGGGCAGAAATCATCAAGACTTGGACAGGAACAGAGGTGGGAAAAGGAAATGGGAGTCCTTTTCCTTTTTAGAAGGGAAGACAAAAGTATGTTAAAAATAGAAAAGGAAGAGTATCTAAAGGATCAAGGAATTGGAGAAAGAGGAAGGGCAGAATGGATGGAGATGGAAGCAGGAGCTGCAGAGAGAATAAAATAAATCTCATGTCTTTTCTTTCCTCCAAAAGTTTGGGTGTCTTCTCGCTTAGAAACACATCCACATTAGCATAAGTGAAAAGCAGGAATTTATTGGAAGGACACAAAAAATACCTAATACAAAAACACAGTTGAGATTAAAGGAAGGGCCAGCATTTACAGTGGCAAATTGACAGGCTCCAAGAAAAATTCTCTCATCTAGTTTTCTTGTTTTGCTACTTCTCCCTCCCTCTTTTACTTTTGCTGGCTCTCCCTCCCTACCCCTAGCACATAGTTCCTCATCTCTGCTCCCTGTGTTCTTCATTCTTTTTCTGTGCATGTCGGCCCTCTGCTTAAACATTCTTTTGACATGACTAGTTCTCCAGAGCCCCTGGAAATCTTTTCATTTCAGATAATCCCTTCTTTCCCCAGTTGCAAACTACCAAGTTAAAATACCTGGTTGGCTTAGCTTAGGTCAGGTGTCCTTCCATGGTTCCATCAGTTTGGGCACAATTGCCAAAGTAACTATTCTTGTTGGCTGTGTGATGAGCTGCCAGATAGTAGAGAGGGAGAACTGTGGACTAAACAGCTGGCTTAAGATACTTATATACCCCCTTGCAACCTGGTTCTAAGTTTTCAGCCAGTGTCCCTCAGTCTCTTGCTCTAATCACAAGTCTTCAACCTCCTATAATAGAATTTCTCACAGTGTTGTTTAGATCATTTGCATCAAATGTGTTAACAACAACAATAGAAAAGCAGATAGACTCTTATCCCTTATCCCTTACCTATTCCAGATACCTTGTATGTCATATATTCTTTGGAAGTGGGCAGGAAAAACACGGCTGATAAGACGCCCTCTGTTAGAAAACATGCTATATATCTCAAATAACACAGACACATTAACTTCTGGAATAAATACATTGCAAATAATAAATGTAAACTACTAGTGACAAAAATACATACACTTTGAACATTTAAAGGATATTCACTTTAAAATTTCAGAAAGGAAGGAGAAGATACTATGATGCAAAAGTTAATATGCAGAATTTTCTTTTTTATTTGCCATACTGTTTACGAAGTGTATCTGCAGTAATGGTAGGTCTTTAAGGAACCCAGGCAATCTACATTAGTTCAGTCACATCTCTGCCTCTTCCACATCCATCTTGATGACTCCGTAATTTGAGTTTATTTTCTCTGCAGCTCTAGTGCTATCCAGTTACTCCTAATATCCCCATCTCATTACACACTAGATCTGATCATCAAATGCCACTGTTCCCCTGTGATAGTCATCCGTGACAAAACTTGGGCTAATCCTTGCAGACTGCCTGATCATTAATACATATTCTTCTTAGACTAGATCCTCTCCTTCCCTGTTACTGTGAGTTTCTGTTTTCAAATCTGATACATAGATCCTTGGAGATACAACATTTTAGATGAGGAGCTATAAGATAAAGGTAATGTTTCTTACTGAAACGTTTATGTAACTGAAGATTTAATAACTTGACTAGAAAACAACCTAAAATATTAATTTTGTCTTAAACATGGATATGTTACAGACAAAGATTTTAAAAATCACATTAAATTTTAAGAACAAAGGTGAGCCTTCAAGAAATTTGTGCTGTGTTCCCCAACTTCCCAATTTGGGGCATGTATTTACCTGGATAGTATTTTAATTTAGCTGATCTTGAAACACATTCAACAGCTATAAAAATATCAGCTTCAACAATGAGAAAGCTTAAAAAAATGAACATCAGTCCCAACTGTCATCTCCCCTCTCTGATTCTTACTGAGCTTCAAGGGTCTCTAGGTTTCCAGGGGGTTAGGTGGAAGCTAAAGAAAGCATTTTCATTTTCAAGTAAGTGTATCTTTCAGTAGAACTTGAACAAAGTAAATATCCTCTGGAGCTGGTTTCATAATAGGTTCCTCTTATGAAGACTGGCTCTAACCAGTTCTTGGGAAATGTGCTTACAGACAGGGATTGCCCAACAGATTTCAGTAGACAAGAAAGTACAGAGGGCGATAGAGGTCATGCCAATGAATGTATACCTTATATACATCTTTATGAACAGACTGATCCACTAAACAATGCCACATACTTGTTACCAGGATTTAGATAATACCCTCCGAAGAGCACAAGGCATTCTTCATAAAAACTTAAAAGTAAACAGTGTTGTTCATTCTTTCCCTGCTGGCAGAATGAAAATTACCTCTGTGGGGGTTGACCATATAGATAGCTAGAGGAGACAGCTGCCTACACAGTTTAATTTGAGGGAAGCCATAAGGTTCTGACTGTTGGAAAATATTTTCCCCCTTGATTTCTCAGGACATAGCCTTCCCCATATGCCTGGCCTCTGTTCCCATCATTTGTCACCCATGAATTAGACACTAAGTAGAACAGTTTTCCTTGTCAAGTCACTATGAAAATTTATACTTAAGTGATCTGGGAGGGGCATTTCCTCCCATTTTTACAATAATGTGCATTTATACATTGATGTAGGTTAATTTACCTGGATTAATTGTCAGCTTGGAAAACAAGTACTGGGATTCTGTTGACATAATGACATAAAATGGTAAGTTTTTTTTTTCTTTTTTTTTTTTTTTAAAGATTTTATTTATTTATTTGACAGACAGAGATTACAAGTAGGCAGGAAGAGAGAGGAGAAAGCAGGCTCTCCTCGGAGAAGAAAGCCCGATGTGGGGCTCAATCCCAGGACCCTGGGATCATGACCTGAGCTGAAAGCAGAGGCTTTAACCAACTGAGCCACCCAGGCGCCCCAAAATGGTAAGTTTTTAATGAGAATTGAGGCATGGGTGTATGGGCTGTTGTCCAGAACAGCAGACCTGGTTGGAGCCCAGCAGAGGGCACCCTAGGAAACCAGTACAAGGAAACTAGACACGTAATAGTGGAGACCCATTTACTAAACCTAACCTTTTCCTCCCTTACAATTTTTCTGAGGTAGCCTTGACCACCAAAGAGCCAGTCAGACAACTTCAGGGTTAACTGGTCATAAGTAGCCTCATCAGGAGACAGCAGATTACTTATGGATTTTGTACAGTGCTAAAATAGTAACAGTCTTTGCTCAGTAACAGTCTTCATCGTCATCATCACCGCCACCATCACCACCACCACCACCACCACCACCACCACCACTCCTGTGGGCCACATGTAACTTCTCAATTGCCTCCGGTGGAATCAGTCATTTTCATTCCTCTTCTAGGTAATAGGAAATTGCTGGCAGCCACAGAAGACATAAAGATCATTAGAAAGGCCCCGAGGGGAATCAGGACTGATGTGCAGCCACAAGGGCAGTTGTAGATAACATCTTCGCTGATTGCTCCATAATATAGATTGCTGGAAAGACCAGCAAATTTCTTCTGTGAGACTTGTTTGCTCACATATGTGTAAGGTCTTTATAGAAATTGACAGCTGAAGCCAGTTTAGTTTTTAAAAAGTCAGAGGATACCATATCCATACAGCATACTAATTGCTTCTAAGTGTGGAGTTCATTTCAGACTCACAGAGATGATCCCAAACTAGAATTGAGTGTGTGCTTGCACTATGCCAAGGTGTGGGAAATGAACTTTGAAAAATTAGGAAAACAAATTAATAATCCAAATCCAATATGTAGAGCAAAATGTGAGGATCGAACATAACTTATATAGCCAGTGACCATTTTCCTCGCCATCCCCTCCCCCCAAATCAAAAAAGTTTAACAGTGACCCTGTTTTGTCACAAAAATAAATGTAAAAGTGTTAGGTTCTGATGAGAAAAGAGGATATAGGGATGGTCAAGGCCTAGAATTGTCCCTTATACCTTTTGTTGTCAATCTTCCCCCTACTATTCTTTAAAAAGCCTATGAGTGCAGAGTCAAAGTGCTTGTTAGATTTGGTAAATGCCCTACAAATGGGTTTAATGAATAAACCCAGTGCATTCCCTAGGCTTGAGATGGAATTTGGGGTGATAGCCCAGTTAGAGGTACTAAGAGGTTTCCGGAACTTGGTGCCCAGTACGTGTCCTTAGAGGCGACAACTATCAGTGATGTGCAGGAAGAAGTTCTGGAATGTGCCATCGGTCTGGTGGTGGAGGCCAAGAAACAAGAAATCTAGAAGGGGCAGCACACAGTATATGTGCATAGAAAGGTAAGATCAGGACAGTCTGTCAGCGGGTGGCAGAACACCAACATTGTGCTGGTGTCAAGCAAAGATTATTGTCATTGAGAAGGCATCCACCAAACAAGGCAGAGGCCAAGCTCTAGGATATAAGGTTATCAAGTTTGGACTTTAGGTATTTTTAAAAATAGAAGCTTCCAAAACTGGGGTCCATGGGAGAGAAGGTTTGGTTGCATTAACAAAGCAAGCAAGAGTAGCAGCTCAGCAACACGTGTTGTTGGTCCATCTTACTGATGAACAAGATGAGGCCTAGTGAGAATAAAATGCCCAAGGCCATACAGCTAATGTAAGTCCCCCATCTGGGTTTAAAAATAAACCCTACATGGGCTGCCTAAGTGTGTCAGTCACTTAAGCAGCAGACTGTTGATCTCAGCTCAGGTCTTGATCTTGGAGTCATGAGTTCAAGCCCCATGTGGGGCTTAAAGCCTACCTAAGTCCAAAACTAATTCTTCTTTTTCTTACTTTAGTCCACAAGTCTAGAAGATCAGTTACTGGAACTAGTAAGTTATTCTAGCTTCGTAATTTTGTTTGGACTCCTCTGAGCACTGGACTAGTATTCCTCTTTTCAGCCCAGAGATGAATCCAGGGTTGGGGATGGAGCTGAGTCTGTATTAGTGGTTCTCAGTGCTGCCTGCATGTTTAATTATCTTTATAGTGTTAAAAATACTGACGCCTGGGTTCCGCCACCAGACAGTGATAATTTAGTTGATCTGAAGTATGGCCTGTGCATCAGAATTCCTAAAAAACCTTCCAAGTAATTCTAATATATTGCCAAGCTGAAAACTACTGGCTATAAGCAAAGGTCAAGAGGTGTCAGATCTTTGCAGGGGACAGCCGTGGGGGTCAAGCTTCCATATTGCAGTGTCATAGGAAAAATACTAGAAGACTCTTGGCCTGTAGACTTCTTCTTGGACAAGTGGACCATAACCTACTCTTTGCTTTTCCAGTTTAACCTCTTAAAAATATGCCAAAAGTAAACAGGTGTACAATTAACTTTGCAAATCAAATGATTCTGTGTTCTTAGATTCTAAGTGCTAGTTATGTGTGACCAAAGGCAAGGTTTTAGAACTGGATCTCCCAAATTGCTCATTACTGTTCTATGCTTGGTTAAAACTCTTACATCATCCCACAATGGAATGTGACCCAAGTCAAGAAGAAAACAAAAACATTTGCATTGCTTTCATGATTAGTAATGGGATTGGAGAGGATTTGAGGTGTTTCAAAACAACTTGTACTTTTCCCAACCTATCTGAGACCTGATTCATGTTATAGTTACTAACCCTGATGCCCCCGAGTGATATAGCTTATGTATAATTTTTGGATGTGTTAATTCTCGATGTGCAGTTTGTTTGGACTAAACCCAAATTCTGTAACTCATTTATCATTTAAGGTACATCCTGAATACAGCACATACAACAAAGCCCCTACCCTCAACTTCCATTATCAAGATGCTCGTCCAGTTTCCTAACAGAAAACAATTACACAAAACAAGTACACAGTTTCCTAGAATGACAATAAATCCTGGTTTGCCCGGGATAATCCTGGTTCACTCCTGTTGTTCCAGCATAATAATTAAGAGAACCCTCTTTCTCAAAAATGTTTCAGGTTGGGTGAGAAATAATCTGGGCACTCTACATAGAGCTCCCTCTAAACTACTACAGGAGGGGTGCCTGGGTGGCTCAGTTGCTTAAGCGTCTACCTTCAGCTCAGGTCATGATCCCAGAGTCCTGGAATCAAGCCCCACATCCGGCTCCATGTTCTGTGGGGAGCCTGCTTCTCCTTCTCCCACTCCCCCTGCTTGTATTCCCTCTCTTGCTGTCTCTGTCAAATAAATAAAATCTTAAGAGAAAAAAAAACTACTACAGGGAAACCTAAGGATTGGAATGGGGGATCCCTTTATATTTAGAATAGCTGTTTAGGAAAATAGTCATTGAGATATCAGTCAGTTGATCAACTTTTTCTTCTATAAAAGCAAAATAACAAAGATTGCTAACATGTTTTTCTGATTAACTCCATTAACACAGAAAATCCTATTAAACAAAAGTCACTGCATTTTCTGCTCTAAGAACCTGTGTTTATAGCTCCTTCTGATAGTACCTAACCCTGCAGCCTTGAACAAAGTCTATCCTGATCCAGTTTTTCTCCTTTGCAAAAAAAAAAAAAAAAAAAAAAAAGAGTGGATTGAGCTAAGCAGTCTCTGTCATCCAGATTTTGAGTGGCAGTTCTGTGTTTTGATTTTATTTTGTTATATATTTTTTTTAAAAGATTTTATTTATTTATTTGACAGAAGCAGGGAGAGAGGGACACAAACAGGGAGAGTGGGAGAGGGAGAAGCCCACCAAGCTGGGAGCTGGATGTGGGGTTCAGTCCCGAGATCCTGGGATCATGACCTGAGCCAAAAGCGGACACTTAATGATTGAACCATCCAGGCACCCCATAGAGTTCTGTGATTTTGGATTGCTACTTTCTCTAAGCATTTTATTTAACCAGAATCTTGCTGATTATATACTTGCACTGTTTGTATTAAGCTAAGCTCATTAATATCTAAGACCAAATCTGTTGAATTTACTTTATTCAGTATCTGCTTTGTCATCATCATATATATATTGATAAAATAAAATTTTAAAAAAATATTTTATTGGGAGAGGGTGGTGGGGTTATGGACATTGGGGAGGGTATGTGCTATGGTGAGTGCTGTGAAGTGTGTAAACCTGGCGATTCACAGACCTGTAACCCTGGGGCTAATAATATATTATATGTTTATAAAAAAATAAAAAAATTATAAAAAATAAATAAAAATGAGCGTTATTGGGACGCCTGGGTGGCTCAGTTGGTTAAGCGGCTGCCTTCGGCTCAGGTCATGATCCCAATGTCCTGGGATCGAGTCCCATATCGGGCTCCTTGCTCTGCAGGGAGCCTGCTTCTCGCTCTGCCTCTGCCTGCCTCTCTGTCTGCCTGTGCTCGATCTCTCTCTCTCTCTCTAACAAATAAATAAATATAAAAAAAATATTTTAAAAAAAATGAGGGTTATTTTAGAGGAAAAAAGCAAAAAAAAAAAAACAAAAATATTTAATTTATTTGTTTGACAAAGAGAGATCCCAAGTAGGCAGAGAGGCAGGCAGAGAGAGAGGGGTGGCAGGCTCCCTCCTGAGCAGAGAGTCTGATGCAGGGCTCGATCCCAGGACCCTGAGATCAGGACCTAAGCTGAAGGCAAAGGCTTAACCTACTGAGCCCCCGAGGTGCCCCGATAAATATTTTTAAGCTAGCCTTCATTCTACCAATATTTATTTAATATTTACCATCTATAAAACTGTATCCATGTGGATGCTGTATTAAGTTTTACAGTTACATTTCATTTATTTGGCTCTTCACTGTGGCATTATCTATGAAATAGTAGGGCTGTTTTGGAAAATACACAGCTATTTTAATGTATATATTTTTTATTGAGAGAGAGATGGGAGCGACAGGGGTAGGGTGAGACAGAGAGGGAGAGAGAGAATCTCGGGCAGGCTTCATGCCCAGCACAGATTTCACCATCCTGTGATATGGGGCTTGATTTCACCATCCTGTGATATGACCTGAGCTGAAGTCGAGAGTCTGATGCTTAACAGACTGAGCTACCCAGGCGCCCCATAGAGAGCTATTTTAAGCACTTGAACATCACTTATTTGAAAGCTTGCATGTGCCAGTTACAAGTGTACTTTCTAATGACAAATGCAAAGTTTTGTGTTTAAGTTTAGAACACAATGATTGGATTTATTCATCCCATTTTTCAGTAAGTGTGTATTAAATACCCACTGTGTACCTGGAACTGAGTTAAGTTCTCAGAATACCAAGTCAGATAAAACATAGTCTCTCAAGTAGTTCACAGCTTAACACAACTGTATCATAGGTAGTAGTTCAAGACAAGGGTGACCAAATAAGTAAATAAATCTTTAAAAAAAAAAAAAGTTGGGTCACAGTTAACAAAATGATAGGCTATATTACATGGTATAATCGTGTTTCTTTGTTTTATTTACTCCCCCACAAACATTCTTCTATAGAAGCATATTTTTATGATATGCTAGTAAAAAACCCCAAAAACCAAAAAACAAAACAAAGGTGAGTGAGAAAATGTCGTAAGGAAGTGTCCAAGACAGTGAAGATCGTGGAAAATGCCATTTGACAAATGGCTGAGGAAACCAGAATACTGGATAGGAACCATGATTTGCATGATAGCTGACCTCAAGTACTTGAAAGAGCATCCTTTTTAAGTAGGAAGGGGCAAATGCTGTACATAGAGGAGACCATAGACAGATTCATGTTTTTTAAAATCCAAGGAAGCAAATATTAATTCAAAGAAGAATTTGAACACTACTGGCAGAGAACAGATTGCCAAATGAAAAAGAAAACATACTGATAAGAGCAGCATGCAAATCAAAGTTGGGTAGGTCCGTGGTGTCGGAGAGGAGCTGAATGCAGGGTCCTCTGGTGAAGTGGCTGTTATTCTGCCAGGCCAGCTTCCCATCCCTCATTTTGGTGATAGCCTGCCAACATTCTTTGTTGAACTGGTTCTTTTCCACTTCTCTGAGGTTTGACGTTTGATAGAGCTAATGTGGTCCTCAGGCTCTGGCAAGGAGAATGTAGTTCTGTTATAGACATTCAGTGTCTTTAATGTTCTTGGCCAAGAATGGCACATGGGTCATGCTAGGCAAATCTGAATCAGTCCTAGTAGGGTTTTTAGTTTGTTTTTGTTGTGTTTTGTTTTTTAAAGTAGGCTTCACACCCAGCATGGAGCACAAGGAGGGGCTTCAACTCATGACCCTGAAATCAAGACCTGGGCTGAGATCAAGAGTCAGATGCTTGACTGAGCCATTCAGGTGCCCTCAATCCTAATAGTTTTTTTAGAAACTGTTGGGAACAATTATTTTTTTGACAGGATTGCGGAAGGATAAGATGTGGCCCCAGAACTTGTGGCAGTCATCTTGCTAGAAATAGGGGAGGGCTTGCCTGAGAATGGAACCTGGTGCAGGGGAAAGTATAGCCAAGAATGGAGAAAGGGAAATTGGGTCCTTGTGCTTTTTGGGCCCCTACATCTAGTAATGCCTAAAACCAGACCAACTGGATTTTTCAATTCTGTGTGCCAACACATTCCCTTTTTAAAATTTAAGCCAGTTGAATTGAGTTTCTATTATTTGAAGCAGAAAGAATCCTGAATGA
The DNA here is from genome assembly GCA_003697995.1 of Taxidea taxus jeffersonii. Classification (NCBI taxonomy): domain Eukaryota; kingdom Metazoa; phylum Chordata; class Mammalia; order Carnivora; family Mustelidae; genus Taxidea; species Taxidea taxus. Next base: position 93,936 of record ML105069.1, on the reverse strand, counting down.
TGTAGGTCTGTTCCAGTAAAACTTGAGTGCATAATCATGTACTCCATAAATCTAGCCTGGAAAATTTCTAGTAATTTCTAGTAGTTTCCTAACATTTCTAGTAATGCTCTGTTGGTTCAGATATAGTTACTATACATACTTGGAAATTATGAAAACTCATTGCTTTAAAAATTATATTTTATACTGATTTAGACAGTTTTCCCTATTTCATTTGAATTGATGAGGCTTTTTAAATTGAAATGTAGTTGACATACAATGTTACATTAGTTTCAGGTGTATAACACAGTGATTTGACAAGTCTCTGCCTTACCTTATGCTCACCACAAGTGTAACTACCATCTGTCACCATACAACACCATTACAGTACCATTGACTGTATTCCCTTTGTTGTACTTTTTACTGAGTTCAGAGGTTTTGTTCCACAGTGTGTACTTTAGTTCAATTTGGTGATCCTCAGCCTGGCGCTCATTAAAGTATTGATGAAAGCATATATTATTTTCAGTGTTTTAAAATTGATGAATAGTATAACTTTATCTGAGCTAAAGTTGTACAGACTTAATAATTACATTTTGCTTAATATTAAAATAATATAATAGTTACATGTAGTTAATATATATTATATATAATAGTTACATAGCTAATAGAGGTCCATGACTGGCTTTTAAAAATAGATTTTTTTAAAAAAGGATTGTTTGCTTAGCATAATCTCCTCCAGTCCCATCCATATTGATGCAAAAGTTGAGTATTTATCCTTTCTGATGGCTGAGTAGTATTCTGTTATATGTATATGGACCACATCTTCTGTATCCATTCGTCTGTTGAAGGGCATCTTGTCTCTTTTCACAGTTTGGCTATTTGGCGTTGCTGCTATGAACATTGGGGTACATATGGCCCTTCTTTTCACTATATCTGTATCTTGGGTCAATATCCAGTAGTGCAATTGCTGGGTCATAAGATAACTCTATTTTTAATTTTTTACGGAATCTCCATACTGTTTTCCAAAGTGGCTACACCAGCTTGCATTCCCACTAACAGTGTAAGAGTGTTCCCCTTTCTCCACATCCTTTCCAACATTCATTGTTTCCTGCCTTGGTAATCTGTGCCATTCTAATTGGTGTATGGTGGTATCTCAGTGTGGTTTTGATTTGAATTTCCCTGATGGCTAATGATGATGAACATTTTTTCATGTGTCTGCTGGCCATTCGTATGTCTTCATTGGAGAAGTGTCTGTTCATGTCTTCTGCCCACTTTTTGACATGATTATCTGTTTTGTGTGTGTTGAGTTTGAAAAGTTCTTATAGATCTTGGATATCAGCCCTTTGTCTGTGGTGTCATTTGCAAATATCTTCTCCCATTCTGTGGGTTGTCTCTTTGTTTTGTTGACTGTTTCCTTTGCTGTGCAGAAGGTTTTTATCTTGATGAAGTCCCAAAAGTTCATTTTTGCTTTTGTTTCCTTTGCCTTTGGAGACGTTTCTTGAAAGAAGTTGCTATGGCTGATGTCGAAGAGGTTACTGCCTATGTTCTCCTCTAGGATTTTAATGGATTCCTGTCTCACATTGAAGTCTTTCATCCATTTTGAGTTTATCTTTGTGTATGGTATAAGAGAGTGGTAGAGTTTCATTCTTCTATACATAGCTGTCCAGTTTTCCCAGCACCATTTATTGAAGAGACTGTCTTTCTTCCACTGGATATTTTTTCCTGCTTTGTTGAAGATTATTTGACCATATAGTTGAGGGTCTGTATCTGGAGAAGGAAAGGAAAAGTGAATTGGGGGAGAGCGGAGGGGGAGATGGACCATGAGAGTCTTTGGACTCTCCGAGAAATAAAGGGTTTTAGAGGGGAGGGGGTGGGAAGATGGTTGAGCCTGGTGATGGGTATTAAGGAGGGCATGTAATGCATGGAGCACTGGGTGTTGTACATAAACAATGAATGTTGGAACACAGCATTAAAAACTAATGATATATTTTATGATGATTAACATAACACAATGAAAAAAAGAAAAAGAAAACCACAGGCTTGAACATTTTAAATGGGTAAATTCTGCAGTATGTGAACCGTATCCTCAATAAAGCTGTTAAAGAAATAGTTAAAAAAAAAAGGGGATCATTTGAAAAGCATTTTTTAAAAAGAGTTCACAACATTGGCAAATTATTGGGAACTAGCTCGAGAGATGTTCTATAGGTGGGATTCTTGATTTTCTAACAATCCTAGCTAGAGTTAAACAGAAAAGGAGGAGTTTATTGAAAGGGTGTTGGATAGTTTACAAACATAATGGGGTGGATGGAGAGCCCAATTTCAGGCTAAGAATCCAAAGGATTAGCTCCAAACTAAGTCTTAGCCTTGGTTTTCACAAGGAACTAATTGCTGTCACTGTCATGGGCAGTTGGTGTCTCTCTCTCTCTCTCTTTCTCTCTCTCTCTCTCTCTCTCTCTCACACACACACACACACACACACACACACACACACACACACACGATGCCTCTTCTCAGTTTCTTACGTCATTGATTCCATGGTCAAAAGTCTAGTGCTGAACCCAAGTCTGATGAAATAGTTCTGTCTTCAAGGGAATCTGCTAAGTACCTAGTGTTCTCTGTCTCTGTAACAGTAGGCTCTCTGCCCCACATAAGACTTCTAAGTGGAGAATTTCCCAAATATAGAAAGGGGCTTGGTTGCTATGCAGCCAGAATGAATCACAGATGTCCATTATAAGCCAAGCCTTTGGCAGATCAACATCAACTTACAAGCTTCTCTTCATACTTAAAGTTCCAGAAAAACAATGCTTGCTCTTAACCTAAAGTAACTTTTCCATCCCCATATAAAGGGAATGAGCTGAAGTCTTTTCCAGATTGCAGTCCAGGCTTTCTGGAAGATGTCCAGTTCTCCTGGAGTTGTTCCATGGTCTTGTCTCAATATTCTATGAACTATGCACTAATATTTAAAAGCTAACCACCACTAAAATGCTCTACATAAATCATTGGAGTAATGGAGGAAAGTATAGAAAAACTTGATAGAATATATAAATACACACGTGAAAGAAAATATGGATAGATGCTACATTTCATATTTTTACAGCTCATCTTTGTGCTCTATTTGCATTGTTGGCTTGCCTCCTCCGTCAGTTTCCCCTTTCTTTTGCCCTCAGCCACAGTTTACCTATACCTTCATCCTTGAGAAAGCTGACCCCTTGCCTATATTTCCTGTATTGGTTGTGGATTTCCTTTAACTTTTAACACTGGAAATATCAGTAGTAAGAGTACCTCAGAAGACCACTAGCCTTGCAGTAAGACTTTTTTAATCTCATTGTGCAATAGCAGTGCTATTTCCCCGTCATAGCTAACATCAAACATTCCTGTCATACCATAATCCTGTTTTTGACTGCTGATCTGTGGCTTCAGAATGGGAAATGAAGAAGTGGCAATCTCCGCTTTCAGTTCATTTGAACCAGTCTTTATTGATGCCTGTGGAAGTAGCCCTCCCTTGCTTACTAAGAGCTCCTATGCCACTGAAGCCTAAAGGACTGGAGTAGGATGCAAAATTTTTGTAAGTGAGGCATCAGTTGAACTTGTTTGAGGTATCACTCCCATTTCTTCTCCTTGCTTACCAAATTCACACATTCTGGCTGTGGAATTGTCAGTACCATAATTGGTTACAGAGCTGTGGTGGTTCAGAGCACACACAGTGTCTCAGATTAGCACCCCAGCTTCATGGAGTATAATCTCCAAACTGACCTTCCAAAATTTTGTAAGGTCAGCTGCTTCTAGATAATGGGAAAGTGTGGTAAAGCCAGTGAGTCCATAAACATTAATCAATTTTCTTCTTTCATCATAAAAAGTTTCTTGATCAGAAGTTGTGTTGTGGGGCACCTGGGTGGCTCAGTGGGTTAAAGCCTCTGCCTTCGGCTCAGGTCATGATCCCAGGGTCCTGGGGTAGAGCCCCGCATCGGGCTCTCTGCTCAGCAGGGAACCTGCTTCCCCACGTCTCTCTCTGCCTGCCTCTCTGCCTACTTGTGACTTCCGTCTGTCAAATAAATAAATAAAATCTTAAAAAAAAAAAAGGTGTGTTGTGGGGGTGCCTGGGTGGCTCAGTCATTAAGTGTCTGCCTTTGGCTCAGGTCATGATTCCAGGGTTCTGGGATCAAGCCCCACATTGGGCTCCCTGCTCTGTGGGAAGCCTGCTTCTCCCTCTCTCACTCCCCCTGCTTATGTTTCCTCTCTTGACGTGTTTCTTTCTGTCAAATAAATAAATAAAATCTTAAAAAAAAAAAAAAAGAAGAAGTTATGTTGTGTCGGGGCACCTGGGTGGTGCAGTCAGTTAAGTGTCTGACTCCTGGTTTTGGCTCAGGTCATGATCTCAGGGTTGTGAGATTGAGCCTCGCCTCAGGCTCTGTGCTCAGCATGGAGTCTACTTGAGACACTCTCCCTCTCCCTATTCCCCCACCCTGCTTGCTGTCTCTCCCTCAAATAAATAAATAAATCTTAAAAAAAAAAAGTTATGTTGTATCATACTTCCTATAGAAAATATATTTGATATATCTTATCTATGAACGGTAATTCTGGCAGAAATATGGTAGGCAAACACAAATACAGAATAATCATCTAATAATTAATATTTATCATTATCCCTAAATAATTGCACTCTCTATTACAGAAGGAGTCCAGTATAATCAACAGGCCACCAAGAGGCTGGCTGATCTTCAGACAGTATAGAAACTTATTAAATGTTGCTGGTCAAGCCTGGTGGGGGGGCGCAGTATCATACTAAATTGTATTTAGTGATTTTGTTTTGTTTCTCAGAGTCAGTTCTAGTTTGGGTGTTTTGGGAAGATTTCCCTGGTTAGTTAAGCTGAATTTTGGTTCTTCAGCTCTCCCAATGATTCTGTGACCTACCCTATATGGTGCTGTACTGTCTAATTCAATTAGCATTATTTTAAGTGCTTATAACTAAGTAATAAGTAACCTTGAAGTAGATGCTTTTATGCAAGGTGGTTATGAATCAACATTCCACAAATTGAATATTCACCTAATTGTTTACTCCAAAGCAACAAATAGCTATCTGATAGACATCTGACTTTTAACATGTCCAAAATCTAACTCTTGATTTTTCCACCTTTCCTCCCCAAGTCCTGTCTTTGTTAGTTTAGGATGCCACCAAGCTCCCTGTTGCTCAGACCCAAAACCATAATCTTTTTTCCCTTAACTTCTCTCATCATTTATAGAGCCGTATCTAGCAAGTTCTTACAGCTTTGCTTTCAAAATTTGACCCCAATTTCCACCTCATCAGAGCCTTCATTGTCTCTTACCTGGACCATTGCCTTAGACCTATAACTAGTTTCTTTGTTTGTACCTTTTCCCCCATATGGTCTATTCAGCACCCAGCAGCCAAGGTGATATTTTAAAAATTCAGGTCAGACCCTATCATTCCTGTTATGGATTGAATGTGTACTTCCCACTCCCCACACACCCCAAAATTTGTTTTGAAATCCCATATGGCTATATCTGAAGATGGGTCTCTGAGGAGTAATTAAATTTAAATGTAGTCGTAAGAATGGGGCTGTGATCTGATGTGATTAGTATTTTTATAGAAAGAGATACCATTAACAACAAAATACGTGAAAAAGAATTAAAACAATCCCATTTAAAATAGCATCAAAGGGGCGCCTGGGTGGCTCAGTCATTAAGCGTCTTCCTTCAGCTCAGGTCATGATCCCAGGGTCCTGGAATCAATACATCGGGCTGCCTGCTCGGTGGGAAGCTCGGTGCTTCTCCTTCTCCTGCTTCCCCTCCTCATATTCCCTCTCTCACTGTCTCTCTCTCTCTCTCACTCTCTCTGTCAAATTAATAAATAAATAATCTTTTAAAAGACAAAATAAAATAGCATAAAAAATAATAAAATAATTAGGAAAATGTTTAACCTAGGGGGTGAAAGGTCTGTATACTAAAACTCTTTAAGATTTTAATGAAAGAAATTTAGGAAGACACAAACAACTGGAAAACTATCCTGTGTTCATGGGTTGAAACAATATTGTTAAAATGTCCATACTACCTAAAGCCATCCATAGATTTAATACAATCCCTGTCAAAATTCCAATGGCCTTTTTCACAGAAATAGAAAATTCTAAAATCCATATGGAGCTACAAAAGACCCCAAATAGCCAAAGCAATCCTGGGAGAGAACAAAGCTGGAGGCATCATACTTTCTGATCCCAAAGTATATTAGAAAGCTATAGTAATCAGAACAATATGGTACTGTTATAAAAATAGATACATAGGGACGCCTGGGTGGCTCAGTTGGTTGAGCGGCTGCCTTCGGCTCAGGTCATGATCCCAGCGTCCTGGGATCGAGTCCCGCATCGGGCTCCTTGCTCGGCAGGGAGCCTGCTTCTCCCTCTGCCTCTGCCTGCCACTCTGTCTGCCTGTGCTCGCCCCTGTGCTTTCTCTCTATCTGACAAATAAATAAATTAAAAAAAAAATAGATACATAAACCAATGTAACAGGGTCAAGGACCCAGAAATAAATCTTGCATATATAGTCAACAAATTTTTTACAAGGGAACCAAGAATACTCAATGGGGAGAAGATAGTCTCTTCAATAAATGCTGTTCGGAAAACTGGATCATCACATGAAAGAATGAAATTTGACCTCATGTTAATACCAGTCACAAAAATTACCTTAAAATGCATTAGAGACTTAACTATAGGACCTGAAGCTGAAAACTCATAGAATAAAACGGAAAAAGCTCCTTTAAAAAAAAATAGTTTATTTATTTATTTGAGAGAGAGAGAGATCAAGCAAGAGAGCATAAGAGGGGAAATGGGCAGAGGCAGAGGGAGAAACACCCACTGAGCAGGGAGCCAGCCTCCAGGCTGGATCCCAGGACCCTGAGATTATGTCCTGAACCAAAGGCAGATGCTCAGCTGACTGAGACGCCCCAGGAAAAAGCTTCTTTCCATTTGTCTTGGCAATGATTTTTTTGGATATGATACCAGAAGCACAAGCAACAAAAGCAAAACTGAACAAGTGGGACTACATCAAACTATAAAAAGCTTATGCACAGCAAATATATCATGAAGTGAAAAGGCTACCGACAGAATGAGAGAAAATATCTGTAAATCATAAATTTGATAAGGGGTTAATATCCAAAGTATGTAAGGAAGTCATACAATGCAACAGCAAAAAAACCAATCCAAATAAAAAAGGAATAGAGGATCTGAATAGATGCTTTTCTAAGGAAGACATAAAAATGGCCAAGAGGTATATGAAAAGGTGCTCAGCATCACTGATCATCAGGGAAATGCAAATAAAAACCACAATGAGATATTGCCTCACACCTTTAGAATGGCTGTTTTTGAAAAGACAAGAAATAACAAATGTTGGTGAGGTTGTAGAGAAAAAGGAACCCTTATACACTGTTGGTGGGAATGTAAATTGGTATAGCCATTGGAAAACAGTATGGAGGTTCCTCAGAAGATTAAGAATTATGTGATCCAGTAATTCCATTTCTGGGTGTATATCCAGAGGAAATGAAAATAGTATTTCAAAGAGATGTCTGCACCCCCATGTTCACTGCAGCATTATTCGCATTAGCCAAGATCTAGGAACAACCTAAGTGTCTATCTGGATGATCGGATGAAGGTGTGGGTGTGCAGGTACATACACAGACACACACACATGCACTATGAAATAGTATTCAGCCACAAGAAGGAAAGAAATCCTGCCATTTGTGACAACATGGATGGATCTTGAGGGCATTATACTAAGTGAGATAAGTCAGACAGAGAAAGACATACTGTATGATCTCATTTATATGTGGAATCTAAAAAAGCTGAATGCATACAAACAGAGAGTAGAATGGTAGTTTCCAGGGGCTGGGGTGTGTGAAAAATGAGAAGCTGTCAGTCAAAGGGTACAAACTACTAGTTAGAAGACAAATAAGGGGACGCCTGGGTGGCTCAGTGGGTTAAGCCGCTGCCTTTGGCTCGGGTCATGATCCCAGGGTCCTGGGATCGAGTCCCGCATCCGGCTCTCTGCTCCGCAGGGAACCTGCTTCTCCCCTCCCCTCTCTTTGCCTGCCTCTCTGCCTACTTGTGTGATCTCTCTCTGTCAAATAAATAAATAAAATCTTTTAAAAATAAAACTTTAAAAAAAAAGACAAATAAGTTCTGGGGATCTAACGTATAGCGGAGAGACTGTGGTTAACAACACTGTATTATGTATTTGAAAATTACTACGGGAATAGATCTTAAATGTTCTCACCACACACACACACACACACAAGTGGTAATTATGTGCAATAACAGAGGTGTTAATTAACACCTCTATTTTGGTAATAATTTTGCAGTATGGAAGTATGTCAAATCATCATGTTGTATACCTTAAACTCACACAGTATCATATGTCAGTTATATTCTCAAAGCTGGGGAAAAAAAAAGGTACCAGAACTGACTTGCGCTTGCACGTGCTCCCTTGCTTGCTCTCTCGCTCTTTCCCCGTTGCAAGCACAAACTGATGAAAAGGTCTGTAGTGAGAAGGTGGCTGTCTGCAAGCCAGGAAGAGAGTCCTCCCCAGAAAATGGCCACACTGGCACGCTGACTTGGAACTGCCAGCCTTCAGCTGTGAGAAACTTAAGTTTCTGTTGTTGAAGCCACACGGTCTATAGTGTTTTGTTAGGGGAGCCTGAGCTGACTCCTACAACTCCCCACTTAGACATGTAGAATGAATCCAGAATTCTTACTATTACTTAAAAAGCCCAACGTTATCCTAACTTGCCTGCCCCCAGCTCCTTCTGCATGCTCTTAGCACCAGGTACGCTGGCTCTCTTGGGGTTCTGTAAACACGCTGTGCACAGTTTCTTCCCTCCCCTTTCAAGGGCTGTGCACTTGCTTTCCCTCTGCTTGAGTCAGCTTCCCCAGGCCTCATGCCTCAGCCCCTTGCTTCTTTTGGATCTCTTAACACCCTCTCGGCACCTCCCACTCATGCCCCATCGCATTATCCTCACAAAGCTTTCTTCCTAATGCTTATCCCTGCCTAAAATCACATATTTGTCATTTTACTTGTTTTTCTAAAATATCTCCCCCCCAGGGCATCTGGGTGGCTCAGTTGGTTAAGCGTCTTATGCTTGTTCTTTCTGCCTCTCTCTCCCTGTGTCAAATAAGTAAATAAAATCTTTTTAAAAAACCCACAAAACATGGTGCATAAACAATGAATTCTGGAACACTGGAAAGAAATTTAAAAAATAAATAAAAATTAAAAACAAACTTCCCCACTGATAGATGAACTCCATGTGGGCATGAATATAGTATGTTTTGTGTATCATTGTGTTCTAGGCACATCCTTACTGAAAATTCTAGTCTTACAAACATTTTTTAAAGATTTTACTTATTTATTTCAGAGAGAGTAAGCGAGAGAGATCAGGAGAGGGGGGCAGGGACAGAGGGAGAGAGAGAAGCAGATCCCCTGCTGGCAAGGAGCCAGAGGCAGGACTCAGTCCCAGGACCCTGGGATCATGACCTGAGAGGAAGGCAGATGTTTAACCAACTGAACCACCCAGGTGCCCCCTGAAATGTTGTTTTTTAAAACCATATACAGTTTGAAAAAAAAAAAAGTTTGCACATGAAACAATAGGCAAAGTTTTAAAAACTGTATATTAAAGGAAATGATAACTTTCTAGGAAAAATCAGTAACATTTAAAGTCAAACGGTTTGCTAAAAATAATAACACCGCTGAGTAATATATAGCATGCCTTTGCCAGAAATACATAGAAAGGGAAAGACCTCAGCTTACTATTTATGACAGAAACACCTAAAAAACTCTTCTTTAATGGACTACTAAAAAAACAGATGTTTAAATATAGTTGCCTTGACCAGCTTATCCTGTCATTACAGCTTTAACCCTTTGGCCTCGTCCCAGGAATTTTTGTTTCTGTAATGAAGCAGTTGTAAAGACAAGAAATGGTGTGCACCTATGATGCCTTTAGGTTGACAGTGTAATTAAGATTAGCAGCTGGAGACAAAGCACACCCCAGCTAGAGATTCCTGTGCTTTAGTAAATTCTCCCTCCTGCAGCCCTCACAGCTATAGCACAGCTGCTGTGAGCAAAGCTGTAAGGCGTTTTGCTCACCCGCACAGTTCAGCCCCAAGTGGGTGGCTTCAGGCAACCAGGAAGACAGGTTTAAATTGGCAACATCAATTTTCCTGGTATGACTCCATGACTGAAGCATCGTGCTTTGGGATTTGGGTCAGTCAATCAGCACGTACTTATCCAGTGCTGACTTCATGCCCAGAACACTGTTAACTCAGCAGGATAACACAGGCAAAGGCAGAAAGTTTGAGGCAAGGGGGACAAAAAAGGCAAAATAACAAAATGTGAGGTTTAAGAAGTTTTATTACATTGAAGAAAGTTTGCATACCATTACAAGTAGGAGATAAGCATAGGTTTACAGATAGGTGAGTAAGGAATCATGTACAGCTATAATCTATTGATTTAAACCAAACGTGTCTATCAAATGTAGGCTAAATATACTGGATAAATATGTTTCTTAAAACTTTTTTTTTCAATATTTTATTTATTTGACAGAGACCACAGGTAGGCAGAGGCAGGCAGAGAGAGAGAGGGGAGAGCAGGCTCCCCGCTGAACAGAGAGCCCGATGCAGAGCTCGATCCCAGGACTCCGGGATCATGACCTGAGCCAAAGGCAGATGCTCAACCCACTGAGCCACCCAGGCACCCCTGTTTCTTAAAACTTTTAACTGTTATTTCCCAGTAAGAACTGTAGGGATGGCATGGCTGTTTCATGATCTTAAATTCTGTATGTCACCCCTCCTTTAACAGTCCTCATCTTTTCGAAATCAAACAGTTACTTGAAAATGCTTAAAAGTTCTGTAAGGTACAGTCAAGCATTACCAGATAGTGCCTAGAATTCTAGTGATTCCTAAAATGCACTCTGATGGCAAAAAGAAGGCAATGTCAAGGTCTACATCAAAAAAGAACCCATCACTATTGAGTGCCTTTCAGAGATGATGTCACCTGCTGTCCCAGCTCTTTGCACTTCCTTGGCTTTCAGACCTCCTCTAGTCTTGCAGCCCTTTTTCTGGTCCAGGAGAGTCTAGACCAGGCTGTGTGCACTTAACTGAAGAAATGTCACAGCGTTGAGTATTTCATGTGGGGGGCAAGACCTCCTAACTAGGAACCCTTTTCATGTAAAACCACTATGGTTTCCACCATCAGATACCTTGGTAAAGTGACTGAGATTAAGCTGCTACTTTTTATATCCTCTGGCCTCTCAACAGTGACCGTGTCTCCTGCTTCACAGAGAATTGCAGTAAATAGGTATTTAACCAGCTCATGGTTCATTTTTTCTACCTCAAGAGTTTGCTCATTCACTGAAAGTTTTTTTTTTAAAGATTTATTTATTTGATAGAGATCACAAGTAGTCAGAGAGGCAGGCAGAGAGAGAGGAGGAAGCAGGCTCTCCGCTGAGCAGAGAGCCAGATGCGGGGCTCCAGCCCAGGACCCTGGGATCATGACCTGAGCCGAACGAAGGCAGAGGCTTTAACCCACTGAGCCATCCAGGCACCCCGAAAGTTGCTTTTTTTTTTGCTTCAAAAGTGGGTCCCCTCATCTCTCATAATATTTGTTGTCATCGATTGGTTCCTTAAAAAACTATATTTTAGTATAAGTCTTCTTTTCCCTACAAAATACATTCTATCTCACTACTATAAAAAATATAATTAAAATGCTTTTCCTCAACTCCACACTCCCTTACCAGCTGGCTTCCCTGTTTCTCTACCCCTCTCTCTCATTCATAGCTGAGCTCTACAAAAGAATGGGCTTCAATATCTGATTACTTTTCTTTATATCCCATTTTCTCTTCTTTCCTTTTAGTGCAGTTTCTCACCTTTCTCTGGTAAAACTTATCAAAGACTTTCTTATTTCCATATCCATTGGTCTTTCTAGTTCTCACCTTACTTAAATTATCTGTTGTGCTTCTGCCGTGGACGCTATGTCTTCACTCTCATGTCCCTTGTTGCCAGAAGATTTCTCTGACCACTCTTTCTTAGTCTTCTTTATGGGTGCCTGCTATTTAAATGCTGGTATTTCTTTCTTTCTTTCTTTTTTTTTATTACTGTCCAGTATTTTCCTAGAAAAGAGTATGTGTGCCTAAGTACCCCCAGGCCTGTATATCCTTCCCTGCCTTTTACATCTGTAGCCTGTTTTCTTCACTACATGGCCAGCTGCCTCTTCATGTTGTTTCCATCCTGCAGCCCCAGATCAAGCAAGCTCCTAAGCAGAGATCCCTGCTCAAAACTTCATCCCCAGTCTCTTTTTCCTTAACAAATGTCATTGCTGTTTCTTTGCCAAATGGTTTCTTGCCTCTATATTTTTATCTATTCTCTTCCCTCTTTTGAGATTACACTTTTGTTGTACTTTCTGCCTAGGAATACTTAACCCATCTTCAAATTTGAGAATTGCCTCTGTTGTGAAGCATTACCAACCTGGCCTAGAAATCGTAACCACTAATGGCTGCCTCCTAACACTTAAAGAAATGTCTAGAATAGTATGTGTAGTACTGAATTGGTAAGAAGCATGTTGCAGGGAGAGGGAAGAACACAGGGGAAGAAAGCCCTAATATAAGAAAGGAACATGGGGCCTTTGAGGGACCACGAGGGCTCAGTGTAGTGGAGCACTAAGTCACAGGGACAGTGGCATGAAAAAACAATGGAAGAAGGTAAAGTCTTAATCAAGCAGGACCTTGAGGGCTATGTTTAAAAAACAAACAAACAAACAAACAAAAAACACTAACATGGGAAGCCAAGAATTTCTCTAAGGCTGGAAGTAGCAAGATCCAAATTAGGTTTTAAAGTGATCTCCAAGGCTGCAGTGTAAATAGATTTTAGGGAAGCAAGATTATTGAAGAGGCAACTAGTAATGCAGCTCAAAAACAATAGTCACTTAACCTGGGATCATAATAGGAATGATAGAGAACAGTCAATGTTTTTAACCAGTTCTCTCTAACTAGAAGACAGATGAGACTATGTTGCTTGATTAAACTAACAATCTGTTTCAGGATGTTCCGTGGTCATTACTGGCTGCATCCTGTGACCATCTGGAGACCAGAATGACCAGCCAAACCTTGTGTCTTTGCACACACACAAAAACAACTTTCACAAAATTCACTGGCATGTTCCTTAAAGTTTGCTGTGTTCTTTGAACTCTTCTGACCTTGGGAAAATGCTTTGCCCACAGAAAACTTTTCAGCCAATTGAGTTTGGATTCTTCTTAAAGGTCACATGGACTCATGTATTAAAAATACTATTTTGTACATTTCTGTTTCCTTTGTTGGCTCCAGATACTGAATTTCTCTCAGAGCTGACAAAGAATAAAGGGTGATGAATAAAGAAAATGAATTTTAGGGATCAAAATATGTAGTCTAGCTCTGAATTTAAAGCTTATAGCCTTAGTTGCAAAGACGATTTATTATTAAATCAGTTATGCAGTGTTCATTGCATAAATATTTATTGAGAACTGATTATGATCTCAGATTCATGTTAGATGTTATGGATGACAAAGCCATTGCCCTCCAAGGAACTCACTAGCAGACTATCAGAAAGAGACTTTATGTTAATAATTCAGCGATTTACCACCTCCCTCCCCCAAGATAATTCAATTTTTAAAACATCATATGAGAAAAAGAAGTGTAGCTTTATTTAATTGAAGCCAAATGAAAAAAAACCAGACAATTTTCTAATGGCTTTTAGTACCATATACTCTAAATTTGGATTATTGAATTCTTCTGAGTTGGCTTTCTGCTGTCCAGCCCATATCTGCTGTGTAGGTAATCGATTTTCTCTTAAGTTATTTCTACAGTAGATCTAAAATGATTTCTTGGGGCGCCTGGTTGGCTCAGTTGTTAGGCATCAAACTTTTGATTTTGGTTCAGGTCATGATCTCAGGGTCCTGGGATTGAGCCCCACGTTGGGCTTCATGCTCAGCAGGGTGTCTGCTTGGGATTCTCTCTCTGTCCTCTCCAGCTTGCACTCTCCCTCTCTGTCAAATAAATAAATCTTCAAAATAAATTAAAAAAAAGATTTCTTTCATTCCATTTATACTATGGTAACCATAGAAATAAATAAACATGAAAAGTTGTTGAAAGTAAAAGTATACCTGTATGGGAAGATAAATTCCCTGTGACCACTTTTAAATATTTTAAAAGAAATTCTCAAAAAGAATGTGGATTTCCAAAACAGGGAAAAAACCCATCTTAGTTCATTGCACTGTTGAAAGGTGTCTTCTCTGGGACTTTGAGGTATGCCTGAGTTTACTCCTTAAAGTCAGGTTCGTTAATGGCAACCACATTTGATTCTGAGGGAAGTACCATTTCTTATTAGCTAAACTGCTAGCAGGATATTTTCTTAATTATTTATACTAAGTTATAACAAATCTGAAATACACTTTTAATGCTTACTAAGTGAGGTACACTTTTTTTTTTTAATGACAGGTTTGTCTGTACATTGTCTCTGTTCTTGATTTAAATGGTTATGGTGAAATCTCGAGTAGAATCCTGAAAACTTTCAATCATTGGACCTTCTCTGCCAATTAGTTCATTCATTTATTCAGCAAATATTCATTATCTACCATGAGCCGGTCAGAGATAGGACATAGCAGTGGAGATAAAGTCATGAACAGACAGAAAAGGTCCTTGTCCTCATAGGCCTGTACATCACAGTGGATGGATATATAGATAGTATAAGAACAGTGAGGAAAATACATAGTGTGAATATGGAGTACATGGAAAAAAATAACCCAAGGAAGGTGATACCAATAACAAATTGGTAGTTCTAAGAATAGGCCCTCTTCTCATCTGGATATCATAGTGGCCTCATATATTTGAGTATATATCTGTTTATTACTTGTAGATAATTATAGTAGGTAAGATGCCCTATGGGTTCATATAATATTCAGAATAGCTGGTTCTATATTTTGTTTATCATCCATCAAAGTACATATTGAAGATGAACTATAATAACGAGTTTTTCTTGGTAAAGTTCCACTGTGGAACTCAACTGGGTCAAATTATAACATCTTAGAACTTTGTTTTTGTTGCTCTGAAGTGGAAACTGGCTTAAATTGGTTCTATAAAGTAGAGAATACAATAACCTGGTCCTTGCCTGTGTATATGCATTTACTTTCCAACTCATGCCCTACATTTGAAGGTCTTTTGACCCTTTGTATCCAGGCTTGGCTGAGGTTCTGGGGAAGACTCTTTTTGTTTCAAATTAGGATAACCTGGAGCAGGCTAGCACCAAGATACTTGATCAGCTAATCATTTAATTGTATTACATATCCCTTTTATAAATGCACTAGATGCTGCCAGACTTCCTGTAACTTAAAATTCTAGTAGGCTGCTTCCAAATTTTCCAAAACTAATTGACCTCACAAAAGATGAAAATACTCTTCAAATACATGATACTTTGAATAATATTTTCCAATTCTAACTCTGACTAGCAAACTCTGAACTCTACTTCCAAATTCCATTGCCTTTCTATAAATCATGTTTCCTCCCCTCTCCCCTCCACTCCACACCCTTTCCTGCCCACTGCCCTAAGTAGTGATATGCTGGAAGAGGTTTAATAGCTAGCTCTTCAGAGTAAAACGACCTGACTTGTAGTGTAGTCCCATTTTTGTGGTATAAGTAGTCCTGTAGCTGATTTTGAACTATCACTCTGACATCATTGACAGTGGAGTTAACGAACACATGCTCATGGTTGGTTCTCATGAATCAGGTTGTGCCAGCTCTAGCATCCACTGACAAAACAGACCTCTGTATCTACAGGAAGGCACATCGAATTTGACCCGTTAAAACTCTTGTTTAGCTGTTTCACACAGCTTTTTAGGTTATTGTTGAGAATACTGGACATAAGATAAGTGAATCTGGGACCTAGTTTATAAACAAGACAGTCCCAAGATGCAGTCTTCCTTAGTATCAACAGTAATGGTTATTAATGATAATTTTATACCTCAAAGGACAGAACGAAAGATTTATTTGAACTACAGATTCCTGGTGTTTACATTCAACTACCCCATCCATTCTTAATTGATAAAAAACAACAACAAAAAAAAACTGTTACTTTTCATTGAGAGGTAAAGGCTTTGTGAAATTTTGTTCTTGGCATCCCTGCATGGATATACTAGCCAGTTGACTGTCAGCTGGCCAGCACATGATTAACATCAAAAGTATTATAAACATAGCAATATTTAATTATAACGACATTGGGTTGTTTTCATTGTTGAAGGACAAAGTGTGTTTGTCTTGAACATAACTCGAACTGAGCTATTTTGAAATTTAATACAAAATCCCCAAGTAACAAGTGTTAACAGAAATAGCAACATTTTAAACTTCCAAAATATTACATAATACATTAAAGTTCATTTTATAAATTACACATGAAATCATACAATTTTCTGTCATTGCACAGATATGTGTGACCTTCAGGTTGTAGCCCCTGTACATGCTTGGGAGAGAAGAAATGCTTGACTGTGACCTTTAAGTAAGCATCACTGATAGTAGCATGCAGACAGAGCAGCACAGACAGAATGTTGCATATGCAACATTGAGTTGGCAATGAAGAAACTAGTCAGAAAAGATTTGTTAGGCATTATCATACTTATCAGAAATTTACAAGATACTTTCATTTAAACTATTAGTTATTTGAACTATGAATCAGAGGTAGGCCAAAACTGAGTATCTGTGGTGTTCCATCACATTTTTAGACAGGCATTAATATATTTCATTATTTCCATCCATAGATCTCCTCTAAAATTATCTGAAAAATGGGAAAAAGGTCTTCATTTAATTATATTGGCCCATCACCCCCCCAGATTTTTAGATGATTTTTCTCACAGATTAGCAAGAATTTTTTTTTTTTTATCAAAGTCGCTACTTTAAAACTCAATTCAAAACTCTTATCTCAGGATCTGAGCTTAATAGTAATAATAATACTTTTCATTTTAAAGATGTTTAGTGATCTAGGCTTATTGGAATTACCCCCATCTTACACAGGGAAAGAAAGCAAGCTTGGGACATGTGACTAGTTAGAACTGAAATGCAGATTTTTTTAATACTGTAAATTCAAAGCAGTTTATAAGCATTTGCTGAAAAACCACATATATTTCAGATCCTGTTTTCTAGAGCCTTCCCCCATATTTATGGTATAGTATGAAGTGTCCATTGAATGTTCTCTTTTTATCTGTTTCATAAATGTTGATGGTTTGAAGGTTCCCACTTCTTACATTATAGTTGATTTCTAGTAGAACTATTACCTTTTCTCCGTCTGTGTCTTTCAGTTGGCCTTTCGCATTTTCATGTAAATGATAAACTCACCTTATCAGGTTGTACACACAATCACATTAGAATTGGAATGGGAGGTGCAAAATTGTTCCAGGAAAAGAGAAGAGGAAGAGAGTTTAGGTGATTTTGTGGGGTATATATATCAACCACATTGGCCAAGAGATCCACACCGACAAATTTGTGTTTCTCTGCTAAGTTGTATCAGGAAAGGGAAGAAAAGCAAAAAATTGATGCCCTCCTTTCCTCTAAGAAGTTCAGCTCCTCTGCAAGGTTGTTTTCTGTAGCAGCTCACTACTGTACTGTGTCTCCAAAGATGGTGATCCTGTTCCCTAGCACTTGGGATCACTGAGAAAGACTAACATTAGAGGTAGGATTTCCTCTTTCAGTGGAAAAATCCATGCTTAGCACCATGCAATTTTAAGGCTGTGTGGTAGAGGAATGCAGTTGACTAACATTGGCTGGAAAAGGGAACAATATACTTTGCTTTAGACTCTAAATGACCAAATTTCCAGAGATTTCCATTTTGGGGGCTGTCAATCAGGAGCAGCATTGAGGAGCTAAA
This sequence comes from Taxidea taxus jeffersonii, assembly GCA_003697995.1. Taxonomy (NCBI): domain Eukaryota; kingdom Metazoa; phylum Chordata; class Mammalia; order Carnivora; family Mustelidae; genus Taxidea; species Taxidea taxus. The sequence continues at coordinate 76,030 of ML105069.1, read as the reverse complement.
TGTGTGCATGTCTGGACTCCTCGGCTGCTAAAAATGTTCCAGCTGCCAAGCAGGGAGTGAATGTTTCATCAGCGTGCAGCTGAGGGGTAAACGAGGACAGCCAGGCTGGGTACAGTGCCATAGTTGCTGTAACTTCATTGTGTATTTTTGTGTGTTTTAAAATATTTTATATGTCTTTTTGACATAAAGCTTGTTAAGATTAGAGATCATCTCTGGTTTGCTTACAGCTCACGTAATCTGATTCATGATAATGTGAAGTATGGAAGAGGCCATGTTACGGAACAAGGCGTTGGTTAATTTCCTCCCCTCTGGGGGGAAGTGCATGGCAGATCATGATCTAATTCTAGATGGTCAACAGTTTCAGATTTAATGGCTTACTGTAAGTGGTAAAAGATAAACTTGAGGACCATTCAGTATAGACATTCTTTTTTTTTTTTTTTAAAGATTTTATTTATTTATTTGTTAGAGAGAGAGAGAGAGAGAGAGAGCGAGCACAGGCAGGCAAAGGCAGAGGGAGAAGCAGGCTCCCCGCCTGAGCCGAAGGCAGCCGCTCAACCAACCGAGCCACCCAGGCGTCCCTCAGTATAGACATTCTTAAGACCTTTCCTCAACAACAGCAGAAGTCTCTCAGTAGGATAACTAAGAAAAAAGGAAATAGTAAAGAAACCTGGCTCCCTTTGCATTAACTCTGGGTGAGGGTAAGAAGTCTTGATGATATTTAACTTCAGGATAGTTTAGGGTCAGAATTGATATATGGCTGTATATGGCTCAAAATGCCCAAACTAAAAATTTACATTAATGTGGTTATAGGTTGGCAGTGTTCCTTGCAGAACGGATAGAAAAATGCAGGTGTTTTAAATCCAAGTCTCAAAGAATCCTCACAAATACATTTCCAAGGAATAGGAGTACAGAATGAAAAAATCTCAAAACATAATACAAAAAAAGCTACTATGAGTAGCTGAAACAAAAACAAGAAAACAGTATCATCACCACAAAAATGAAAGGCCATAGATATTGAAATTATAGGCTATGGAGTATATGATAATAAGCATGTTTAATATGTTTAAATAAATTATTTTTAAAGAACTAAATAGAAATTCTAGAAACAAGATACAGAATAATTAAAAATTAGAAACTCTACCTACAATTTGAAAGCAGTTTGTAGACACAGCTGAAGAATGGATGAGTAGGCTGGATGATTGAAGAAATTTTCCAGAATTCTGCACAGTGATATGTACATTAAAACTGCTAGTAGAAGATACAAATATTTACATTTAAGTGTAGCTGAAAGTATATGCTAGTACTATAAAAGATACAAATCTTCACAGTCAGGTACATAAGGAACTCCAAGCAAGATAAGTGAAATCCATCCCTAAACTTGTCATAGTTAAACTGTAGATCAAGAACAAAATCAAAGGTTTGTTAACAAGAACAAAAAGAATGAAGTCTGACAAGGAATCTGAAACTAGATGGACTTAGCAGAACTCAAGAAGCTTCCTACTCTAAAATGAGAGTAGAGAAAGTAGAAAAAACAACCCAGGATATACCTCAGATCCCACCAAAAGCTCGGCAGTGGCAGTATCTGAGGATTTTGGAAGTGGGAATAAAGTAGGGCCTAAAAAAGGAGAATTGACTCGGTGTTGAAGAATTAGATACCCATGCCTGTAACTCATATCGCCAGGGGATTGCCATTTTTCTCCTTCAGCAGAGCACTGGAGGTGTAGACTGCAGAAGGGCGGAACACAGTGTTTCTTGGCTGGAGGTTTCAGGGCACAGTTGAGGGCGGAGCTAGCTACCATAGTGAAAACAGAACCAGTTAAATGAAATGTATACATGCTGGCTGTGGCGATACCACCATTCCTCCACCAGCCTCCTGGCTGTGAAACGTTAGCAATCAGGTTTTACTGGCAAGGAAGGAGAAAGGAAGACTCTCTTCCCCAGGGGATCTTCCATTTACTCACAAGCATCCATAGGCACAGATACTAGCAGTTCCGCCAATGAAATGGTTTAACGAAAACACCTTGAAGTAAGCTTGTGGTCAGTAAGCCCATGCGTGGATGTGGGACTCCATATGTCTTTTTTTTTTTTTTTTTTTTTAAATTTGTCAGAGAGAGAGAGAGCGAGCACAGGCAGACAGAGTGGTAGGCAGAGGCAGAGGGAGAAGCAGGCTCCCTGCCAAGCAATGAGCCCGATGTGGGACTCGATCCCAGGAGGCTGGGATCATGACCTGAGCCGAAGGCAGCCGCTTAACCAACTGAGCCACCCAGGCGTCCCTCCATATGTCTTTTTAATGCCTCATTGTTAAATGAGAGCTAGCAGCCAGGGATCACTATGAGGTTTTGAGGAATATCAGAAACAGACCTAAAACAAAGAAACAAAAAAAAGGATTCTCAAGAAACCAGACCACACAAAGAGGAGAAAAATAGGTTTTTAGGTCATTTTATATATTCAGAGCAATAAATAAGATAGTGCAGCCGTAAAAGGATATGATGCTTTATTAAAAGTTCAGGAAAAAGGAGCTGTGTAAGAAAAAGCACCCTGTTTTCCCCTTCTGAGCCTTTCTCCTTTACCACTCACACAGAGCACTTCTCTTGTGTCACTTCTGAGACTTCTGGTCACTAGATGTGTGCTCATTCCCCCCAAACCGAACAATTTTCCATGACACCAGTTGAGTGTCCTGTAGTTTAACTCCATTCTGACACTATCTACATGGAGAGAGTATCAGATCCCACAGGTAACAGGCTCAGTCCCACAGGACTGACCCCCCCACTTCAGATGCCAATCACAAGTAGTGAGTCCCCAGTTTACCTAAGTTTTGGTCAGATTTGGCTACAAATCAGTGGTTCCCATGACCTTCCCTCAGGTTTGATTATTTTGCTAGAGCAGCTTCCGGAACTCAGTGGGGACATGTTTATAGGTTTATTAAAGGATATGATAGAGGATATAGATGAAGAGATAAGTAGGAGGAAAAAAAAATGTAGGAGGAGTTCTGGGAGGGTTTTGAGAGCAAGAGCTTCTCTCCCTGTGTAATTTTGGGGTATTAAGCAACCTGTAAGTGTTCTGTACCCCCATATTACTGGGATTTTATGGAGGCTTCCTCATGTAGACATGATCAATTATTAAGTCCATTTCCAGCTTTCCTCCCATCTCTTGGAAAGTGAGGGTAGGACTGAAAATTTCAAACTTCTGATCTAGGCTTGGCATCCAGCAGCCCCCCTTGAGTCACCTCATTAGAACAAAAGATGCTCTGGGGCAACTGGGTGGCTCAGTGGGTTAAGCCACTGCCTTCAGCTCAGGTCATGATCTTAGGGTCCTGGGATCAAGCCCCATATCAGGCTCTATGCTTGGCAGGGAGCCTGCTTCCCCCCCTCCTCTCTGCCTGCTTCTCTGCCTACCTGTGATCTCTCTCTGTCAAATAAATAAATAAAAATCTTCAAAAAAAAAAAAAAAGAACAAAAGATGCTCTTGGTGCCCTTATCAGTTTCCTGAGCAGTTCTGTGCCAGAAACCAGGGACAGAGACAATATATTATCTCACAGAAGCCACTGAAAATTATAAACATAGCAGAAATTAGAAAGACTTAAAGGTAGAATTAAGAAAATCTCCCAGAAAGTAGAGTAAAAAGACAGAGATAAAAAAATAAGAGAAAATAAAAGGAAGTTAAGACACCAGCCCACCATATCCAAAATTTAAGTAAGAGTAGGGAATGTAGACAAATAGCAAAAAAGTAATAAAATAGTATTTCACAGACCAGAAGTTCAGGAATTTCCAGATTGAAAAGGCTCATAGCGTGCTCAACACATGGATAAAAATAAACTCACAACAAGATACATTTTTGTAAAATTTCAAAACACCAAGGACGAAGAGCTTCCATAGAGGGTGAAAAGTGGATTAACACACAAAGGCCAGAGAAGCAGAATGGCATCAGATGTCTGAACAGCAAGCCTGGACGCCAAATGTGAATGGAACAGTGCCTTCAAAATTCTGCAGTAAAGTTATTTCAACTTGGAAATATATTTGCTCAAACTGTCAACATTTGAGAGGCAAATAAAGAGGGGCTGTTAAGGTGGGAGTAATGCTTTATTTTTCAGATTTGCTGGAAGGTATCTAAGTGTGCATGTTATTATTCTTTAAGCCATACAGGTATGTTCTATATACTCTTTAAACCAACCTGTCATAGAATTTAAACAACCCAAAAAGTAGCCAATAGGGCACAGTGTTAGACCTTAGGAGTTGAACAATGGGTACATACATGTTTTGTTATTCTCTGTATCTTTTGCATACTTCATGCATATTATGATAAAATATTTTAAGAAAACTTTTTAAAGAGTAAAAGTTGGGAGGGAAGGTGATAGGGCAGAAGAGAATGAGTGACAGCACACTAATAGAACAATCTCTTCCTCCAGATTTGTAAGAAGTGTTCTCCATGGGGTGAGGGGGCTCTGATCCCTACCAACTTACTTATAGTTTATCATACTTACAGTACTAAGCAGGTGGACTCAAGTCTCTTCCACTTACAAATCACCACAACATGACCTTTTCGTCAAATTATAGACCTCTTGGCTTTTTATGTATGCTGCACCAAGTGCATCTTGGAGTCTTTATTTTTCAGGTATTATTAGAAGTAGGCAGGCTGTCAACACCCCCACTGATGCTGTCTTACAGTTTATTACCTACCTTGTGTAGGCTTTGGGTTCAGACCACCTGGCTTCTTACCTAGTAGTATTGCCTTAAGTAAGTTTCTAAATCTTTTTCAGTGTCCTCATTAGTATACTGGTAACAATCATAGTGTCTAACTCGTAAAGCTTTTGTGATACTTACTGTTAGCTGTTGTCATTATCATTATTTGCAAATGGCAAGGTCGTATTTTCATAACCTAAAAGTGGTCATCATAGTCCTCATAAGACTGATAAATAAATGCATCATGAACATTTTTAGTTGTAAGCTTAAATATAAATATAGCCACACTGCAGAGAGACCAATAAAAGAATGATAAAACAAATATAAATATGGCAACACCAAGGATTGGTGGAAAACACTACTAAGAGGGTATCTGAACTGTGGAGCTGTTCATTTTATTTATATATATTTTTATTTGTACAGAGAACATTTCATAAATTTGTGTGTCATCCTTGTGCAGGGGCCATGCTAATCTTCTCTGTATTGTTCCAATTTTAGTATCTGTGCCGCTGAAGCAAGCACCTGTTCATTACTTTTGAAATTCTACTGGTACTTCTTTTTTTTTTCTTTCAGTTAACACTCTTGATCCTATTATAGTGCAAAAAATTTGATGTATAGCTAAGAACTTTTAATTTGCTAAAAGATGTATATTACCAAAAACAAGGGAAAATGAAGATTCCTTGCCTCCTTAGAAACCAAAATTGTTTGTGGGGCACCTGGATGGCTCAGTTGGTTACGTGTCCTACTCTTGATTTTGGCTCAGGTCATGCTCTCAGGGTCATTTGAGTAAGCCCAGGTCAGGCCCTGCGTTGGGCCTGGAGCCTGCTTAAGATTCTTCCTCTTCATCTCCCCCTGCCCCTAAAAGGGAAAAAAAAAGAGAGAGAGACTAAAATTGTTTGGCTAAAGTCTCACACAGTGGTAGAATAACCTAAACACTAATTCATATAGTCACTGGTTGCCACACTTAATAGGTTGTATAGGTTCACAATACTCATAAAAATAATATTAAGTAATTAATATTTATATTAATGTAATATTAATAAATAATATTAAATGATAAATGATATTAAATAACATTTTAAAAATCAGCTGAACTGAATAAAAACATGTTTTGGGGGCACCTGGGTGGCTCATTAGGTTAAGCATCCAACTCTTGATCTCACCCCAGGTTTTGATCTCAGGGTTGTGAGTTCAGGCCCTGTTTTGGGCTCCACACTGGGCATGGAGCTTACTTAAAAACAAAAATAAATATGTTTGGTGATATTAAAAGATGCTATGAATTCGTTTTGTCTTAGTTTTGATTGATATATTTGTTTCTGCTGTTTGAATATCAGTACAAAATCCATGAATTAGCTCTAAAATCATAATACTATTACCCCTGGACAATTTTACAGTTTCATATAATGTTTCGTCCACCCAGAGGCGTCACTTATTCTTGTGCTTTCTAGCCTGCAGAATTCTAGTACATTTTGAGTTTGAGCTATGCTGTTGTTACAGGTGTCAATGTAAAATGCAATAAAATTTTTCTCAGCCTGTCTTGTTTGTTTGCAGAGACTCTTTGCCTTCTTCTGAAACATTGAGGTTCAGATAAAACTTGACTCCACTCCTAGCTGAAGTGATGACTCAGGAGAACAGAAAGGGTAGCACATTGTCCCGAGCAAGAGACTGATTCTCTTCATGGAGCTGTTGAGAAAAAGGTTCCCTTTTTTTTTAGTATATGTGCTGCCAAAGCGAGCATGAGAAAAAGGTTCCCTTTATCAAACCATCAATTTGAGCTGGAGCCGCTGGAGCACTTGCCTGAGGATGAGGGTAACTCAGAAGCAAGGACAGCTGATCAGAGGAGGGGACTGTTTTCTTCATGACTGTTTGAATCTCTCTATCTGAAATGGGTCAGACTGAACTTTGCAGTTTTGCAAGTAGAGAAACAAAGATTAAGGAAACAAAAGGCAGTTCAGGAAAGGGAAAAAAGTCATAAAATATTGCATGGCTCCGCTGTGAATAGTTGTACATTGTCATAACAATGTAAATATTGAAAATTGATTGCAGTATAACTATATGAGGTGGATATGAGGATAACAAGAGAGAGATACGGAGGGGTAATGGCAAAGCTATACTAAATCTACATCTACCATGTTTGGAAGTCAGTAGATAATGCCTAATTCTGCAAAATCAAGAAGCAGCAATATAAATGTATTATCCAGAAATATGGCCCAAAATTGCCCTTTCCTCCTGCCCTCCCAAAAAATGCTGAAATATTTAGGAATCTTTGCTCTGGGCACTTGGTGCAGTCCCTTTTAATGTAGAAACTCTTATCTTTTAATGCCAAATGTTCTTGATTTACTTATTTGATTATTTTCTCCTTTCCATTTCTGCTTATCTCCTTTTCTACAATTACTCAGATATGAGGTCTCTTGGACTGATCCTCATAGTCCTTTGATTTCTGAATCTTTTCTGTATTGTTATCCTCTATCTTTTTGCTCTACTTTCAGAGAGATTTCCTCAGCTTAACTATTTTTTTTAAAGATGTGTTTATTTATTTTAGAGAGCATGCATGCACAAAAAGAGGGGGTGGGGCAGAGGCAGAGGAAGTGGGAAACAGAATCTTGAGCAGACACAATGCTGAACATGGAGCCTGACACTGCCCCAACCAAAACCAAGAGTCGAGTGCTTAACTGACTAAGCTACCCAGGCACCCCTCAACTTAACTATTTATCTTTCAGCCCTTTTGTTGTTTTGTTTTCAAAAAATTTCTACTCTCATATTTTGAATTTTTAGGATCTCTTTTTTTGTTCTCTTTAGATAGGTGGTAGATAATCATGCTGTTCTAATGCTGTGGATACCACACTCTCTGGTCTCTGCTATATGGAGGATAGTGTTTCCATTTTCTCCCCCTCCTCTCTTCAGGAGAGGAGGGGGAGAAAATGTTTATCTCTTCAGGGTTGCTTCTCTCTGCTTGTTTCCATCTTTGTCTTTCACACAGAGGCTGTCCTCAGATACCCAATGACCTTTGGTTTTCTAAGCCTGGGGGGATTAGACGGCTATGGGAAGCTCTGGGTACCTCTAGGGATAGGTATAGTATGGTGACGGGGGCTTGGCCCTTGGTTGTTGATTTGGGTGGTCTTTTTCACTGAGGGAACCCTGATTGTCAGGATTTCTAGGTTTTCTTGGATCAGACTCCTCAGAGGTGACTTCACCATTCCTAGGCCTAGGAGGTAGAGGCTGGAAGCAGGCATTACAAGAACCAAGTGCAGGAAGACAAGAAAGCTGCGCTTAGGATTCCATATATTAAAGTTCACTGAATTCCACTGTTTTTAGCATGGCACCTCTAGCTTTGATTTTGTCTCGTGTCCTCAGTTTCACGGATCCTCTCTAGAATAAACCTGCCATTATATATCTACTTGCACAGTAGATACATCATACAGAGTAGGGGAAGAGCTCTGGGGTGGGGAGGTGTCAAATTGCTCCCTATAAACACTTTTCCTTCATTCTCCTGCTCGTAGCCTCACAGTTCAAAAGTACCCATTGCCAACTGTTTGGAGGCTTTAGGAAATGTGAAATGTAAATTAGTTTCTTGACTTTTCCCACGGTTGCTTTCTAAAGTATTAATAGGTAGTTCATACTCTCGTGTCTGCTTTTCACTTTCTTAAAATTTTCTTGTATTGACTTCTCTTCTGCCCTCTTTGTTCTTATGAATTCTTTTAAAATCACTTTTCTCTCATTTTGATGAGATTATAGAATGCAAGCAAACATGAGTACCATATTTTGACCTTTTTTTAAATTAAAAAAAATTTTTATTTGTGTGAGAGAGAGAGAGAGATCGCATGCGTGCGCACATAGTAGCACAAGGGAGAGGAGGGGCAGAGGGCGAGGCTGACTCCCCAGTGAGCAGGGAGTCAGATGCAGCACTTGATCCCAGGAACCTGGGCTCAGGACCTGAGCTGAAGGAAGATGCTTAATCGACTGAGCCACCCAGGCATCCCTTGACCTTTGTTTTTACCTAGAAGTCTAATCTTTGTCATTATTTTAGTTATTACAGCAAGTACTCTAAAGCTATAGGTTTATATGAAATGGGGTTTATATGAAATATCTGAAGATAGATATCTTTTAAAATGGTTAAGATTGAGCAGATTTAGGCAAACCACAGTAACTCCTGTTTGGCCCTCATAATTTTACTCAGCTGTTATTAACTTTTATAGAAGTTTATGCAGTTTTTAAACTGACTCAGAAAAAGCTCTCCTCCCTAGAAAGTTCCTATTATTCTACACATAATTTCTCCATATTTTGAATTCAATAGAAGATTGTTTCACTAATATAGGCTAAAATAGATTTTTACATCTATTTTCACCAAAATGTTTTTCTCTGTTTCATAAATTGCTTTTTCATGGCATATAAACAATGAACAAGCTCTAAAAACTGTATTTTCCTCACAGATCACATTCTATTTTTAATGATTAAAAATATTAGTTCATTTACCTTGACAGTTACTTATTGAAAAGGGCAACTTTCAAGTACATCACAATAATATAAATTCAACTTTATAGAATTTATGAAATTATCTCTGCTAAGAAATGCCTGGGGTGGCTTAGTCAGATGCTTAATTAGACACTTGGTTAGTTAGACGCTTAGTTGGTTAAGCGTCTGCCTTCGGCTCATTGGGTGTAGAGATTACTTAAAAATAAAAAGAAATTTTTTTAAGATTATATTTACCTATTTGAGAGAAGATCGCAAGTAGGCAGGCAGAGAGAGAGAGGGAAGCAGGTTCCCTGCTGAGCAGAGAGCCTGATGCCGGGGCTCGATCCCAGGACCCTGAGATCATGACCAGAGCTGAAGGCAGAGGCTTAGCCCACTGAGCCACCAGGTGCCCCCCAAATAAAATCTTAATAAGAGAAAAAGATAAAGAGAAAGCAGTTAGACTGGGTAAGAAATAGGAGAGATGATTGGGCAGAGTGTCCAACAAGGTTGAATAATTACTCAAATTTAATTTTTTTAGTCAAATTTTATTTTTAAGTTGTTTTCCTAAAGCTTAATTGCTTCAGTTATATGCTTGGCTCTTTGATGCTTTAGCAGTCTGTTTAGAAATAGACTGGAAATCTTCAGTGTGCACTTGCATATTCATTATCTCATGTGTTCCTTGCCAGCACCAGGAGGCAGAACCAATATTATTTTTCTTTTCTGAGGGTGGAGTAGTTCTCACCTAGTTGGCCAAGGCTTCTTCCACAGTGAGGTGTTTCGAACAGGTATATGGAATCTTTACTCACTGAATACAAAAAATAAGGAAGCTGTTTATAGCAGATGTTTGCAGTATGTACATGGTATTTCACAGAAAAGTCATGTGATCCTGACAGATTTTCGTTCTCTGAAGAATATCAAGGAACACCTAAAGCTTTTATCTACCATTGTGAAATAGAATTGTCACTAAGAACTAGATTATAAATCGTTTGAAAGCAAAGAACGTTTTATTTACTCTCTCATATCTCTTCATCAGCCTAGACCACTGATGGACATAGAATAGATGTTCAGTGCCTTTGCTAGTTGAATAATTGACAGAAGTTTCTAAACAGGCTTATTTATTCCAATTTAAAATGGGTTTCATTAAAATGTACTACCTGGGTAATGTTAATTTATGTTACTTCAATGACTAAGATCTGTAATTTACATTTCTGCCAGTTAGTAAGTTTTCCAGAGTTTTTTTTAGCAAAATGAACATGATGTACACTGAACCACAAAAATCAGAAAAGTCACCAACAAACTTTATTATTTTATCAGTTTACTCTGTCTATCCTGATGTTCCAAAATCTTCCATGAATCTCAGTTATGTTTGTTTTTGAATCCTGGATTTTATTTGGAAGGGGTGCTCATTCTCACTAACAATTTATTCTGCTCTCAACTTACATTTGTATAAAATGTGCATTTGGAGTCTCTCCATTAGGAAACACAGCAAACATCTCACCAGAAAAACAGCCCAGAAACAAAGATGTTTGGGGCTCATTGATCTGTAAATACAAAATTAATCATGTTCTGCTACTCATTCTACTCTCATGTGATTTTTATCTTGTGCAGCGTACTTGAATATTTATACCTTTGTGTATAAAACAGAAATATTACCTCCTGAACAGTTACAAGGAATAACCAAGAAAATAAATTTTAATACTAAAATATGTGTGTGTATGTGTAGAGGTAATGGGTCATAATTGATTACAAAAAGAAATGATCACACATGAAATTGTATGTGGCATGTTTTGGGGCACTTTAAAGAATTAAATTATAGCTTTATAGTTGTCCTTTAGTTCTCTTCATAATTAGGTAAAAAGCTTTCTGTATAAAATTTTAAACTATGCAGTCTTAAATATTTAATAAAATAACAAGTAAATCATACCAAGTAAACAGTAAGATTCTTGCTAGCCATCTTAGCTTGGTAAACAAGGCTCCCAGAATTACTGAACAATCTAGTTCTTAATCTTTCCAAATACACACAGCTGTTGTGTTTAAGAGTGACAAGTTGCCATTATGGCCTAATTACTGGTGCTTGCTCCAGACATATGCAAAATATTTACAGTGTAATAAAAGAATCCACACAGCCCAAATGTTTGGTAGAGTTAATTCTATAGCCCTCTCTTTTTTGTTTTTATTTTTTATTTTAGGGGGAATGTAATTATCTATCATATGGTCAGCATCAGAGAAGTAAAAAGTACAGTTCCCAAACATGATTTGTTTAAATGTGTTTACAGATATTCTTTCTTTGTGAATTTGGAAACCATCCCTTTCAACCCCCCACCTGCAATACACACATATATTTGAACAGATTTTGCTACTGAAAAATATATGGAAAGGAAATCCACACAGCTAAAACGCATGAGATGTTTCAGAATACTTAGGGTGGTTGATAAAGATCATCAAGTTCTAAGTTCTTTATGATTTGTTGTGCTATCATTTGGTGGGCTCTCTGAAATCTGCTAATGCCTTGTAGAATATCTTAGAGTTTCAGGGTGTATATCTTGGGTATTAAAGGTATTGGTATTTGATGTCTTTAAAATAGGTAGAAAAGATTGGCAGTCTTAAGTAGGCATCAGAAATTAATCAAAGAGTGTATCTGGGCCAGACTTAGAATCAGCAGACTGATCCTACTTCTCAGTGCATTAGAATTTGGCCCAAAGGGCACATATATTTATCTGGACTTAAAATTTGTAACCTGTGGAATAGTAGGATTAATAGTTGTTCATCTCATAGTCATAGGATTGCTGTGATTCTTGTTTTACTTTATTATTATTTCCAAACCTTGAGAGAAGTATTTTTGTATGCTTTTTGTATGCCCCAAATTCTACAATGTTCATAAATTGGTATTATAATCGGTATAATACTTTTTTTTCATAACATTAAACTTATTTCAGGCAGACACATTGAGCTATTTGGATTGAGGATATTTTGGGTGATTAAACAGTTTGGCTTTGCCAAGGACCATGAGTTTCAACTTAGTTTCTTGCCAGTTGCTAACCACACAAACTGTATTTTTTACCTCCCTTTTTCTTTTTCCTGTACTTAAAGGAAGTATGGAGTTGGAATTGGATTGACCTGATTCGGTTTGATTCCTTTTACCAGGACTCTTTCCATCCATTGGCAATATTGCCAGCTCTATCTTTAGAACATGTCCAGAATTCCACCACTTTTCTCCAGGTTCACTATCTACTAGTCTAGCCTTCTATCTGGGCAATTATAATAACATTCTCGCTGGTCTACCTACTTTCATGCTTGCTTGTAGTCTGTTTCCCACATCAAAGTGATCCTTCTAAAATATAAGATAAATTGTGTCCCTTTAATGTTCAAGAGCATCTAGTGACTTCCCATTTCATTCATTCCAAAGTTCATTGGCCTATAAGGCCCTATGTGAGCTGAACTCCCTACTTTTCTGACCTCTTTTCCTGTTTTCCTTCTCTCTCACTCTGTTGCAGATCCCTTGGCCTCTTTGATATTCCTTAAACACATCAAGGAATACCCTCTTGCCTGTGCTGTTCTTTTTGCCCTCGGAGTGTTGTTCCTCCAGATGTTTTCATGGCATTCTCTTTTACTTCCTTCAGGCTTTGGCTCAGAGGTCTTCTTTTCTAGGAAACCTTTTCTTACCATCTTCTGTAAATAGCAACATAACACCTACTTGCTGTATTTTTTTTTTTTTTTTACTTTTCTCTGTAGCACTTAACGTTCTATGAATATATTATACAGTTGACCCTTGAACAACATGGGTTTGAACTATGCTAGTCCACTCATATGTGGATTTTTTTTTCAGTAAGTATAGTACTATAAATATATTTTCTTAATCTTTATTATAAGAATACAGTATATAATCCATATAAAAATATGTATTGGTTGACTGTTTATGTTATTGGTAAGAATTCTGGTTAACCATAGGCTATTAGTAGTGAGGTTTTAGGGGATCAAAAGTTATACTCAGATTTTCAGCTGGGCATTTGGGGTTTGGGCCTTTAACAACCACATTGTTAGGGTCAGCTCTATTACTAGTGGGAATTCAAAATGTTACAACCATTCTGGAAAGTAGCTTGTAGTTTCTTAAAAGCTAAACATATACTTAATTATATAACCCAGGCATGAGCTTTTAGATATTTTCCTAGGAGAAATGAATACTGCACAGAAATTTATTCACAAATATCCATGGAAGCTTTACTCATAACAGCGCCTACAGGGATACTATCCAAATGTCCATCAGCAGGCAAAAGGATCAACAAATGGTGTTATATTCATAAAATGGGATACTACTCAGGAAAGAAAGAATTGGTTATAGATACAGACAACAACATTGATGGACCTCAAAAGGTTTATACTAGGGGCACCTGGGTGGCTCAGTGGGTTAAAGCCTCTGCCTTCAGCTCAGGTCATGATCCCAGGGTCCTGGGATCGAGCCCCGCATCCGGCTCTCTGCTCAGCAGGGAGCCTGCTTCCCTTCCTCTCTCTCTGATTGCCTCTCTGCCTACTTGTGATCTCTCTCTGTCAAATAAATAAATAAAATCTTTAAAAAAAAAAACAAAGGTTTATACTAAGTAAAAAATCCAGACCCCAAAAGAATACATACTGTTCACAGAATATTCTTGAAAAAGTAAAACTAATTTATCATGATAGAAAGCAGATCAGTTGGCTGAGGCTGGGTGTAGAGAGAGAACTGACTAAAAAGGGCATTAGGGAGGCTTTGGTTGTGGGGAGGGTGTTGGAATACTCACTAAGTATATACATTTGTTAAAACTGTACACTTAGAATGGGTACATTTTATTATATGTAAAGCTATAATTCAATATAGGGTTTTTCAAGGATTTTATTTATTTATTTTAGAGAGCATGAGTGGAGGAAGGGAGAGAGGGAGAGAATATCAAGCAGACTTTGTGCTGAGCCTGACGAGTGGTTTGATCCCATGACCCTGAAATCATGACCTGAGCTGAAACCAAGAGTAGGAAACTCAACCGACTCAGCCACCCAGGCACACCTAGGGTTTATTTTTTTAAAAGATGGCTTCATAAGTAAAAGAATGTAACCCATGGCTGAAGATAGTTTTTTATAAAAATCTTAGAGAAGGGTGAAATCTTAGGGCACACTATTGAAAAATCTGATGTTTTTCTGTAGACCCAACTCTACTATGTGTTACAGCTCAGAATGTCTGGTAAAAGCACCCTGGTTAGCATGGTAAGAAAGGTTAAGAAGTCACCATGATATCAAAACTGTGATTTCTGTTGGGCTTATGAGCTAGCGCAAAAGCTCTGGCCTTCATGAACATAAAGTAGTGTCTTAGAGATGCCATCATCCCCAAAAAATAAAACTCAAAGGGCTGGGAGGGTGGTGAAAGTGGGGTGGTGCTAATACCAATCTGGCTCCTTTGCTGGGGACTCTTGTTCTCTTGTTCTGTATTTATCCAGTGCTGTATTTAGAAAAGATTAAATCAAAACTATGAAATTAAAACATGATGAATGATTAAAAGCAGCAAAAGAAAAACAACTTGTTATACACAAGGGAACTTCCTCCCTCCACAAGGCTGCCAGCAAATTTCTCAGCAGAAACTTTTTAAGGCCCCGAAGGGAACAGTATGATATTTTCAGGTGCTGAAAGGAAAGAATTCCAACCAAGACTACTTTACCCAGCAAGGTTATCATTCAGAACTGAAGTATGGAGTTGGAATTGGATTGATCTGATTCGGTTTGACTCCTTTCACCAGGACTCTTTCCATCCATTGGCAGTATTGCCAGCTCTTTCTTTAGAATATGTCCAGAATTCTACCACTTTTCTCCAAGTTCACTGTCTACTAGTCCAGTCTTCTATCTGGGCAATTATAATAACATTCTCGCTGGTCTATCTACTTTCATGCTTGCTTGCTGTAGTCTGTTTCCCACATCAAAGTGATCCTTCTAAAATATAAGATAAATTGTGTCCCTTTAATGCTCAAAATCATGAATTTCACCAAACATTTGAAGATTTTAATACCAGTTCTCAGACTCTTCCAAAAACTTGAAGAGGAAGTCACACTTCTGAACTCCATTTTATAAAGCCAGCAGTACCCTCATGCCAAAACTGGCCAAAGACACTATAAAAAAGAACACCATAGACCAGTGTTCCTGATGAACATAGATGAAAAATATCCTCAACAGAATACAAGCAAACTGAATTCAACAATATATTAAAAGAATCATTCACCGCGATTGAATGTGATTTATTTCAGGGATGATAGGATGTTTCACAATCCACAAATCAATAACCATGATATACCACATTAAAAATGTGAACAAATAAAAATGATCTCAAGAGATGCAGAAAAAGTAGTTGACATAATTCAGCATACTTTTAGAGTAAAAAAAAAAAAAGTTCACAGAGTGTGTTTAGATGGAGCATACCTCAGCACAGTAAAAGGCCATATATGAGGAGACCACACCTAACACTGCTCAACAGTGGAAAGTTAAAAGCTTGCTTGCTTGCTTTCTGTCTTTCTTTCTTTCTTTCAAGATTTTGTTTATTTATTTTAGAGAGAGAGAACACAAGTTGGGGGAAGGAAAGGACACGCAGACTCTGCGCTCATTGCAGAGCACAGTGTGGGGCTCAATCCCAGGACCCCAAGATCATGACCTGAGCCAAAATCAAGAGTCAGAAACTTAACTGAGCCACCAAGGTGCCCCTAAAAGCTTTTCTTTTAAGATCAGGAAGAAGACAAGGTTGTGTACTATCACCACTTTTATATTTAGCATAGTACTGGAAGTCCTAACCAGAGAAGTTAAGGAGGAAAAGAAATAAAAGATGTCCAAATTGGAAAGGAAAAAGTAGAACTGTCATTATTCATGAACAGCATGATTTTACATATTGAAAACCTTACAGATTCCACCAAAACTCTAGTTAAAACCAATAAATCAGTTCAGTAAAGTTCAAGCTACAAAACCAATATGCAAAACCTGTTGCATATTTACATACTAACAAACTATCAGAGAAATTAAGTCTTGCCGATATGTGGAATTTAAGAAACAAAACAGGATCATAGGGGAAGAGAGGAAAAAATAAAACAAGACAAAATCAGAGAGGGAGACAAACCATAAGAGACTTTTTAAAAAAAAGATTTATTTATTTATTTATTTATTTGACAGACATCACAAGTAGGCAGAGAGGCAGGCAGAGAGAGCCAGTAGGAAGCAGGCTCCCTGCTGAGCAGAGAGCCCAATGTGGGGCTCAATCCCAGGACCCTGAGATCGTGACCTGAGCTGAAGGCAGAGGTTTTAACCCACTGAGCCACCCAGGTGCCCTGAGACTTTTTTTTTTAAGACTTTATTTATTTATTTGTCAGAAAAAGAGAGAGACAGTGTATATGTGTGGGAGGAGTGGCAGACAGAGGGAGAAGCAGGCTCCCCACTAAGCCGGGAGCCAGATGTGGGACTTGACCCAGGACCCTGGGATCATGACCTGAGCAAGGCAGATGCTTAACCAACTGAGCCACCCAGGCATCTGCCATAAGAGACTCTTAAGCATAGGAAACAAATTGAGGGTTGCTGGAGTGGAAAAGGGTGAGGGAATGGCGTAACTGGGTGATGTGCGTTAAGGAGGGCATAGGATATATTGAGCAGTGGGTATTATTTAAGACTGATGAATCATGGGGCGCCTGGGTGGCTCAGTGGGTTAAAGCCTCTGCCTTCAGCTCAGGTCATGATCCCGGGGTCCTGGGATCGAGCCCTGCACCAGGCTCTCCCTGCTTACTCCTCTCTCTCTGCCTGCCTCCCTGTCTACTTGTGATCTCTGTCTGTCAAATAAATAAATTAAATCTTTAAAAAAAAAAAAAGACTGATGAATCACTGACCTTTACCAATAATACATCACGTGTTAATTGAATTTAAATAGAAATTAATAAATTTTAAGAAAGAGAAACTAAGAAATAATCCCATTTATAACTGCATTAAGAAAGAATAAAATACCTAGGAATAAATTTAATCAAGGAGGTGAAAGACCTGTATACTGAATACCAAAACATTGATGAAAGAAATTAAAAAAGACAAATAAATGCAAACATACTCCATGCTCACGGACTGAAGAATTAATATTATTAAATGTCCATATTACTCAAAGCAATCTGTAGTTTAAATGAATTCCTTATCAAAATACAACACTTTTGACAGAACTAGAACAAAAAAAATCCTAAATTCTAAATTTATATGGAAACACAAAAGATTGCAAATAGCCAAAGCAATCTTGACAAAAATAACAAGGCATCACAGACCCTGACTTCAAATTATGTTATAAAACTGTAATAATCAAAACAGCATGGTATTATTGGCATAAAAACAGACACATGCGTCAATGGAACAGAATAAAGAGCCCCCAAATAAACCCATGCATATGTAGTCAATTAATTAATAACAAAGAAGGCAAGAATGTTCATGGGAAAGGACACTTTCTTCAATAAATGGTGTTGGGAAAACTGGATAGCTGCATGCAAAAGAATAAAACTGGATCACTAACTTACACCATACACAAAAAATAACTCAGAATAGATCAAAGACTGAAATATGAGACCTGAAACCATGAGAATCCTAGAAGAAACATAGGGGGTAAGCTCCTTGACATTGGTCTTGGTGATGATTTTTGGGACCTGACTCTGAAGGCAAAAGAAACAAAAGCAAAATAAACAAATAGCAGTCTATCAAACTAAAACGCTTCTACACAGCTAGGGGAACTATCAGCAAAATGAAAGGCTATGTACTAAGAGATGATATTTGCAAATTATATATCCATTACAGGATTAATATTACCAAAAACCAGACTGATTAAAAAATGGGTAGAGGGGGCACCTGGGTGGCTCAGTGGGTTAAAGCCGCTGCCTTCGGCTCAGGTCATGATCCCGGGGTCGTGGGATCGAGCCCCGCATCGGGCTCTCTGCTCTGCGGACAGCCTGCTTCCTCCTCTCTCTCTGCCTCTCTGCCTACTTGTGATTTCTGTCTATCAAATAAATAAATAAAATATTTAAAAAAAAATGGGTAGAGGATCTGAGTAGACATTTTTCCGAAGAAGACATACAGACAGGCATATGAAAAGATGTTCAACATCATTCATCATCAGAGAAATGCAAATCAGAACCATAATGAGATATACATTACACCTGTCAGAATGGCTATTATTGAGAAGACAAGAAATAACATGTATTGGCAAGGATGTAGAGAAAAGGGAACCCTTGTGCACTCTGGATGAGAATGTAAACTGTTGCAGTCGCTATGGAATACAATATGGAGGTGCCTTGAAATACTTAAAATAGAACTATCATATGATCAAATAATTCCACGTCTGGGTATTGATCCAAAGAAAACAAAAACACCAAAACAAAACAAAAGCCAAAAACACCAATCCAATAAAATATATGCACCCCTATGTTCATTGTAGCATTATTTGCAGTAGCCAATATATAGAAATAACCCAAGTGTCTGTCAATGGATGAATGGATAAAGAGATTGTGGTATACATACACACACACACACACACATATATATGTATATGCATATATATACATATATATACATACACATATATATATAGTGGAATACTACCCATTCAAAAAAAAAGAATGTAATTTTGCTGTTTGTGACAACATTGATGGACCTTGAGTGTATCATGCCAAGTGAAATAAGTCAAACACAGACCAGTACCATATGATTTAACTTCTATGTGGAACATAAAAAAACAAAAAACCAAAACAAACTTCACAGATAGAGAGAACAGATTGGGAAGGTATGAGTGAAATGGGTAAGGGGATCATGAGGTACCAACTTCTGGTTAATAAGTCGTGGGGGTGTAATGTACAGCATTGTGACTATAGTCAAGAGTGTATTGCATACTTGAAAGTTGCTGAATAGGTCTAGAAAGTTCTCATAGAAAAAAAAAAGTGTAACTATGGTGACAGATGGTAACTAGACTTATTGCAGTGATCATTTTACAATACATAGAAATATTGAATCATTATGCTGTACCCCTGAAATTAATAGTGTATACCAATTATATTTCAATTAAAAAACATTTTAAAAAACCATGATGAGTGACAGTTGTGAGGGACAGCAGCTGTGGCATTAGATTTTCATCATGTCAGGCCTGAGATCTGTGTTTCAGGTCACTTTTTTTCCATTGGCACTGATCCTGAAGGACAACAGTTGTCCTTCTATTAGCTATTTGCTAACCCACCTGTTGCCTCCATGGGCTAAAAGATTATTAGGGTTGCAGTGGGAAGTGAGCCATTTCAGAGATCTGGGTTGATTAGGGCCTTCATGTAGTATTTGCCTTCAGAAGTTTAAGCAAAACATTATCTGGTGTTATCAGCAATAATAATAGTATATGTTGTCATTTCCATTCTAGGTAAAGAAAACCCTTCAATATGGACATTGGTGAGGGTATGTGCTATGGTGAGTGCTGTGAAATGTGTAAGCCTGATGATTCACAGACCTATACCCTTGGAGCAAATAATATATGTTAATAAAAAAATAAATAGAAAAAAAAGAGAAAAATTGCTAATACAAATGATTTGTAAATTAAGAAAAACTCTGCTAATAACAAAACTTATAAACAGTGACCAAAGCTGTATATCTGGAAGTTTATAGTAATAAATATTTATATTTTTATTTATCAAATAAAAAAAGAGAAAACCCTTCAAATTATAACTTCAAATGTATACCCCCAATTAAAGATAGAATAGATGTCTGCTTTTTTCAGTTATATAAAAAATATAGTTGAAATAGCTGTACCTAATATATAGTCAAATACTAAAGAATTCAAGTCAAAAGGGGATTTATCTAATTTTTCCCTTTTTGTGATAAATAGCACAATTTAATAGTCATGAAACCATTTCTTCAAATAAAATTATTGGTCAGTGGTTAAATATCAGTATTTGGATAAATTAACTGTGGTACATCTATATAATAGAATATTATGAGCAATGAAAAGGAACAAACTCATGGTACATGCAAGGAAATGGATGAATCTTACATGCATTATGCTAAATGAAAGAAGCCAAATTTAAAGGGCTATATACTCCTTGATAACATTTATATGGCAATCTGGAGAGGGAAAAATAAAGAGGAAAGAGATCAGTTGTTGCCAGAGGTTGGGGAGATTAGGATCTTAAAAGGATTATAGGGGGAATTTGAGGAGTGATGAAATTACTTTTATTTGATTGTAGTTATATGAGTATATGTTTGTCAAAATTTACAGAATTTTGCATTGAAAAGACTAAAATTACTGCATATAAATTATACCTTAATTTTTTAAAAGATTTTATTTATTTATTTGACAGAGAGAGATCACAAGTAGGCAGAGAGGAGGAAGCAGGCTCCTTGCTAAGCAGAGAGCCCGATGCAGGACTCGATCCCAGGACTCTGAGATCATGACCTGAGCCGAAGGCAGAGGCTTAACCCACTGAGACACCCAGGTGCCCCTAAATTATACCTTAATTTTAAGAAAGAAAAAAAAAATCAATATTTTCAAAGAACTATTTCCCCCCCAAATAGGTGGTGTAATGTGAAGGAGCTATTGGTTATCACAGGTATTACAGACCTAAAAATCCTCATTAGACTCTAAATGTACAAAATGAGTCATCATGCTCTACTATTAATAGAAACTGAACTTGTATCAACAATATTTTATAAGAATATAAGCCCTATGAAGAGTTGTAGATATTACTGAGTTTTTTGCACTTTTGTGTTCAGATATAAGAGGTGTTATATATTTGAATTTTGCTCTTTTACATTTTAGAAATTAAGACATTTGGTTGAAAGAAAACCAGGAATTCTCTACTAGTAGATAACTCACATTCAGTTTGAATGCTCCGTGCAAATCTTTTAATACCTTCATAAATGGTCAAAAGTGGATAGATTGTTTATTTTCTACATATAAATACTAGTTCTCCAGCCTGAGCATATATTTACACATCTATTTATTCATTATTTGATTGTAATCTAACATCCTTATTAGTGATTTTTCTACATAAGGAGCTCTCTTTGGTAATATTCATAGGGGTGTCATTTAGTACAGTATCTACAAGAAGAAATCAAGAAGGGAGTACTACTTATCACTTCCCCACTTATGGTAATTTCACTATCACTTTTGAAGTCACTCAGGGTTGAAAACTGGTAGTTGTTTTTGATTCCATTCTCTTTCTCCTCCCCATAACCAGGCATTTGCCAGGTGATGAGGCTCCTGCCTCTGCTTTGTCTTGTAAAGTTACCTCTTCCCTAAGTCCTAGTAACTTGGTGATGCTCAATACTGGTTGTGTACATAAGCTGGGGAAGGTATTAGAAGAAGAAATACAGATATCTAGGTCCATCCTAGAGGTGCTAAATCACAATCCCTAGGTAGAATCCAGGCATCTGTGCTTTTTTTTTTTTTTTAATAATTGTTTTTAAAGATTTTATTTATTTGAGAGAGAGAGAGAGCATGAGAGCGTACAAGCAGGTAAGGGTCAGAAGGAGAAGCAGACTCCCTGCTGAGCAGGGAGCCTGACTTAATCCCAGGAGTCTGGGATCATGACCTGACCCAGAAGGCAGCTGCTAACTGAGCACCCAGAGGTCCCAGGGTTCTGTACTTCTTGACAGCTTCCTAGGAAAATGCAGAAAGCTGCCTAACTGCAGTACCTAGATAACATCTGTTCTCAAAAAACTGAGAAATTAAGAAAGGGTAATGTGGGAAGTGGTACTTAAGACATCCAGGTAAATTAAAGGTCCTCCAGAGAATACCGAGCCACAGTGGACCATGTTTTCCTTTTCCCTCCTTCTGGGCTCCTAGTTCAGAACATCTAATAATTAGGCTTTTGCCCTATTCCAAAACAAAAACACAAGATGTTCACCCACAGGTATTGAAAACACTGCCTAGGGTAAACTATGGCAGCCTAATAGCACAGTGGGTTGCTGATACCCTAAAATAAAATTATTCTGGAATTAAGGACCCAGAAGCTTACATATTTTAAACTGATGCTCTTCTGATGCCTCTTTCTAAATATAAAAACACAACCTAGACACTTGAAATGCATCAGGAAATACATATAAGCATGGCATAAGGAAATACAAATAATTCAAGGAACAAAGAATTCTTAAACAAACGAGAAGTCCTAATACATTTGTCAGAGAAATTCAAGCAGATAAGTTATAATAAATGAATAATCAGACACTAAGTAAGAATCCTGGGAAACTAAATACATACTTCCCAATATGAAAATGTAAATAGAAGGATAAGAAGATAAATTAAGGAAGTTGCTCAAAATATAGTGCAAAGAATGAAGAAAACAAGGTAGGAGAGCTATAGGAAAAACAGTTGTCCTAGATATCCAAGATCTGATTACCTGCATTTCCAGAAAAAAAAGTCAGAGAAAATGGAGAAAGGAAATATTTTGAGAGCTTAAGGAAGCTTTGAGTTCTCAGAAGGTTTCTGCTAAGTGATAAGTAGAATAAATGAAAAAATGCCTACATCTAGAAACAACACTGTCAAAATATAGAAATCTTAGAACAGAAGAAATTCAAGATGAGTGAAAAGGACATAAAAGATTGAGATTCAGGCTTTTATCTGATTTTTTCTTCTTCAGTACTAGCAGAAGACTGGAGGAATGCTGTCAGACCTTTTGAAAGAAAGTGATTTTCAACCAAGAATTCTATACCCAGCTTAAATACCAAATAAATATAAAAGTGGAATAAAAACTTTTCCAGGATTGTAAGAATTAGTGCATTTATTTCCCAGGTACTCTGTCTTTAAAAGATGCTGGCGCATGAGGGAATATGTTAGGGACAAAGAGATTAAGAAAATAGTCTCTCATCTATGCAGTGCAGGCAGTCTCAGCCTGCACCACAGGCCTGGAGTGCAGTCGGTTCAGAGGCTGGGTGGGTAGGAGGGACTGGAGATCTAGAAAAAGAAGTCTTCATTGACCAGGTAGTATGAGAATTTTGGAAGAAATTATGGGAGATTAAAAAAAAAAGAAAGACAAAAACTTTATGAAAAACAGTATAGAAAAAGACATGTAATCATAACTATACTACATTCTCTGCCATGAAGAATATTCATATAGTCTTAGTAATACCAGTGTTGTTTATTTATTTTTATTTCAGTGTTAAACCCAGAACAGTTGAGATATATATGAATATTATCAATCCCAGTAAGGTTAAAAGGGTAATACTCAGATGACAGAATTTGACAGATACAAAGAGAAAGAAAGTGAGGACAGTGACAGACATATATGCTCTTTTAACAAAGTAGATATTCATACTGTCTGTCACTGATTTAAAAAAATATCTGGGGTACCTGGGTGGCTCAGTTGTTGAGAGGCTGCCTTCGGCTCAGGTCATGATCCCAGGGTCCTGGGATCGAGCCCTGCATTGAGCTCCCCTCCCTGATCAGTGGGAAGCCTGCTTCTCCCTCTCCCACTCCCCCTGCTTGTGTTCCCTCTCTCACTGTATCTCTGTCAAATAAATAAATAAAATCTTAAAAAAAATCCTTTACCTATTAAAAAAAATCTCCTGTGTCTTAAATATTTTACTTAAAGTCTTTGGTGGATTTCAGAAGGCTAAATCTTCACCTCTCGATGGATAATATAGTTCCAGGTGTATAATATGCAGTTGATATATCTTGATCAGAAACATTCAAGAGGGGCACCTGGGCAGTGCAGTTGGTTGAGTGTTTGACTCTTGATTTTGGCTCAAGTTCTGATCTCAGGGTTGTGAGACTGAGTCCCCAATAAGGCTCCTGCTCAGCATGGAGTCTACTTAAGACTTTATCTACTTCTCCCTCTGTGTCTTCCTGCAACTCTCTCCCTGTGCTCACCTGGGCAAGCTCTCTCTCCCTCAAATAAATCTTTAAAAAAAAAAAACATTAAAGAATTACATTTAAGGGGCATCTGGGTGTCTCATTCGGTTAAGGGTTTGGATCTTGATTAAGGCTCAGGTCATGATCTGATGGTTATGGGATAGAACTCCCTTTCTGGCTCCACGCTCAGTCAGGAGTCTACTTGGGTGGGCCTGCTCTTTCTCTCTCAAATAAGTAAATCTTAAAAAAAAAAAAAAAAAAAAAAAGAATTTAAGTACAAAGTCCTCACTATGACATTCATGATTCACTGTAATTTCAAAACAACCACTTTTTTGGGTTTACTCTTCCTTATATGCTTCCTATTCTAGCCAAATGAAACCATATCCACCATGCAACCATTGGCAGAAGATAAAATTAAGGAAATTAATGTGAAGGGAGATTGAGAGAATAGAGAGTATGGTTTTTGAGAAGCTGATATACCTTGATCACATTAAATTTTATCAGTAGAGTTCAAAAGACAACATTTTAGTGTTGGCCAGGATGAAGGCTTTAGGCTAATCTTTGCTTGAAAAGAAAAAAATCACATTTAGTTTGGCATCATAGGGACTCTCTTTTTGCCAATTAGCCCCCTGGTAAAATAGCTCTAATGAGAAACTTTGGAGTACTTTCCTTTAATCTCCTTAATATTGCAAAGATCATGAAAACCACAATGAGGAATTGGAGGCAACATAAAGAAGATTATTGGTGGCCACAAGCAGCATAACAAAAGTGATTTCTCTCTTGTGCGCCCCCTGGCAATTTGGGTGGCTCAGAAGGGAAGAATGACTCAGCTTGAAATACAGGGCAATAATGATAGCTGGTAAAATCAACTGAAAAAACAAACTGAAAAGGCCTTTGCTATATTTCAAGAGTCCTGTTTGTCATGAATGCAGACTATAGTCAGGTTGTTTTAGTGGGGTGGCTGTGGGCAATATGTGTTCTCCCCATCAATAATTTCATAACAGGCTCCTTTGCTACAAGCAATAGAAACCAACTGGGGCAAACTCTTGGCTCCATTAAAATAACTAACACTAACTTATAATAAATAATAAGAAATAGTCTAAAATAGTAAGTTAAAAATAAACATTAAAAATGTTAGACTTTGAAAACTAATGAAAACCATTTGGAAAGACACTGGGTAGCTCTGAGAACAAAAGAAGTTAAACAAGTGGGACTTGGGGAGGACAGCAGCTAGGGTTACTGTGGTATTCTCAGTGGACAGACTGACACATCTGGTTAGTGTTTTCTAGCATGACGACTGAAATGACTGCTTCAGCCACTCTCTGCATTTTTGGGACTCACCCAGATTTAGATGTGCAGGACAGAAATGAAAGAGTCATGTGTTTCACCCTTGGGAGGAAGGGGGAAGGGAAACTGGTTGATGTCCTGCACTAAAATGTTAGTGAGGATGATGAGTTTTCTTTAGAGGAAAGAGGGAGAACTGATGCTGGGCTAACAGAAACAGATGTCTGCTACAGTCAAGAACTTTTAAAAAGACATTACTATCTTGGAGCTGTCTCTCTGGTCCTATTCTTATCTCTTCCTGATGTTTTAAGGATTCCCTTCATTTTCTTGCCCTGATCCTAAGATATTATCAGTTTGCCTCTCATTGTGGTTATAGTTTAAGCTATAATTATTTTTTTTTCTATTTTAGGGCTTACTTTTATGGTAATATCGTGGTAGAATTTTGTCTTAACCAGTACCATTGAATAGAACAAGTGGTTCTATCTATCTTGATTTTGGTGGACTACTAGCCTCCAGAACTGTGGAAGAAAATTTCTGTTGTAAGTCACCTAGTTTGTGGACCTCTACTCTGGCAGCCCCAGGAAACTAACTCACGCCCACTTCCTGTTTCCTCTTTTTAAAATCCATCAGCCTCAGATTGTTACCATTACTACAAACCAGTAGTTCCAATATTTTATTATATACACAAATCACCTGGAGATCTTGCTAAATTGTTGATTCTGATATGGTAGTTCTGGTGGATCCCGAGAGTCTGCATTTCTTACAAGTTTCCAGGTGATGTCCATGCTTCTGGTTCAAAGACCATACTTGGAGAAGAGTCAGCAAAGAGAGGTTGCTTGTCAGATGTGTGAGATCTAGGGTTTCTGCCACAATGCTAACAGGAATAAAGTGGGGGAAACTTACCCAATGAGATGAAAAGAAAATGGCAAACACATAAAATATCCCAAGGAAGAAGAATAGGGAAATTTTCAAAATAGACTCCTAGATTATCCTCCAATCTCCCAACAGCTCCCGTCCCAAAACAAACAAACAAAAAAATAGAATACAAAGGTTTTAAATTTGGTTTCTAAAGACATACATTTAGCAGTATAATACTAAGTTGGTATCTTATGTAGTCACTTTTCATTTTATTTTTTCAGTTGTGATTTCAAAAGGAAACTGTGTAGGCAGAGATGAGTGGGCACCATAAAAGAACAATACAAGCCAATTACCTTGAAATTAATGAAATTTCCCTTGTACGTGGGAAGAGTGGTCATTTGCTAAGGTCTAGAGACTAACTTTCAGAGCTTTTCAAATGGCCTGTTCTTGGGTTTCATCTTCAGAGATGATGTTTCTTTAGGCATGAGGTGTGGTCCGGGAATTAGTGTTAAAGGGCCCTGTAGCTAATTCTGATGCAAAGTCAGGTTTAGGAAATAACAGGTTTGTAACAAAATTTACTTTGTAGGTACTACATTCCATTTCATAGCCAAATGTCTAATTAAAAAGAAAAAGAATGTATCTATATTAATATACAGTTAAGCAAAATTATATGTAAAACCAGTTTTAGAAATCGGGTTGCCTAGTATCAGAACTTCAAAATCAACTTTAGAACAAGGTGTTCTCCACTGTGAGAATGTTTCCTAGCATCTTCACAGGATAATGTCTCGAACACAGTCATTCTCTGGCTAGTAGTTTTTGAACTTATGAGTACATAGGCATCTCTGATGGGCTACTCATTGAGATCGATTTCCTGGGACACCTGAGTGGCTCAATTGCTTAAACATCTGCCTTAAGCTCCTGTCATGATCCCAGGGTCCTGGGATCCAGTCCTCCATCAGGCTCCTTGCTCAGTGCGGAGCCTGCTTGGAGCCTGGTTCTCCCTCTGCCTGCCACTCCCCTTGCTTGTGCTCACACTTAGTCTCTCACTTTTTCACAAATAAATGAATAAAAATCTTTCCAAAAAAACCCAAAAACAAACAAACAAATGATTTCCAGTCTGTAGTTTGGAGCAGGGGTCTAAGAACCTGCACTGTGGTCACCTCCCCCCAGCCACTCTCCATGCCATGGTCCAAGGGCTGCAGTTGGAGAAATCGTGCTGTACTGTTGCTTTCCTTGTGGAATCCTGGAGAGGAAGAATAAGTATGACTGCTCAAGAATCTGCATTTTTAACAGTCTGTCCTGGTACCTTGCAGAGATGATAGTGACAGACTGAAACCGAGCAGGGCATCTAATCAGCAACTGAGGTGGCCCAGAGTAACATCTTTATGAAGCGTTCCCTGGTTTTTACAGTAAGTCACTCAAGCCCACACATCATGCCAAGTTCCAACCTGATTTGCGTCACTGCCCTTGTGGGTTTGTGCCAAGACTAGTTACCAAACATATTGAAAAGATAACCTAAGAAAATGTGGGATAAAAATAAGATGCAGTCCTAGGATGACAGGAGCAAACTCTGAGCGGAGGTCATCTTTAAGTCACCTAGGAAGGACGATGTTAAGGGACATGCTCCAACAGGCCTTTGATGAAAGAATTTGATTAGTGGGCCACTGAGCTCTTAAAGTCAAAGAAAACAAAGCCAGTCACTTCCCTGCTTTGGTCGGGATTCAAAGGCGGTAAAGTCGGCCCGCTGCTCTGCCGAAATCGCCGGGACTGGCCTGGCGTGCAGGAAAGGGCTCGCGGAGCAGGCGGCGGCGAGGACAGGCAAGCGGGAGCCGCTGACGGGGAAATCCACTGGCAGCAAGCGCGGTGAGTCAGCGCTGAGTCACGCTGGGCGCTACGTGCCGGCCCAGGCGGCGCGGCCCCGGTCCCGACCCGCAGCCGGGCTGTCGGCGGCTTCCTGGAAGACCCTCCCCGCTCCGTGAGTGGCGTCAGGCGTCAGCTCCCCCACCCCGCAGGGCCCCAGCCGCTGCACACTTGCCTGCGAGCACGGCCTCCTCGCTTCAGCCTGGTGACAGCCAGGATTGCGCCGGGCGGGGGAGAAGGGGGAGGGAGTCACATGTGACGGTTACAGAGTTGGGGCGGATGCTTCAATCCCATGTGTTTCCTCAAAACTGAGCTTCTAGTTGCTCTGGCTATTTTTCCGTGTGTGTTAGGCTTCTCGTTTCTTTCCTTTATTCCCTCCTGGCAGGGGAGTGACACGCAGATCTTTTTATAGTTTCCAGTATTTGAAATGAAGCACAGGAAGAATGGATTAATAAACCATGTGTTGAAAATTATGCATCAAGTTGTCACACTGCTTTGGGGTCTAAAATTATTATAATGTGGTTCCAGTTGTAGTTTTGAATGGTGGGTAACTGGGGGTGGGGGGAGGTGTGTTAACTCTTGTGATTTGCCTGTTGTTAGTAACAATACAAAACAAACCTCCAGTTCTTGCTGTTGTGTCCAGTCACCTTTTCTTACAACTATTGTAAACACTGGAAGCATGTTCGATAATCATGAGGTGTGGGTTACCACAGAACAGGGGAGCCATGTCTTTGTGGGCCTTATCTAATACCCAGTTGTCCTGAGGTACAAAAGATACTTTGTTGGTCTTACTTACAAAATATTAAGGGTAAGGATCGTATTTTTGCTGAAAGGCGATAGCAGGTGTTATGTCATGAAGTGTGGCTAGTTAGTGAGATGGTCCTGGTATAGGTGGGGTAATTCTGATTTTGAGGCTGACTTTCAAGACCAAGTCAGATAGGGTATTTAGAGTTGTGCCAGCTGTTGCCAGTTGTTCTGCTTTTTCAGAATTATATCCCTCTTCATCCCTGTGTTTGTGTAAGATGATGCAAGACTTTTGAGAGTTCCTGTATTTTGACAGCTTTTCTTGCAGAGGAGACTGAAGGAATTAGAGGTTGCACTGACCCACCAAGGCTACAAAGAAGCATGGCTGCCCAATTTTTTGTAACAAGGGGAAAGCTCCCAATCAAATAAAATAAGGAAACATGAAAATAGATGCTGAAGGCCAGAAAAGCAAAATGAGTTATATAGGCAGAAATGGAACCTAATATACTTAAACTGCTAATAATCACAAACATGCATATATGCAACCCTGTAAGAAAAGGACATGGCAGAATGTTCTTGTATAAAATGTTTAAAAGCTTAGATAATTGTATACATCACTTGATGTTAAAAAATGTGCTTGATTCTGATTTGCTTTATTAGCTGATGCACATTGATAATGCTTTGGCACTTTACAGGTTCAAAGTTGAGCTTGAAACCCAAGTTCCTTTATAATAGTGTGAACTTGGGTTAGTTTCTTAGCTTCACTAGGCCTCAGTTTCCTCCTCTGTGAAAAGGAGATTATAATTACTATAATTACTAATTCCATGCAGGCAGGATTAGAAGAGATGATGCCTTTAAAAGGTTTAGTATAATGCCAGGCACATTTGAAAAAATCTCTCAGTAAATGAAATATTGTATCCTGTTGTCACTGTTATTGAACTTGATTGATTAGGTCACAAGGATATAGTATTTTGTCCAGATCACAGCACTAGTAAAAGCTTTGGGAATATATATTACAGACACATTGGTTGTAATGTGCAAGAGCCTTGGGTAAGATTGTAAAACTTCTGGGCAAGTATTTAGTGGCCTTTGATTATGAGAGGAAAGCTGGAAGAGAAATAAGGGAAGTTGAAATCAAGGGAATGCGTGTAATCATCAGTTGGCCAGATAAATGGTAAGTGATGTAGCTAGGCAAGAGCTCTTTTCTTCTGTCCTCAGAGAGAGCAACTTAATAAGAGGATAGCAGTCACTAGATGGAGAAAATATAACATTTGTCCTTTAATATATAGAGCAATTCCCTTGCCATGTAGTAATTTGTTAATTTTTTTAAAAAAGATTTTATTTATTTATTTATTTGACAGAGATCACAAGTAGGCAGAGAGGCAGGCAGGGGGTGGGCAAGCAGACTCCCCGCTGAGCAGAGAGCCCAGTGGGGCTCGATTCCAGGACCCTGAGATCCCGACCATAACTGAAGGCAGAGGCTTAACCCACTGAGCCACCCAGGCACCCCAATTTGTTAGTTTTTGAAGACAGAAATTTGTTTCTTTCCAGATATAAAGCCAATGAGCCTAGCAGTTAGTGACCAGTCTCCCATCAGCCTTTCCAAGCACCTCTGAGTCCCTTCCTCATAAAAGGTAATAGTCATTTTCTTGCAATAATGATATATTTCTTTTAGAATTACCCCTCAAATACAGCAACTACTTTGTAAACACCTGCAGTCTCCTGTTTACAGACTCCAGGGTGAATGCTATCACTAAAGCAGCTGCCTTCTATGAGACTTATTTGCTATAATGGCTTTCCATTTATTTCCTTTTTTAAATCCATTCACTAATCTCTGAAATTTTCAGTAGGAGATTCTGGAGGCTGAAAAATGAACAAGGCAGACCAGGCCTGATCATAGAGGTTATGTTCTGGTAGGGAAAACGAACGTTTAAAAAGTTAAGCAATGAAAAAATTTTGCTATGTATCACCAATTCTAAAGAAACGAAGTGCTAGAAAAGAAAAGTCATAAAGTGCAATCTGAGGATAGCAGAAGGAATTTGTTTACATAGATCAAAAAAACCTTTCTACGTAGGTAACGTTTCAGCTGAAGTGTGAAAGATAAGCAGGTTGCACAAAGTGGGGGAGTAATGTTTTAAGCAAAGGGCAGAGCAAGCGCAGAGACCTTGAGTTAGGAAGCACCTTGGCTGGTTCAAAGAACAGCAAGCCAAGGAGGGGATGGGTCTTATGATGTGAGGTCTGAAGAATAAGGAAGCCACATCCTACAGAGCCTTGAAGGCTGAAACAAACAGTTTGGATTATATGCTTAGTGAAATTGGCAGTCACTGAAAGGTTTTCAGCTGGGACTTCCATGGTAAGATTTGCATTGCTAGAAAACTGTCGTGTGGAGAGTGTGTTGCAGGGGACAGGAATGGAATGGGGGCACCTGTAGCATAGGTACAACAGTGAGTAATGAAGGCTGATATTGGGATGGGTGACTAGCTGTGGAAAGAAAGAGAAGGGGGAGAAATCTGAGAAATATGCTGGAGGTAGAAGAGCCAGAATGAGCTGATAGATTGGAGTGAGAGTCAAGAGCAAGCAAGCTCAAAGATGACCTCTGCTTTTCTGGGCGTTGAACTTTGTGGAGTCAGAAGTACTCGGTGCTTTCCTGGCCAATATTTAAAGTCAGGAGTTCAGACTCATGTGTTATCATATGTGTGTGTACACACACACACACACACACACACACACACACACACTTGTGAAACACCCACTGCCACTTGTAGAAATATAACACACTGAGAAGACGAAGGTCAGAATAAGAAATGATTGAGTGAGTGCATTTCGCTGGATGCCCTGCACGTAATGGTGCCCTTTTCTACCTCTGTACTTTTATACAGGCTTTGCAAGAAAAGTGATGTCTTTCCCTCTCCTCTCTGTGTATTCCAATCCAGTTTAATCTTAATGCAGAGGAAAAGTCCCATTTTCTCTGTGAAGCCACCACTGATAGCTAGGTCAAAATGGAGCTCACTGTAGGACCTTGTAATGTGTGTTCACGGCCAATGTCCAATTCTTAGAACACTTGTGGCTATCGCAGTAGTTTACATGTCTCATAAATGTCTCTCCAACTGAACTGTAAACCCTTTTGAGACCAGAGACAGATTCTCATATGCCCATTATAACACCCACACTTTCCAGCAGCATGTCCTGAACACAGACGGGCCTCAACAAACAGCAATGTAATTACTGACAATTTTACGGGGACAGTAACTTGATCACCTAGTTTAATAGTCCATATATTTAGTAAATAGGAGATTAGGTCACAAAGAGATAGTACTCTGACCACATCACAGAACTCATAAAAGCTTTGGAAATATGCATGTGGGTTCAGTGACCTTGGACAAGATCCTTGATGTCTGGGTCTCCATTTCTCAAGTAAAAAATGAAGTGGTTTATGCCTCATGATCCCAAAAGTTCTTGCACCATTTCTTTTTTAAAACCAGAGTTACTGAATATTGTTAAAACCAGTTACTGAACTAAGTAAGCACTGTTGATATCCTTCTATTTAATTTTTGTAGCAGCAACTTCATGAGGTGAGGTAGTGTTATTCCTCTTTCATAGATAAGGAAACTAAGACATAAGAAGTTTAAGAAACTTGCCCAAGGGTATCAGCTAACAAGCCCCAGAATAGAACTGGACTGGAATGCAGGCCTGTCCTGCAAAGCCTGAGATCTTAATCACATTGCTACTCTGCTTGATTTCTATACCTTTGTTTGTACAGAGAGGCCATGAATGAGGAAAGCTAGATATTTTGCCCAGAACTTGATATCTAGGAATTGGTAGAGGTAGGTCTGGTTTCCAGTACCAGCTCTCTTTTCCTTATGATAATGCTGTGTCTATTTTATCAAAGAATATTCAGGACGGGGTTGTTCTAGCCTATTTCAATGAGTATACAGTACCGGAAAGAATTCAGTAATGAATATAGTTGGTTGTGTTTGCTGAATAAAGAAATGAGTTTATCTTCTTGTTTGGAAAGGTTTTGCTCTCTGTGCTTCATCAACTCTAAGCAGAAGTCAGTGAAAAGGCAGGTACCAACAAACAGAATCATTATGCTGTACACCTGAAACTAATATAAACACTATATGTCAGCTATGTCTAAAACAACAATAACAACAACAACAACAACATACACAACACGGATGGCTTCCTTATTTTACCATGCTAACAGTTAGCATGAGATTACCCATGAATGTGGGGATAGAGAGAACGTTTCCTAATAGTGCTCTGATTTAGAGATCTGTGATAGTCCACAGACTAACAGACTTTGAAAATTTTTTCCTGTTAAAAAAAAATGCATCTTTAAAAGTTGAATACAGGGGCACCTGGGGGGCTTAGTCATTAAGCATCTGCCTTAACAGGTCATCGGGTCATGATCCCAGGGTCCTGGGATCCAGCCCTGCTTCAGGCTCCCTGCTAGATGGGAAGCCTGCTTCTCTCTCTCCCACTTCCCTGCTGTGTTCCCTCTCTCGCTATATCTCTCTCTGTGTTAAAAAATAAATCTCAAAAAAATAAATAAAAGTTGAATACAGAAAGATTAAACCTAACAAGAACATGAAAACCTCTGCCATTGTGATTAGTAATGTGATGACAGAAGGCTTCATTAAACCTTACTTGTTACTCACTGATTACTAAAAACTTTCTAGCTATAGTGAATGTACCAATACCTCCACATATATTGGTCTTACATATAGGAGAAACAATAAACACCATGAGGCCAATTCTGATGTGTAATAGCAACTGCTGGGAGACTTCTGAGATGGGAGAGTTTTTACTTCTGAGAGTAGTACTGTCCATCTCTCTGCTATGAACTCTTTCTCCTTGACAATTAATACTTAACCCAGTGTTGACTACTGTTCTCATCCTCCAGAAATTACCCCGTTCTTGGCTGCTGTTCACAACTTGTTACCTGCTTACCACTTTGTTGATGTAAGGAGGAAAAATAGCTTTTACTTCCCCACTTCTAAGTTCTCAGCTGAGGACCCTGTAACAAAAGAGTGATGAAGAAGAGAAAACCATACATATTTATTATAAGCTTCATATGAGTTGGGAGCCTTCGTAAGGAAATGATCAGGCCTGAAGACATCAGATCTGGGTGATTTTAGGTTAGGTTTGACACAGGATGGAAGGTCATGGGATAATGGGATAGGACAAAAAGGGGCATGAGCTTTGTGTGGTAAATTGGGGGAAACAGCAAGGCCTGTTCATTGGGATTCCTCTCCCCATTTTGAAGATAAGGATCTTTCCTCAAGGGATGAGAAGGTCATCCTTCACAGAAGGGTTTTATGACCTGCCTTAGGGGAAGGTCAGAGAGTCCTTCCTAATGATATTTTTCAAATTCAACATGCCTCAGTGTCCTATTTTGGGATAGTGTATCCTGAACTTTGTCAGTATTTAAGACCAATAGTCTACAGTTTAGGAGACCACAATTAGTTTCACAATCAAATGGCCAAAAAAAGCGGGGGAGGGCAAGTACCTGATAAAAATTACAGTAACATAATTGTGGAAATACACCTGGGTACAAGAGGTGGCAGTTGTTAGAATATATGAACCAGTCTTTGTAGGCAGTTTACTGAGAAAAGTAGAAGAATATAAAGTATATTCCTTCTCAGCCAGGCCGACAACATGGAATAATGACACAATTCACTTCATTTCTATTTCCAAAACATGATACCCTGCTCTAATTCAAATTGTGATTTGAATCATCCCAGAACCAACCCGCTTTTCTTCAGGCAGGGAGAATTCCGAAAGGCATAGCCCACAAAATACACAGGGGAATAGCCATGGACCTCCACTTGAAGGAGTTTGCAAGGTACTTTGGGACACAAAGTCAGGAGAGGAATTCTAGGGCTTTGACTATCCTCTGTCCCTTGAATATGCCCCATGATATGATATTGCTGGGTGCACTGTGAGGCCACATGTGGAACCCACTCAGCCTTCTTATCTCCCAGGTCTGCAGTCAGTGAGGCCAGCATTAACACAATGAAGGCCTTCCCGAGAGTCCTCAGTGAGAAAGGAGCAACACAGAAGGGCAAGATCTACACAGCAGAATGATGATGGTGATGATCTCAACACCCGTCCCAAACCAGGATATTCCTAGATTTACTCTGGGATTTTCCACAGCCAGACCAGAGCCAAAAGTTGGCCCTTTTCCCAATAGACCAGGACTTGCTTTGAAGTCTCCTCAGCAGTTCCATGGACCCTGAGGAAACTTGAGGAATAGGCAAAAAACAATCTTTCCTGTGGCTTCAAATGTCAATGAGTTGCCTTTAGAGTTAAAAGTGGCAATTTGTAACTTTGTATGTATTTATTCCATAAGTATATACAACATATGTTTTCCTAAGTCTGACTGGAGAATGAGTCATACAGGAACTTCTAGATACTCTGATAATGTGCTCATATGCCAAGGGACATTTATTCTTAATAATTGTAAGAAACCACAGTTCTGCTAATAAAGTATTTGCCAAATGTTGATATATATGTATGACTCTTCCACAGTATAATTAGATGAAGTAAAACATCTGTAGGAGTGGGGAGGCCCAGTAATTCAGCTGACATCAGGCCAACTTAAATTTGCCTGCTTTTATCTGGCCAAGTCTGTGCCTCTAAACTGCACACTCGGTAGGATAGAAGTGCCTCTCTGATGGAAAAGGTTCGTTTCAGGATTCAGGAGAAAGAGACCAAAGTGAACGAATGCTAGGCCTTACCTTAAAATCTAGAGGCCGGTGGTGAAACTGCTGTTATCCACTGTTTGCATTAATATAGATAATGGTGACAGTAAACAAACTGATTCACCATCTGAATGAAACCAGTGCTCATTACTGATAATCACAGCATTTACATAGTACTTGGTTCTTCAACAGTGCAGTCTTTAGCTTTAGATAATACCCCTTTGAGGCGAACTGGCACAACATCATTAACCTCCTCTTAAAGATAAGTTAACTGAGTCAGGCAATTAGACGCTTTATTTGAGGCCACCCAAGAAACAGGCAAAGACTAATTCTGTCTCTTCTTCTGAGTACAGCACGGGCTGCTCATGCCTATGTGGCTGTGCTGATTTATTCCAGGTGTTGCTTTATTACTGGGGATGGGATTTTCTGCGGGCTTTGCACTTTAATAGCTTTACTGGATAGACTTAGGATTGCCCACTCGCCCTTGAGTGAGAGGTGTGGGATGCTTAGGCCAGAACTGTGGTGAGGCATCTTGGTTGCTTTGTCTAGTGCAATCTCTCGGATCAGAAGGAAGTCCCAGAGACAGTGTTGAAGGTACTGCTGCCAACCACCTCACAGGTGTTGAAGTACAGGAAATACCTGGTTGCTATATGAGGGCTGTTGCATTAATAAAACCACTATAAGGCTGAATATTTGAGAGGAGACTCTGGCTGCCATGTACAAGGTAATGCTCGTTAGTGGGTGTTACTGTAAGGCTCAGAGGTGCTGTGCCTCCAATAAACTTGGAAAAGAGAAAGCCAAACATGAACCCTTGGGCCACATACTTCCACCAGAGTGAAGGGGGAGAAGGGTGGGGGGCTAGGAAATAGATGTTCCCCCCAAATCTAAAGTTTAGACTTCTGTCTTGGCTTAAAAGGGATTTTACCTCAGATTTCCCCAAATCTAGAAGCATATATCCTTCCCTGAGAACAAAGTGGAAATTAAGTAAACATAAATAGAAATGTAAAAGGGGGTTAACCTTAAATAGTGCCATTAAAGACCCCTATATGAATGTCCCCTTAGTCTCTAAGCATTTATAGTATTAGTAGCTGGGTGTGCTATGCTTTGTATACAACAGATAACTATATCTTGCCAAGCAGAAGTGCAGACTTAGAGTCAAAAGGAGCACGTGTATAATAATTATTATTGTTATCATGATCATGGTAAATAGCATTTATTTGGGGCTTACCATACGCTGGGTCTTAGGGTAAACTTTGTATCTCATTTAATCCTTACAACAAGCCTACAAGACACTATTTTTCCTGGTTTACTGAAGCAAAATCTTGGATCAGGAACTTTGTTCAGAGTCACCAGCTATTAAGTGGACAAGACAAGATTCAAGCCCAGGTCTTTTTGCCTCCAGGGTCTATGTTGTTATAAAAAAAAAGACAGATACAGATTCTTGTTTAGTGGTGCCTGTTATGTCTGTGTGACTAGATAGTGGGTGTGAAAATTCCAGACATGGATCAGATATGCCCATATGTAGCTTTGTTTCTCTGTGATCTTAGCCTGGCTCATGAGCCCTGCCCATGAAAAACTGCATTTTGCTCATTCAAAACTTGTTTTATTTTTATTTCTAAGTAATTCTCACTTGATACAGAATTGCTCTTTCTCTGTCTTCTCCCCTCCTCTCTTTTAGTGCTGAGATAGTGAAGGGAGGAAGAGTGAGGACTGTGTATCACCCTGACATCAGGTGGGTACGGGACACTTGGTCTTCTGTCATCCTCTGTCCTTGTTGGCCTTGAGGTAGAACCCCTGCTGGGCCCGCTGGCCTCTGCTGCTGATGCTCACGGTTCATAATGTGTAGGTGTCATGCTCATGTGTTTATCCTCCTCATCCTACCCCAGGCCCTTTGAGCCCTCTTGGCTATTCTCAGCTCCTCAAGTCAGTGCTCTTCTTGAGAACTGTGGGTTGAGAACAGTGGGTACTCTCCTTCCCTCCGTGTGGGCGGAGGCTCCCCTTAGGTCCAGGTATCCAGCTCCTCCCTGGTCTGCTGTGCTGGATGTGACCTGTGAAAGGCTTGGAGTCTCCTCAGGCTATCCTCTGAGAATAGAGGCAGAACTCCCCACGGTCTCCCCCTCCAGTCCTCCTAAGTTTTAGGGGGTTTCTCCTACCCTCACTCAGGGACAGTATGTATGCCTTAACCAGGTCTCCCTTTGAATCTCTCCCTTCTTCAAGCTGGGGAAATAGTAGCCATTTTATCCACTCTGTAGCTTAAAAAAGAAACTCTGTGGTGCTGTGGTTCCTTCGGCCTCTAAGTCTTAAAAAGTTTAAATCATCCTTTCTTCTCTTGTAGTATCGGCTTTCAAGACAATTTTATCTACCTTAGCCTTCTGAACAGTTATTGAATACTTCAGTTTACTTCTTCAGTCTGTATCTTTCCAACTCAGAGGCATTCCCTTCCTCTAACGTACAGGTTGATGTGGGCAAATGAGCAATGCAAGAAAGAAAAACAGGGGCACCTGGGTGGCTTAGTTGGTTGGGCGATTGCCTTCAGCTCGGGTGGTGATCCTGGAGTCCCGGGATCGAGTCCCGCATTGGGTGCTCAGCTCCACAGGGAGTCTGCATCTCCCTCTGACCTTCTCCCCTCTCATGCTCTCTCTTATTCTCTCTCTCAAATAAATAAATAAAATCTTAAAAAAAAAAAAAAGAAAAACAGTCATTATCTTAAAATAGTAACTCATTTACATACAGAGATGCAGGAGTATGAACTCTGTAAGTCTTTGTAATTGTCTTCTATGAAAGTGGCATCTTAACTT
Organism: Taxidea taxus jeffersonii; assembly: GCA_003697995.1. NCBI lineage: Eukaryota > Metazoa > Chordata > Mammalia > Carnivora > Mustelidae > Taxidea > Taxidea taxus. The sequence goes on along the minus strand of ML105069.1, from coordinate 37,816 downwards.
TAACTTTCCCTATAAGTAGGGAAAGTTTTAGTCACTTTTAGTCACTTTCTTTTAGTCACTTCGCAACAGTATTCATCATGTATTACCTGATAATGAAATGGAACTATCACACAAGGGGATGCTACACTTTTAGGATTTGCAGTTACACTTTCCTTAACAGAGAAGCAATTAGGATGTGTGGAAAGCACTATGTTTTGTGTGTGTCTGAACAACTGATCAGGCTACCATTTTGCACATATATCATAATTGCTTTTTGTGCTAATAGCAGTGCAGGATTGAACCACAAAATTTTAGCCACTGGCACATTTCATGCCAATTCTGTTGCATTTAAATCACTGACATTTTCAGCTAAATCATGTATCACAAACTCATTCACATAAATCCTCGTAGCTGGTTAAAATCAGCCTGATCCTGAACTGTGTTAGGCCCCAAAATACAAGTACCTGAGTCTTGGCTGCATGACTTGTATCCGAAAACCAGATGTTGTATGTGTCTGTGGCCAACACCTCTGCAGTATGCCCCAGGTCCTGGATGCCACACCAGAAAGCTCTCTCCCATCATGAGATCACACAGAGTCAGCCCATGCAGTGAAGGTGGTTGGGGAGAAGAGAAAGGCACGTTTCATTTACATCCCCTACTGCCAACTACACACTCATTTTTAATGAAGAAGGAGAACATTGAGAGACTATTTTTGTAAAAACAAACCAAAGCCAAAAAAAAAAAAAAAAGCACAAACTCTTGGAAACACACACATATATATATATATATGTTTGCATGTGTTTAGAGAAAGGTCCATCAAAGCACATCAAATTATTACCAGTGATTACCTTCAGAGATTGGGGTTAGCAGAGGGTATTGAGGTAGACTTCTACCTTCAATTTATACAACTCTGTCCTGTTCTGATTTTTTTCCCTCTTAAGTATCATCTACATTGTAATTTTAAGAACACGATTTGCATGAAGGTAAACATCAAAGTTAATCTTCTAAGGGGACAGGTTTAGAAGCACAGGTTGGAACGTGCCGCTTCCTTCTGATGAAGTCAGCTTTGGAAAGCACTGTTGGAGAAGCGTTCGGTTATGCAAAAGGAACAAGGGAGAAACAGGAGCTCTTTACTCTTAAGAAGGATGAAACAAGACATAAAGGAGAAAGGATCCCGTGCGCTGTGGAGAAGGAGGTCTGCAGTCTACAGGCCACAGCCTGACTTCTCAAATCTGTGCCTACCCTGGCGGAGATAATAGACTCGGCTCGGAAGTCACATTTTGGTTCTGTCCCAACAGCGTCTCTGCCTGGGTGCCCAGAAATCCAGGATATTAATGAAGTGGAGGCTGTGTGGCCAGCCCTGCTCTGCAGCTGGGACCCAGCCCTGGCACCCCTCCTTCTGCCATGTGCCACTCCTGGAATGCTGGGCCACTACACCCTCAAACTAACTTCTGGCTGAACTGGGGGGTATCCTGGTTCCAGCGGAGAAGAGGCTTCAGTCCCAGTTTTCACACTTGAACTTTTAGTTCAAGAGCAAAAGCCAAAAACTGCAACCTACCCCGAACTACAGCCAGGGTGTTGATCCTGCCAGGCAATTCCTGGCTCAGTAGACCACCACCTCCTACTTTTTGGACAAAGAGGATACACCAGAGACCAACCTCCTGTGATTCAGGCCTTGCTGACAAATCACTGATCCAGCCAGACTTCTTCCTTTGCTTGAGTGACTACCTGGTAATGAACTGCACACTTTGCAAATGTTAATACTCTTCTACTAGCAAGATATGGAAGAAATACGTGCAAGATTTATTTAAAAATGATGGCCCTGGGAATTAGAAGAGTTTTGGGGGGTGGGGTGGGATTTTATTTTTGGTACCATTTCTGCTCTAACAAGCTTCAAACTTTATATAATAACTTGCTACTGACATGTGATTCATCATACCATCATCACAATTCCAGTGTGGTGTGCTCTTTTTCTATACGGAAGTGTTAAGTGCATAGGACTTAAACTGCTATGAGAAGGCTACAGCTGAATGGGAGAATAATTCTTAACCTGTATGGAAAAGTTGACTAGGACTTGAATGAAATAAACGTGTGTGTGGTACCCACGAATACAATGTGGTTTAGTAAAGGAGAGAAGAATTGAGAGTATTGGAAGAATACGTAGTGACAGACTCTACAGTCTGGTAGTGAAGACTGTCTCAGGCTTCTGGATCTGGGAACAAAACATTTGCATTTTATTGCCATATAATTTATAAATGCCACTTTATATTTAATTGCCAAATTTCCTTTAAAAAAATAGACTCAGGTCAGGGCACTGGGCTGGCTCAGTTGGAAGAGAATTTGACTCTTGATCTTATAGTCGAGGTTAAGAGCTCCATGTTGGATGTAGAGATTACAAAAACAAACTCATGTCCTCATTTGCTTTTAACCTTTTTTAAAAAACCAAGAGTCACAGAAAAGTTAACTGGCTTATTATTTACCAAATAAATGCTTAATAGAGACAAATTTGAAACATCTCCAGATCCAAACCAAGCATGGATTTTATTTGATACACCTGCCTCCAAGGCTGTCCTTTCCAGACAATTATGTTTTATTGTTGCTATTCTAAATCCCATTTTGGAACTTGAATTTTTTTTCCTTCCTCACGTACCTATCGCTGAGCAATCTGTACTGTCCAGAAATGCTCAACAGAAAGTGGAAAAACACAGAAACTTGGAAAGTATGAGTAGGTTAGTGGCTAAGTAACAGCAGAAGTTCTCACAGGTGCTCACAAGAGTGGAACAGGGGAGAACAAGGATTTTCTTGCTTATAATTACATTGACTTTTTCTTCACAATGAAGAACATAGAGTTTCAACTTTAAATCTGGGACTGTAAGAGGTTGTTAACTATATATTTACAGCCTCCCGGTTTCATCAGTTTATATTTTAGCCCTGAAAATTTGCTGCGTCTTTGTGCTAACTATAAGAGACTTGCATTTTTCTTGAGCATACTGAGCACAAGAATGATGAATACTGTTGAGTAAGGAAAACTGAATTCCCTACACTTGTTCCAACTTTGACCTTGGAGGAGACAGAAAGTTTTCTCATTAGGTATTGTTTATGGTTCATATGTTCAGATGAAGCAAGTTAGTAAATCTGTCAGAGAAAAATTCACGTTTCTCAGGAGCGTCCCATCAAATAATAGGAATATATACATGTCATATATTTGAAACTCTGTGTTTTTGTTTTTGGTGTTTTAAGCTTCAGTTTATGTGCCTGTTGATATGTGAGAGTCTTTCTTTTTGGAAGTCCAGCAGATTGAAAAACAAATTGTGAAATCACATGACACTCAGAAATATTGCATCACTCTACCCCCTCCCCCCCACATTCCCCTCCCACTTGTCTCAAAAGATTTCCTAACAACTGAGAGCGCCATCACTGTGAGGACACTGACATTTAAAAAGATGAAGAGGTGTTTTTTAGAGTCCCCCAAAGCATTTACTTTTACAAATCTTAAATGTAATGAATTGACCCCTGGAAATTAACTTAATATATGCTTGTGTTTTATTCCATTGCAAACACAACTGAAAAGAACACTTGTTTTGTGTTAAAACAGTATTAAGATGGCATTTTTTTTTTAAGCCAAATGATTTGAGAGTTTTAGTTTGTTTGTTTTTAAAGATTTTTATTTATTCGTTTTGAGACAGAGCACACAAGCCAGGGGGAGGGGCAGCAGGAGAGGAAGAAACAGACACCCCGATGAGCAGGGAGCTTGACGCCGGGGCTTGATCCCAGGACCCTGAGATCATGACGGCAGACGCTTAACTGACTGAGCCACCCAGGTGCCCCTAGATGGCATTTATTTTTTGATCTCTTTCAGTATTTGAGTTGTAGGAAACCAAGAAGTAGAGTTAGAAGAACTGGTTCTAGTAATTTAAAAATCACAGTGAAGAAGTCATAATGTTCTCAATTCTGGTTGCCTTTCCTGGAACAGTGAGTAAGTCCATGCTCATGGTGGATGGATCCATAAGAGGCAGGTTCAGCAACAACAGCTTTTTTGATAGCCCGAGAGCTGGAGAATTTCAGAGTAGATTAGCTGTGTTATAGTCAGTGGATGAACCCCCAAAGAGAATGCTAGTGCACACTGAGTTTTGACATTTTATTCACCAGTTATTATTTATTAATATACTGTTGGTCCCTGCCATAATAGCTATTATTGTTATTACTGTTATTATCTGCTCTGCTCATTGTTACATTTCCAGTACAGAAATGAGGACTTGGCACATAAAAGTCAATCAATAAGTATTTATTGAATGAATGGATGATTCCGTTAAGAGATAGGAATTACCACCTAAAGAAGAGTAATTTTCACTTGTTTTACTGTATAAAAACAGTACTCGATAATTAGCTATATTTAATTTATTTTCTTTCAGACCCTTCCTTGTTAATAAAACTTTACTTTTCTTCTGTCTCTGCCACCGAGAGCCAGAGAAGTTAGACACTCAGCTTCAAGTTAATTTCCTCCTACTTGTGGATGTCCTCCATGTATGTCTTTCAGCCAATGTAATCTTTCCAAGTTCTTGTTGACTGTAAGAGCTTGAAAGCTCTTTATTGTTGAAGGAATGAGAAGACTGACATCCATTGTGTCTCAGTTGGTGACAGAAATGTGTGACACTGAACAAGGCCTTTATCCTCTGTTTATCCATCTGGAAAATGAGAACAACAGTACTCACTAGTCTGGTATGGAGGTGATTGCCAAGGACTTTGTGATCCACACAGGGAAGGTGATATTTTAGTTGCTACATATTACAGATGTTTCCCTTTGATTAATTGGGTGTTCAGATACTGGAGCACTTTCAGAGAGGTTAAGCAAAGAAAAAGAAAAAAGAGAAAGAGAAAGCAAAAGTAGAGATTGGTTTACAGATTTTAAATAATGTTTTAACTTTACATTTGATAATCTACAGTCAGAGATTAGAGATTATTTAGTACAGTGCTTTTTAACCAGGCTGTGCCCACACTCCCCTGTGGAAGCTTTGAGTCTACACATGCCTTGGGCCCACCTTACTTTCCCTTGATTAAGAACCAGGGTTCCAGACCAACCTCTTTTTTTATGAACGAGGACATTGAGGGACAGCTGGTAAATGTAATATCAGAACTAAAATCTTCCTCTTCTGACTTCTGATGGGTTTTTATTTACATACAATATAAGGTATCTAATCTGTTAGTTTAATATATATAATAATAATTATTATTATTTTTTAAAGATTTTATTTATTTATTTGACAGAGATCACAAGTAGGCAGAGAAGCAGAGAGAGGGGAAGCAGGCTCCCCGCTGAGCAGAGAGCCCCATTCGGGGCCTGATCCCAGGACCCTGAGATCACGACCTGAGCCGAAGGTGGAGTCTTAACCCACTGAGCCACCAGGTGCCCCTAATTATTATTTTTTAACTCACAGCTTGAACTCATGATCCTGAGAGCAGGGCCTGAGCTGAGATCAAGAGTCAGAGGCTCGGGGCACCTGAGTGGCTCAGTGGGTTAAAGCCTCTGCATTCGGGTGGGGTCTGATCCCAGGGTCCTGGGATTGAGCCCCCTGTCAGATTCTCTGCTCAGCAGGGAGCCTGCTTCCCTTCCTCTCTCTCTGCCTGCCTCTCTACCTACTTGTGATTTCTGTCAAATAAATTAAATCTTTAAAAAAAAAAGAGTCAGACGCTCAACCAACTGAGCCACCTGGGAGTATATTTTAAGTTAACTTTGTAGATAAAACTTTGCAGTAACCCCTGGAAGTTTAACTACCTGTGTTACTTTACAGTTTTACAGTATTTTACCCTTTTAACATTTTTTCTATAAAGCCTTCTGAGATTCACCTTGTTAGAAATAAATTCAACCCCTTATAAGCTTTCAAAGCACATTCAGCTTGTATTCGATTATTTACCACTCAGTATGGTCCTGTATTGAAGAATTTAAAGTGGAACTTTTTGTTTCCCTGGTTTGTGAGCTCTTGGAGATAGAAGTCAACATGCTCATTATCTTTAAGACATAAGAACAAATAAAAATTTGTGCACCAGGCAATGTCTGAGGCCAGTGGTTCTCAAATTTTAGCAAGCATCAGAAATAGTTGGAGTGCTTATTAAAGTATTTATTGCTGTCCCTGCCAGCCCCGCTTCTGATTAAGTGAGTCTGGGGTGAGATGAAGAATTTCCATTTCAGGCAAGTTCCCAAATGATGCCACTCTTCTGCTGAGTTCCTATTTGAGTATTTGCTACTACTCCAGTATGTAGGTTTTATTATTCTCATTTTCACAGAAGTCACACAGTCAGTGAAAGAGAAAAGACCGGAGCCTCATCTCTTGATGCCTAGTACTGTGGTCTTTCCTTTACACACCCTTCTCCTTATCTTGGAATTCCTTGTATGCATCATAAGAAATGCCTGCAGGAAGGGTACCTGACTGGCTCAGTCCATGAAGCAAGCTACTCTTCATCTCAGGGCTGTGAATTCAAGCCTCACCTTGGCTGTAGAGATTACTTTAAAAAAAAAATCTTAAAAAAAAAAAGAAAAGAGGGACGCCTGGGTGGCTCAGTTGGTTAAGCGGCTGCCTTCGGCTCAGGTCATGATCCCGGCGTCCTGGGATCGAGTCCCACGTCAGGCTCCTTGCTCGGCAGGGAGCCTGCTTCTTCCTCTGCCTCTGCCTACCACTCAGTCTGCCTGTGCTCGCTTACTCTCTCTCTGACAAAAAAAAAAAAAAAAAAGGAAAGAAAAGAAAAGAAATGCATGCAAGAGATAATTGCTATTAGAATGGAGATAAACCACCGAGGTTCCATTATCATCTTGAGCAAATTAACTTACCCTTCCTTCTGTGTGTGTCAGTTTTCTCATCTGTAAATTGGGAATTAGCAATATTTGCCTATAGTGCACATTACAGTTAACTCTCCCATATTCGGTCTGTTCTTTTTTCACTATGTAGTAGGCATTGTGGTGCAGAGAATTGCCCTAGCACCAGGAGTAAATTATAATTCATCTAAATCAAGATAATAATAATCCTCTAGATCATGAGATGAGTACTCCCCCCCATCCCCAACTCTACCCCTAATAGCTACTGTTTAAGAGATAAGCATCAGACTAAACGTGGATCATAAGGAGAAGACAGGTTTGTTTGTTTTTTTCATTTTTTTCATTGTTGGTGGAGTACTCTTTCACCTTTGCTAGATCTCAGTAAGGAAGCATGTTTTCTGCTAATGGCCATGCTACAGCGGAAAACTGGTGTTCGGAAACCAGCGCTGGATGTAAGGGCAGCTGTAGGACATAGGAACCTGGTGACAGTATGAAGCCATCAGATTTGTCAACCAGTTCAGAAGCTGCTCTGTCTAGACTACCAGTTATGTGAGCCAACAAATGTCTGTATTGTTCTAGTCAGTTGGAGATATTTTCCCCCTGTAACTTAGAATCAAACACCCTAGCTGATAACGTATCTCAAAGGATTCCTGTAAGAATTAAATGACATAATGCACAAAAAGGGCTTGGCATTAATTAGGATGTAATAGGTATGAATTAAATATCCTTATCAGGGAAGTTACTAGGTCGAAGTAAAAAAATATATACATATTGATACTACATATTATTGGTCTCCTTTCAAATTCTTCTTTATCAAAAGCACAAGTGCCCTTAAATGCCCTTGTCAGCTCCCAACCAAAAGCTTCCTTGGAGGTGTTTTCACTAGCAGGATTAGAGAAGCCAAAATAACCAGGTGAATATTTTTTGACCATGATAGAGAATTTGGCTGTAACAGGACAAGATTATTCTGAGATTTATAGAATCACAGAACAACAGGTTAATTTTAGTAAAGAGATTGACAAATAAGGGGATGGATAGGTGTTGCTATCTCTAATCATAGCTGAAAAAAACGTACTCCGCGTGAATTGCCGCCAGTCTCGTACAGAGATGGATGGCATCCAAACCTGGTGCTCACATTACGTGTAGTGGACCTTTGTTCTTTTGGCTGTCCAGCATGCCACCCTTTCTTTTAGGGCACTGTCCTTCCACTACATCAGACATGTGATTCCTTTGGGGCTGCCAAATAACATGTAGTTTCCGTTATTACTAGGCTAAAATAAAATGATTGTTTTTTAATAATTACATTTATAGTCATGACCCACCCCTAAGCATATTAAAATTCAAATTAAAAAATATTTTATTTATTAGAGAGAGAACAGCAGAGGGAGAAGGAAAAGCAGGCTCCCCATAGAGCAGGGAGCCCTGTGTGTGACTCCATCCCAGGGCCCTGGAATCATGACCTGAACCAAAGGCAGATGCTTAACTGACTGAGCCACGCAGGCGCACCTAAAACTCAAGTTTTATCTTTTTATTTTTTTTAATATTTTATTTATTTATTTGACAGCCAGAGATCACAAGTAGGTACAGAGGCAGGCAGAGAGAGAGGAAGAGACGCAGGCTTCTGGCTAAGCGGAGAGCCCGATGCGGGACTCGATCCCAGGACCCTGGGATCATGACCTGAGCCGAAGGCAGAGGCTTTAACCCACTGAGCCACCCAGGCGCCCCTAAAATTCAAGTTTTAAAAGGAAGCAAGAAAGGATAAGTAGAGGACACATAACCTTTGGTCAGTAGATGATTCTATTATATCATAATTCTAGGATCTGGAATACCCCGCCAGTATATTAGACAAAAAAAAAAAAAAAATCGTAAGAATTTGCTTGGGAGAGAGGGAGTAGATCCATTTCAAATTTAAAAAAGTATGAATTTGAGGGTACATTTTAGAGGGGAAGAAGCTTGCAAGTCACCAGAACATGCCCCAGACTCATGTGTGGTATGTGTGTGTGTGTGTGTGTGTGTGTGTGTGTGTCTTGGTAGTGATTTTGTGTCATTGCCTCATTGTTGGCACTTTGTCAGTACTCAAGAAAACCAGATTGAAAATTTGGAATCTGTGCTTCAGCGGATTGAAACTGACCTCTAGTCACTAAGGAAAAATCAAAACAAAACACACAAGAATTTAGAGAGGATATTTTTCTGCCAACAAATAATTTTTCCTTGGTGTTATTTCTTAGTTGGGCCAATATTCAATGGAAAAAATAGATAGATTGGTCAAGAGTTCAGTATTATTTTTTGTGACATTTGACCTTAAGTGACATAATAAAATTAATGACAGAAAATAGTATTCTTTCATATGGATGCATGTGTGACTATTGGTCTCACATAGACTATTTAAGAGGAAAAAAGCAGAAAGGATCATCTGATGGCATTTTGTTTTATTTGAAATGTTAACTCTTAAGCTAAGTTATGTATTCAGTAAATATTTTTGCCAGGTACTGTTATAACCACTTGGAATATATCAATGAACAGACCAAAAATGGTAACAAAACTGTACATGGAGTTGAGGGTTTAAAATTTTGTTGTGCTTCTGAGACCTATGAGCTAATTTATTTGTTTGCTGTAATTGTTATCATGATTCTTGGCTAAATAGCTTTTTATAATGCCTTGTTTTTGAAAACTTCAGCTAGGGTCTAACTTCCCATTCTTTGTTGAGCCAAATGATACAATGGTGGGGGTGGGGTGGAGGGGAGCTTGGGAAGCTCAGAAGAGGTTAAACAGGGGCACACTCTGGGGTAATTTGGAGGAAACAGAAGAGAAGTATCATCCGAGTAAGGAAGAAGCTATGTGAAGAGAGTTGTTGGATTTCTATACAAAGGGGAGCTCTGAGGGAAACTGGTCAAGGTTTGAATGATCAATTGTCTTTGTGGTGTGAGGTAACTTTTTTTTTTTTTTTCTTAAGATTTAGAGAGAGGAGAGAGAGAGAAAACAAGCAAGGTGAGTGGCAAGCAGAAGGAAAGGGAGAACCAGACTCCTACAGAGCAGGAAGAGCCCCATGTAGGACTCAGTCTCAGCACCCCAGTATCACAACCTGAGCCAAAGGCAGTTGCTTAACCACCTGAGACACCCAGGAACTCCTGGAGTGACTGAGGTGATTCTAATGCCTTAGCAGCCTTCTTTAGCAAACCAAACCCTAAGCCTCTAATGCCTCAAGGTTAAGAAACTGAAACAAAGAACAACCAATCACAGCCAGGCTTTCCCCAAACAAGGCAAACACTTAAGCTATAGACAATCAAATAGTTCTCTTGCTTTTCTGCCTCTTTTCTAGAAAAGTCTTTCTCTTAGCTCTTGTCTGTGGAGTCCTCCTGACCACTTCTGGTCTGGCCCTGGCCAATTTGATGCAATTTTTGCTCAAATAAACTCCTAAAATTTGTAGTATGCCTCTATCTTATAATGCTAGTTGTATTTGGGTTACATACGATTTGTTAAAACATTCAACATTATATAATTTTACATTTGGGGAAGAAATATTAGTCTCATAAATTAGACATAAGAAAGTAACCTTAACAGTCTCTTCTTGACAGGGAATTTCAACTGGAGGTCAATTTAAAATTTTACAATGCACAAGGAGAGCACGGATTTGGAAAGGCTGTGACACCAAACCATAGAATTCCATCATTAAACATAAAGCCACTGGTCAGACCCTGGAAACATTTTTGGCCTTAAACATAAAGCCTCTGGTCAGACCCTGGAAACACTGCTGGCCTTATGGGATATCACCCAAGTAATAGTAGTTGAAGTAGTAATAGTAATGAGATTAAGAGAAGTTGTAGTAGTGATAGCTTCTATTTATAAGGAGCCTCCTGTGTGCCAAGGACCATTCTAGACATTGTCTCATTGAATTTTTTTTTTTTTTTTCTTTTAAGTAGGCTCCACATTCAGCATGGAGTCCAACGTGGGGCTGGAACTTATGACCCTGAGATGAACACCTGAGCCATGATCAAGAGTCAGATGCACCACCCAGTTGCCCCTTGTTTCATTGATTTCTCACGACTCTTCTATGAGGTGGGTAAATTACTTGCTCTGTGTTAGTCAGATTTGCAGTCATTCTTTGACACACCGTTTGGGTATGGACCCCAGGGGAATAAAACAGTCTATCATTCAGGATTCTGGCCTATTCTTTGGTGGACAACAAAGAGTCTTTTACTCTCAGGGTTCTCAGGACTTCTGATGTTGACCTGGTTTCAGAATAGGCCTCCTTGGTTCTAGAACTTTCCTGATGAGGAGCCAGTATGTATCCTGAAGCCCTACTGACACCAGATGCACTGAGGGCCACAAAACTTTAGTCCATTTGGAATTGACACTATGAAAGAAAACACATCGCTGGCTATTTTCATCTTCCCTTGAAAATACAATAAGAAATAATTGTGAGGTGACTTCTTTAATTCCCTCCCTTTCCTATCTCCTTCCATCTTTCCTCCCTTCCTTCTGTCTTTTTGTTTTTCGTTCTTGCTTTCCCATATCTGATACTCAAACAAGTGTTGAGGTGCTCCTTTATGCCGGGCCGAGTGCTAGACGCTGGGGCAGCATGATTGTGGTCTAATAAGAAATATATATTTTGGTCTTCTTCCCTGGTTCCTGGCACAGAGCCCCTAAAACTAAAAATGTTGGAATTCCTTGAGTAATACCGGTGACAGGAGCATCTTTTGTTATTCATAATAAGCCCCTTTCAGCCATACTTGAGTTTATGGTAATGAGATGTCTCTTGGAAGGAGGAGGCTGGTTGCCACAGGCTCCAAACAGATGATTTAAGGGTTGGAACTTCCCTCCAGGGAGGAGAGGGACTGGAGAATGACTTAATCACCAATGGTCAAGGATTTAGTCAGTCATGTCTACACAATGGAATCTCCATAAAAACCTTAAGTTATGGAGTTCCAAGAGGGTCCACATCCATGAACACATCCAGGTGCTGGGAGGGTGGTGTATCCAGGGAGGGGATGGGAGCAGCACACCCCCGTCTACCCACAGCTTTCTTTATGTATCTCTTCCATCTGGCTGTTCCTGAGTTCTATCTAGCCTTTATTATAAACTGGTAAATGTCAATGGAGTAATTTTCTGAATTGTTTGAGCTCTTCTGGCTAATTTTCAAACCCAAGGAGGAAATGGTAGAAAAGTTCAATTTATATGCAGTTGATCAGAAGTGCAGGTGACAACCTGGGTCTTAACTATTGAGGTCTGAAGTGGAGTTTTGTGGGACTGATCCCTTAAACTGTGGGTATGGGGGCGCCTGGGCGGTTCAGTGGGTTAAAGCCTTTGCCTTCGGCTCAGGTCATGATTCCAAGGTCCTGGGATCGGGCCCCACATCAGGCTCTCTGCTCAGAAGGGAGCCTGCTTCCCTTCCTCTCTCTCTGCCTGCCTCTCTGCCTACTTCTGATCTCTGTCTGTCAAATAAATAATACAAAATAAAAAATTTTAAAAAAATGTGGGTATGCACTAATTCTGGCCAATGACTGTCAGAATTGAGTTAAATTGTAGTATGGTCAGTAACTGCTGAGAATTGGAGAATTCCTTGGTGTGGAGAAACCCACACATCTGGTGTCAGAAATGTCCTGTGGGCAAAGAGGAAACAAGTTTTCCTTTAGCTGATGTTCCTTTTAATTGTGTACAAAGCACAATCTTTGCCCCTGGAGAGGAGAACCGAATTTCCATCCAGTGCAGATCATAAGCAGCATGCGGTCAGGAGCCGTATGTCGTGTTTGCTATGTATCCTCTACGTTGAACAGGACATGGCAGTAAGCACGTGCTCAAAAAATACATTGCATGAATGAATGCAAGTCTAGTATTGCCTCACTAATGAAAGAGTACACTTGAAACGTCATCTGGTTAATGGCACCCTAACAGACTGCCCAAACTGCACCCGAGAAAACCAGAAGCAGCGTGAACTTGGATCCTGAGAGTGGTCATCTGGAATCCATACCTTATGAAAAAGTAAGGATATACAGCTTGAGTAATGAGACACTCAGTTTGCAAATACCACATGTTCATTTTCATGTTGCTAAAGACTCTGCTAGGAAACGAAACACTTGTAATTTAATATGTAATGTTCTCAGAGTCCGAGGCCAAACCACCTCAAGTCGTGAATGCTTTGGCTCTGAAGAGCCCGTCAGGGTCAGGGCAGGGCAGTACTTGGCCTAATGCCCCTCCAGAATAAACCAAACAGCTACAGGAAGTGGTTTCCGTGATTCAGTAGGTGGCACACTTCCTTTTGAGTCAGAACTGAATCATGGCCGTGAGAGACAAAAAGGACCTATTTCTTTATCCCATACTTTTTCCCCTATTCCCAATAGTAAATTTATCACAGTCTGTCATATGACATATCCTGTTTAGTTTAACGTGTTTCACCAGAAAAGAAAAAAAAATGCGAATCAACTACAAGGAGGCAAGAAGAGACTGGGAAACACAGCAGATGGAAATGAATCCAAGCATCGTTCTTTGACTGGAGGACCATATTCTCCGAGGAGATTGAAAGAAAAGCCATAATCTGATTTCACTGGGGTCATCAAGGCCGCTAGTTCTCTCGACTCAAATCTGACCCATTTCCAGTGGAAGCAATTAGATCACACTTACATAAACCGTGTTGCTTTAAATGGCTCTGCTCTCTTCTTCACTCACTGACCCTGGCTTCCTCCCTGGCCTGTCTGCTGGAAGGCTCCTCTGGTGTTGTCCCAAGCATGGCCCTTGTTCAGCTGTGGGTGAAATGATCCTGTTCTGAATGTACTGAATGCTGCTGGCAATGCTGTAAATTGTTTTGAGGCTTAAGGAAAAACCCCCTGGATATCAACAAGTCATAAAAACAGACATATTTTCTCAGTGTGTCTTTTATTTTTCAATATTTATAGCTCTGGGAATGTAAACATTCTTATCCATATTTTCATCAGATAAACTTGGTATTATTGTATCTTTGTTGCTTCCTCCTACCCCAGTTCCTTCTGATTGGCGTCATGTCTCAAAAGACTCAAGAGACTCATGCTATATGTCCTGTTTATATCACTCATGGAAGATTGAAAATCGGACTGGAATAAAAATCTAACTGCCATGGGGGCACCTGGGTGGTGCATTTGGTTAAGCGACCCATTTTGGTTTTGGCTCTGGTCGTGATCTCAGGGTTGTGAGATCAAGCCCTGCATTGGGCTCCACACTCCACGCTCTGCTCAGAGTATATTTGGAATTCTCTCTCTCCCTCTACTCTGTTCATGTGCACATGCACGCTCACTATCTCTCTAAAATAAATAAAATAAAATCTTAAAAAGAAATGATATTGCCATGTTAGTATTCTGCAGCTGCTTCTCTGAACTATTCCAGTTGTTTGAAGAACACAAGATTCAAAATCACACAGACTTGTGTTCATATTCAAGCTCAACAAAAAATTGCACAGCTCTGTGACCTTAGGGAAGTCTCTTAACCTCTCTGAGCCGTAATTTCCTTAGTCCATAAAATGGGACTCTAGCATAAGAACAATATTACTGTGAGAACTAAATAAAGCTTTTACATAGTGCCGAGAACAGCTCCTAGTTCATATTTGGTGTTTAAAATAAGCTAGTGCCCTTTCTCTTTATTTACAATACCTTTCCATTGGGAGGTAAGAACAGCACTTGGACAGGACAGCTGCATGCGCACACTGAGTCTTACCCTTCCCAAAGACGTCAGTCCCATCCAGCTCCTTTAGCACTTTCATCAACAGCACCTGTAGCACATGTGATATCAAATGGTATCCTTAATGGAGTGGTGGAGAAGCCCAGCCAGGAAGCAGGCTTTCAAGCCAAAGCCAGCTCTTCGGGACAGGACAGTTGTGGCTGATAGATGACAGCCAAATGTGAAGGGAGTCCTCATCTGACACACAGAAGAGAGCACCTAGAGGATGGGCAGGGAAAAGAACTGTGGGCGGTGCTCATGGCCAGACAGAGCTGCCGCCAGGTCCAGGTCAAACAGGGCAAAGGCTGGCAGACAGGTGGAAATGCGAATACACTGTTGGATTTGTTTTTTTGTTTTTTTTTAAAGATTTTTAATTTATTTTTTTGACAGAGATCACAAGTAGGCAGAGAGAGGCAGGCAGGGAGAGACAGGAAGCGGACTCCCCACTGAGCAGAGAGCCCCACGAGGGGCTTGATCCCAGAATCCTGGGATCATGACCCCAGCTGAAGGCAGAGGCCTTAACCCACTGAGCCACCCAGGCGCCCCACACTGTTGGATTTGAAAAGCCCTTCTAAAACAGCCATCCTTCCACATCCCTTCAATTCCTCCCACACAGCCATATGGAGAGGGTGATGGCTTTTAGAGAAGAGGAGTGGTACCCCCCCAGAATTAAGGTCAAAAGATTATTTTGTACTCACCTTAGAGCCATCCTTTTGTATATATATGGTGGTTGCCTGGTTTCCTGGTTTCCTGACTGTCCCTTTCCCTGGACTGTGAGCTCCTAAAAGGCAAGCAGCATGTCTTGTTTTTGAACCAGCCCTTACCTGTAGCTCCATCCCTAACCCATAATAGATGCTCAATCAGTGTTTGTTGACATCAAAGAAATATAGGAAAGTCTGATCTGAAGGACCACAGGAAAACTTCCACAGGAGTTGATGGCCCCTGGGGCCGAAGTCTCACAGGAGGACTGGCTGGGTAGGCCAGTTTTGAGGAAAAGAGCCAGATGTCTGAACCCCAGTGTGAGAATATGGGGAAAAGAGGACAGAAGCATTTTTGAAAATTGCACTTGTGGGTAATCCGAGCTAGACATGACTTCTGGAGGTCTGGCCATTGTCTCAGTGGAGTGTTGATCGCATGTGTGTTGGAGGCTTCTGTTTAAATAACTACCAGAGTGGGGTGACTCAGCAGCCGGAGGATGGGGCGCTCTCAGGCTGTCTCCTCCTTCAAGTGACAAATCACATTGCCCTGGGTGTCTGTGGCGGTCTCTGATATGACACACGATAGCTCCTCTCTTGCCAGCTCATCAGCCAGGGTGCCAAGTCACCCATAACTAATCTGGAGACTGACAAATTATTTGACAGGCATGATCTCACGCCCCAAGCCTGGAGACATCTCTTTAAAATGGACTCTTATCAATGGATTCCGTTTCTAAAATTTCTAAATTTCTAAAATTTCTAAAATTTAGAGGCTGTTTGTAAAATTTTATTCTATCTCTCCATCAAGGACTTCTGATTATTGTCAGAATAAAGTCAAATTTTGATATCCTGGCCACTGAAGTCCTGCAGAAACTGATCTGTAGAAATTGATCTACACCTGCTCTCCCGGGCCCCATAGACTTTAACTATGCTTTGTTTCTTGTTTTTTCCCTTAACACTGGCTGGCTACTTCTTGTTTCTTTGTTTTCATCCCCAGCAGATAAACAGCTTTAAGAAAGAGCCCTCTGAGGAAATCCTATCTAGTGGCTATTTCCTGAGAATTGTGGGAAGTTACCATTATTAAAATTTAATGGCATGTTGGTCATGAACTAACAGTGTTCTCTGGATTTTTTGTTTGACAAATGCTGATCACCTTACAAGTAGGAATCCGAGAATAGCTCAGATACAAGAATCAAAAATTGCAGGAGGCCATGAATGAAATTTGTGAATTGGACCAGCTGCAAAGTGTTCTGCCTGAAAAGAACGAAGTAAGATTTTAAACTTTATTCTTCCACTCTCTTAAGTGCTTACATGTCTGCAGGACTGATACCAACCTTCAGATCCCATTTTTGCAACCCACCAGCTCAAATGAAGGAAGTAACCCATACTGTCCACAACACCACTCTTTGCCTCTGATGCCACCTTCCGCCCGCACTCCAGACAGCTTGTCCAATGAGGATTCTCTCCGCTGCATCAGGAAATAGAGTTCCCGGTGAGCAATGTGCTCACACATTCTGTTTCCTCAGAGCTTGGCTCAATGGGTCCAGGACAGGTAGTGTTGAAATTATTCAATTTGAATTTGATAGAGGACCTCACCACTTGCTTCCATCCTCTCTGTAGATTATATTCAAGAATAATGGTGAATTATAGTTTCTGCATTTACCCTCCAGGGTTTTTATTGTTACCCTAATTATTATTCATAATAATAATTTCTGTTGTCAGATGGTGGTAACTCTACAAGTCCCCTTTTGAGTCCAGAGAAATGTTGTTCCACTTGAGATAAATAGGTAACAGAAAATTTTCAGAAAAATTTGTGATTCTGATTCACTTCCAAATTTTACTTTTTCCACTTTGAGCTATGCTACAGTTATGAGTCCTTAAGAAATCCATTTTGGATTGCTTATGATTTTTAACACTATTGAAAAATGAAATAAAAACAACACTTTCTTTCACGAGTTTATGATAGGTGTTTAAAAATGAGTAGGTAAGGGGCACCTGGGTGGCTCAGTGGGTTAAAGCCACTGCCTTCGGCTTGGGTCATGATCCCAGGGTCATGGGATCAAGCCCCGCATCGGGCTTTCTGCTCTGCGGACAGCCTGCTTCCTCCTCTCTCTCTCTCTGCCTCTCTGCCTACTTGTGATTTCTGTCTGTCAAATAAATAAATAAATCTTTAAAAAAAAAAAATGAGTAGGTAAGCACACCGAAGAAACTGCAACTTCTGTAGTCTCCCAACACAAAAATAACCACAATTAATATTTTTGAGTTTTTCCATGTCTAAGGAATTCTGCTGAACATGTTACTTTGTTACCTATTTTTTAAAATTTAATAGTAGTGGGGTACCTGGGTGGCTCAGTGGGTTGTGGTCTCTGCTTTTGGCTCAGGTCATGATCTCAGGGTCCTGGGATCGAGCCCCGCATCGGACTCTCTGCTCATTGGGGAGCCTGCTTCCTCCTCTCTCTCTCTGTCTGCCGCTCTGCCTACTTGTGATCTCTGTCTGTCAAATAAAAAAAAATAATAAAAAAATAAAATGAAATTTAATAATAGTTGATGTACCTCTTTCTACAGCAATTTAATTGCTATAATGATTTTATTATTTTATGGCTTTTTCATAATATATTTAACTAAGCTTCCTTATACTTCTCATTATTATACAAATGCTCCAAAGACACTTGTAAATAAATGTTTGTCTGAATCTCTTATTAAGCCCTACAAGTAGTGTCTCTGAATTGAGGTCATGATTTTTCTTAGATTTCTTTTTTTAGTATGTGGTAAAATTTACCTTCGAAAATTTGTATCAATTTATACTCCTATAGTGGTGTAGATTTTTTAGAATCACCATGACAATCTCTGCTGCAAAATACCTTTAAAATAAACATGTGTGTGTCTGTCTGTGAATTAACATTTGCTGATCATCATCCTAAGTGCCACACATTGCTCTGGGTACTAAAAAAGTGATGAGGTAGGCAGAGACTTTCTCAGCTTACATTTTATTGTTGAATGAACAAGCAGATAATATAGTTTCAGGCTGGGATATATGCTGTGAAGAAGAATAAAGCAGTGTGTGTATGCATTTGTGTGAGAGTAGGGTGGGGTAAATGTATCACTATTTTAGATGGTCAGGTAAAGCCTGATATAAAGATTTTTTTTAATTTTTTTTAAAGATTTTATTTATTTATTTGAGAGAAACAGGGAGAGAGAGCCTGAGAGGGGAGAAGGTCAGAGGGAGAAGCAGACTCCCCATGAAGCAGGGAGCCCGATGCAGGACTTCATCCCAGGACTCTGGGATCAAGCCAAAGGAATGACCTGAGCCAAATGACCTGAGCCAAAGGAAGTTGCTTACCCAACTGAGCCACCCAGACGCCCCCGATATAAAGAGTTAATATCAAAATAGAAAAGGTTTCTTAAACTGATACCTGATTGTTTTAGAAAACTCTGAATGTGGAAAAGTATAAAGAGAAAAAGGTACCTATAGTTCTAGCAATTTGGCTCCTATCTTTTTGGTTTCGGTTTCATCACACACACACACACACACACACACACACACACAAACATGCACGTGCATCTATATATTATTAGGCTATTGCTGAGTGTACTATACATACTTGTTCAGCATATGAAGAAACTAATAGTCAGAAGTTCGTATGGCCCGTGGGTCCAGTGAGAAGATTCAGTGCTCAGAAACTCAGGGTTTTATTCTGTGGGTCAGTAGTTATCAAGAGTTTTGCAATTGCAACAACCATTGGCAATTTGGCTTAAAATATTTCCTTTCCCTCTTTTTCTTAAAAAAGGCTGCATGGCGTATATACAGATTTGCTTTTTTCATTAAAGTGGGTAAAAATTCATTTCCTATGGTGGAAAAATCTGCAACAGGCTAGAGGTCACTGGAGAAGCCACAGAAGGCCACAGGACAGGCTCTAGCAATCACAGTTTTGAGAGGAAAATACTAATAGGAAAAAACTTGCTAATGCAATCTTGCAGATTCTTGGAGCATATCCTCCCACCTCTGAAAACACCGCAGCCAATTCTCTCTCTGTCAGGCCTCTAAACAGCACCATTCTACTTCATAGTTGTAAAATGAGGAGTCTTTTCTGACACATTTTTCCTCTCAGAGCCCATAACCACTGCATCAGCAAGTCCTGTCGGCTCTACCTTTACGTGAAATCCTGACTCCAGCCATGTCTCACTATCTCTGTTGTCAGCACAGGGGTGCACTGTACCACCATCTACTTGAATTCTCACAGCCGACTCCTTACTGGTCTGGTTTTAAACTCTCCTTCTCCTCCTTTCACTCCACTCCTAAAACCCCATAAGACTCCCGCCCCATAAGACCTCACCCTACGTGAGCTCTTTGATGCCCTCCTTTCCGTCCAGTCCTGTTCACCTCGGAGCACTGAGCCAGAGGAGGGCAAAGAGCGAATCTGGAGGGGCAAATCAAAGGAATCCTTTAAAAATGTAAATCAGACAATGTCCTACCCACTCCAGATCCCGGAATGTGTGCCTGTCTCCTTCATTAGTGGAATAGATTTTTTCTTCTCTTGGTTTCTGAATGGAGGGAGTAATTCCTAAATAGGATCCAAGCTTCTCTCTGTCTCTAGATACTCTGCTCTTGGGAAGACGGATTGACAAGTGTGGGACAGAAAACCATGTGTGACGCTTCACCCCCCGGGGAGTGACAGCTGGCAGAAAGCAGGCTCGCTCTCCTACTCTGTCATCATGTCAGTCTTTTCTCAGGCTGTCGTGGCCCTGCTGATGGATGCTCTGATCACTGCTGCTTTCTGCCTGCTGCTGGGGTTCAACGTTAGCAAGTCCACTTGGTGAACCCAAAGCAGCAGCTACCAACTGCTTCACTAGGTAATGAAGCTGGTGTGTTGGCTTCCATCTTTACTTTAGAACAGAATTTCTTACTTTATTCATTCATCACATGTTTTTTTGGGAGAATGCTCTATACCTGTTGCTGTTCCCCTGCTCAGGATTCATGAGAGAGAGGGAGAAAGGGGAAAACAGATAAAAATGTCTCACTTTATTTCACCCAGTTACTTAAAACCTGCATCGGGAAGATGGGTACAAGTTACTGGGAGTCTGTTCCATGGCTCATAGCTTGATTCAGAGTCAAGTTCTGATTAAAACAGAAAGATCTCATACAAGGCTCTTCCTGATACTGTGACGAAACTAATGTGTGCTCGCTTTTTAGCTGCATATAGGGACTACACTAGATGGAGTTGTTACACAAAGGCAACTTTCTTTGCAGCAAATAAGGAGACATGGGGAATAATTTCCAAAGCCACGGTTCCCTGAGCAAGGATAAAGGGGTTCCTTTTATTTGGGGTTTGTGAAAAATATTCAGAGGGAGAGTTTTGTCATTTTGTGTAAAAGGCAGGCAGAGGTTTGCGCGTGTGCCCGTAGACAACCTGCCTGTACACGCACTGTATGTTCTGTTACTGAAGGTCACGCCTCTCCCAGGGCAGGGACCCTAACATTCTAATGAAGTTGTGGTTACTGTCGGGCACTTTATGGCTCAGCTTTGCAAGCATTGCCCTGGTAGTCACACTCTAATTTGTCTGGGCCAGGAGGAGTTTGTTTCTTTTCCAGTTCCAGAAATTTATTAGTTTCTAAGAAGTAAAACGGATAGACTTAACGTCTTTCTGTCTTGCTGGTGACAACATGATCCTTGCTCTTTCTGTCCTCATCTCCCATCACACTTTTTCTCCATTTTGTTGACTTCCTTGCCGGGTTTTTTTTATTTGTTTTTTTTTTTTTGTTTTTTTTTATTTATGTACTTATGTGAGAGAGAGAAAGAGCAGGGTGGAGGAGGCAGAGGGAGATGGGGAGGGAGAAACAGACTCCCTGCTGAGCAGGGAGCCCAGTAGGATGCGGGCACAATCCTGGGACTTTGGGATCATGAACCCCCCCAACTTTTGTTTTTAGTCTTTCTCTATTTCTTTTGCCTAGTTTTTCTTCATATCACTTATTACCACTACATGGATGTGTTCCATGTTTTAAAAAGGGACTGACACAGAGGAAGCACTTTGTGATGACAATGATCCTGACATTGAACATGCACGACATAATGCTTACTATCTGCCAGGCACTGTTCTAAGAGCTTTACAACTAATAACTCAGTAGTTTCATATCATATCAGTTTCCCAAAGTGGGAACTGTTATCATCTACACTTTACAGATAAAGAAGCTGAGGCACAGAGAAGTTATGTAATCTGCCCAAGGTCACAGAACTTGTAAAAGTATGGGCAGAGGTTTAAACATAGAATTATTCCCCTGTCAGTGGGGAGCCTGCTTCTCCCTCTGCCTGCTGCTCCCCCAGTTTGTGGTCTCTCTCTCATGAATAAATGAATAAAATCTTAAGAAAAAAAAAAAAAAGAATTGTACAAAAGCAGGGACTTTGTTTTTTTCACATTCTGTCCCCAGGGCATAGCATAGTACCTAGTATGAAAGTATCGATAAATGAATAAATGATATCTGCTTCTTGAGTTTTGAGGATTAAAAATATTAGTATGAGCAAGGGCTTCAATGCGTGCCTGGCACATAGTTAGAGTTCACAAAGATTTTTTAAAAAAGGAAGCTGCCTTGCAGTTACCCGTCGCCTATGATAGTACTCTCTCTCTTCTGAGCAGCACTTCGATATTGTAGTGAGTTTTCAATTGCAGATTAGGAGAATAGTTCTCAAGCTTTGCTCTGATCTGTTATTGCTGGACTCTGAGTTGGAGTCAAAATGGAATGGAATTTTCTCAGAAAAAAAGGAATTTTCTCATCTTTCAGAAAAATCTCAAATAAGTGGATAGAATCTGAAATTTTGGGTTTTTCTCTATGAATTTTTCTTAGGACATCGACATTTGCATCTTCTCTGCTAGGACAAAAGTGAGCAAACAAGTAGCAAACAAATACTAACAGGAAAAGATGGAAACAGTCCTAACTGGAAACGAGGAAGCAGCTTTGTTTTATTTATAAGATCCAGGGAGTATGACTTACAACACTGACACTGAATATTCTTGAAAAATATATAAAATAAATAACACAAATAATTATGTATCTATTTGGTTCTGTATCTAGATACAGATACATACAGAAGTCTTTTTGTACTAAATCAGTTTTTTGGATTGGAATAAATATAGCTGTGTTTTATCATGTGGCATGAAGAGTACCTTGACTTCCAGGATGTTCTGCTTCCCAAACAAGAGAACTTTTGAACTTGGAGAGCAAGAACAAAGAAAAGTAGAAACCTAGCAAACTCAGCGTCAGAGATTTCCCACTGGATCACTCATCACTTAGATGAGGACATCCACAAGGACCTTAGCACCACTGTATTTTCAGTGTAATTTTTGGTCTGTTGTTTTTCCTCCACCCACATGGAAGTCATTCAAGTGTTTATAATACCAAAAAATGCAGATCTATAGTGTTACTCAGACACTATACAGATAATTCATAGATCATTAAATATATATATATATATATATATATATATATATATAACAAGAAAATATGACTTTTCCCTCATTGGTAAAGCTTAAGAAAGAAAACCAAGATACATTCTTTAAAACTTACCTAGTAGTTTAGTATCATCTTGCTTAATTAGTTTTGGAAAGTAGTAATGCAGACATTGGATGGCTAGAAAAAAGTTTGCAGCATAAGAGTAAAAATGTGAAAATAACATGTCATTTGAAGGGCCTAATTATGCTTTTGGAAAAGGCACTGAACTGTAGCTATTTTCATTAGTGGGCATTGACTGTGCAAATTCCCACTTCAGTCGGGCCTTGCCATTGGCCCCCAAACCATGCCCTTCATGTAAATATTAGTGCAATTTCTACTGCAAGTATAAATCATGGGGATATTAACCAGATCTCCTTGAACAGTTCCACTCAGTTCCTCCTGGCTGTAATGAATCTCACCCAGCAGTCAGCTGAAACATGTTTATTTTAAAATATTTAAACATTTACTTGGTGCAAAATAAGGGAGCAGCAGCAGCACATTTAATGGGAATTTTCTTAGCAAAAAGAGGAGAAATGGATGTATGCATTTACAGTAAGTCCTTACCTCACAGAGAGACACATTCCAAATCTAAAAAAGAAGAAGAGGGGCACCTGGGTGGCTCAGTGGGTTGAGCTGCTGCCTTCTACTCGGGTCATGATCTCATGGTCCTGGGATCGAGTCCCGCATCGGGCTCTCCGCTGAGCGGAGAGCCTGCTTCCCTTCCTCTCTCTCTGCCTGCCTCTCTGCCTACTTGTGATCTATCTGTCAAATAAGTAAATAAAATAAAAATCTTTAAAAAAAATAAAAAAGAAGAAGATATAAAATCCCCCCAACCCAGAGTTGCAAAATCATTTCTTAAAAGAACCAAAACAAAGTCCTCCAAACTTGGAATGTCCCCTTTCCCTAATTTTCTTTCCCCTTCATTGTTGGCCATTCTATTTCTCTAGCCACTGTATCTCTTATCTTGGTAAATTCATTTAGATCCTCACTATATATTTAAAAAAAAAAAAAGAAAGGTTTCCTCCCACAGACAGTGTTACGGAAAGCAGCCTAGTCTTACCAGTACCATCCAGGCAACTATGGCAGTAATATGTCCTTTTAATGGAATGATTCCTGCTCACTTGAAGAATTAGCCAGTCTCACAAGCAAAGAGCAAGACAGGTTAAGGTTAGCGGGTCTCTGGATCAGTCTGGGACCATCTCTATGTTCCTGGAGTGGTTTCTACAAATTGTGCTTAATATGCATCAGAGAAATGTATATAGATAGATCTAGAACTGGAGGAATCCTTGTTTAAAGTAGGGAAAAATAGATGAACCTTCACAAGCAGCCACTTACTGTGAGCCTTGTTTTGTGATCACACGATACAGCTGCTTAACCCTGGTGCTCGACCTCATGGAAGACATGACTCAGCTTCTTTTGCATATTAAACAATTCCAGTCACATTGCACTACAAAATAGATATTTCAGTAGCTCTGCTTCAGTCTAGCCTTGTATATTTGTGGTTCATACTGCAAATAGTCAGTCCTGTTGCACCTGATTCTTGCCTAGAACGTAACACAAACGCAAACCTCAATATATCTCAAGAGCCAATGCATACATCTTTTTTTTTTTGCCTACATCTCCATTCACTAAAAGCTTTGAACATTTAAAAAATGTTACGCAAAAATAACCTCGATGTTTCTATACAAAATGTAAAAGGATAGAAGACTGTGGTTAGCATTTCTAAAAATAAGGTTAGGAATGTTGCTCTTAAAATGTAATTACAAAGCTACCAATGATTGTAGTGAATGAGGAAATTACATTCGTAGCATGTAATTGGCATTGCCAATGAATGCAGAGGTTTGTAAAATTTAATTGCTACTCTTAATACTTGGACTATATTAGACGATCATAAAGTAATTTCTAGAAAACTTCCAATACCAACTCATGCTCTGCAGTTGTGCATCCTGAATCATAAGGGATATTTTTAATCCCAACTCAAGAATATGCTGTATTCTTTAAAGATAACAGTTGGCTTGGCCAGGACTAGCCAACTATTTCACTTTGAAGCTTAAAATTGTTTGCTGCTGCCTCATCATGTCTCATCTACTTTATTTCATACAATTCATAAAACTTAACCATGAAGAGCATAGTATTGCATATATTCTGACATTTTTATGGATGAAAGAATGGGAAGAAAAGCAAGGGGCCAGCACTGTCTATGAATGAGCATTATCTGTATCTACCCACTCACATCCAGTTTACCACAAAGTTCTATCTGTTCTTCATTAACGATCTTTCATCCTCTTTGGTGCCCTTCCCCAGCCCTGGTGACTGCTCTCTGTCATCTGGCCTAGTGCAGAACCCCCTGACTGTCCCCCCTTTATGCTTCTCCTCCTTGAAATCTATTCTGCACATAACAGCCAAAGAGATACTTTAAAAATTTTAATCAGATTACATGTCTCCTCTTCTTAAAACCTCGTAACAGCATCCCTCTAAACAGCATTTAGAGGGAAATCCATACTCCCTGATGTGGCTCGCATTGTGCTTTTTGTCCTCTAGCTCTGCATACCCTACCACACTGCATATCAGTCATCATGTCCCAGCCGTGCACCAGTCTTTTCTGTTCCTTTAATGTAAAACTGCTTGCTGATCCCTCTGCCTGGACCAGTGTTCCTTTAGCCATACGAAATACTCAATATTGATTATCTTCAGAGAGCAAAGCCATCGTTTAGCCATTCCCTTTGAGCCACTGGGTAGACATAGCTGGTTCACTGTGATCTGTCTTCCCTTTGTTCTTGGGCATAGAGGAGACTCTACTACTACGTAGCACGTTTGTAGTCAGTGGAGGCCATGTGTTGTACTAGCCATGACGTGAACATAAGTGAGATCTGTTAGTTCTGGGCTGAGTTGGGGGACCCTCTGACTTTTGCAAGACAGATTTGTCCATCACCATTCAGGTCTTGGTTCAAATGTCAACCACTCAGGGAGCCCCCTCACCCCAACCCAGTCACACTGCCCACATGACCTTCTTGGGTTTTTCCCTCCATTGCACTATTTACTATTTGAAGTCATTTATGTGTTTATTTAGTGTCCTCTCCTTCACTAAAGATATTAAAATGTCAATTTTCGTATGACAGGGACTTTTTTTTATCTTTTGCACTGTTATCTCATCTGTCTAGTGCAGTGGCTGGCATGTAGCAGTACTCAGGAAATATGTGTTAAATATACATACGAACAGAGTAGAAATAAGAAACATTGAACCACTCTCGCTCTTTGAGACTGCATATATAATGGTAGACAAACCTCATTCAGTCATTAATCCATATATCTAGCCATTCATTTACAAATCCATTCTACTTTCACTGAGCACCTCCTACAGTCAGGCACTGTACTAGACAATGCAAAAGTGAGTAACATGGGCTCCTAGCCATTGAGGCACCCCTATTGTGGTGGGACAGTAGGACATGTGAGACTAATTAATTATGGTCCCATGTAGTATATGGTAAAATAGAGATTGGTGCAAAAGTGCTATGGGAGTGACAGAGAGGAATTAGTGAAACCAGATTTGCTATTACACTAACAATATATGTTATGTAATACTTTGATATAGTAAAAGTGCTAAATTGTGAAGCTTATGTTCTGCTTTGCTTACAGTGATCCTTCAGATAGCCTCAGAAAAGTGTTACTACTCTAATAAGATCTTCGAATAGTTTGGCAAATTCAAATTAACTCATATGCTATTTATTTATTTATAGCTTTGTTTATTTAAAGATTTATTTATTTTGGAGAGAGAGTCCTCAAGCAAACTTGCCAGTGAGCGTGGAGCCTGCCCCCAAGATCATGATCTTCACCAAAATCAAGAGTCAGGCACCCAACCGACTGAGCTAGCCAGATGCTCTGCCATTTATTTTAGTAGAAGTTTTATTTGTTTATATATACAGAGTATGATTGTTATTATGCCTTGGCTCTGTCACTGGATGTTGAAATTCCTGTTCTTACAAATTGAATTTGTGAGCCTGGTTAGTAATTAAGTGCCTTTGTGCTTTGATTTTCCCACTGATATAAAGTGGTATCAAAAAATTCCTTCTATTAACTTAAGACAAATAATGTTTGGGGGCACCTGGGTGGCTCAGTTTGTTAAGCGGCTGCCTTTGGCTCAGGTCATGATCCCAGGGTCCTGGGATCGAGCTATACATTGGGCTCCCTGCTCAGCGGGGTACCTGCTTCTCCCTCTCCTTCTGTCTGCCACTCTATCTACTTGTGCTCTCTATCTCTCTGTCGAATAAATAAATAAAATCTTTAAAAAAAAGGACTAATAATGTTTGAATTAAGGTTTTAAATATGAAAAAAAGACCAAACAAAACTTTGTCTTGGAATAATCAATCCTTTCTTCCTTCTTTCCTTCCTTTTGTTTCATGTCTTGGAATATTTAAGTTGTCTTAAAGTAAATCTTTTTAAAAAAATCATTTATTTCTCTACTTTATTATTATTTAAAAATTTTTTATTTAGGGACACTTGAGTGGCTGAGTTGGTTAAGCATCTGCCTTGGGCTCAGGTCATGATCCTAGGGTCCTGGGATTGAGTTCCACATCAAGCTCTTTGCTTATCAGGGAGCCTGCTTCTCCCTCTGCCTGCCACTGCCCCTGACTGTGCTTACTCTCTCTCTCTCTCTCTCTGACAAATAAATAAAAAAATCATTAAAATTTAAAAAATGTATATATATTTTAAGTAATCTCTATACCCACTGTGGGGCTCAAACTCAGAGTCTGAGATCAAGAGTTGCATGCTGTATCAACTGAGCCAGTTAGGTGCCTGGTCTTAAACGAAATCTTGAATTCTGCTTTGATATTTAGAGTGTAGTGATCTTGAGAAAGATAATCTCACTAAATTGCAGTTTCTGCAGGTATAAATTTGGGTTGTTTGAAGAATTGAGTAAGTTAATAAGTGTCCTTGGCACAACATAAGCCCTCAGTGAGTGGTAGCTGTATTATTATTATTCTTTTATTCTTGAAATACAGTCAATTCTTATTATTTATGGATTCCACATTTACAAATTTGCCTACTCCTACAGTTTATTTATACTGCTAAAATCAATACCTGTGGCACTTCCACAGTCATTTGCAGACATGGATATGCCCAGAATAGTGAGAAATTGAGTAATCTGAAGGACATGTTTCTAACTGCAATTAAACAAGGAGACACTATGCCTTCTTATTTTAGCTCTTATAGTGTAAAATGCCCTTTTTATGGTCCATTTAGTGTCATGTTTTTCTCATTTTTATGTTTTGTTGTTTTTGTTTTTGTTTTTTTGCGATTTCACTATTTCAAACAGTCCCCAAGTATAGTCCTGAAGTGCTGGTCTCAAGTGCAAGAATGCTGGGATGTGCCTTCTGTGTTATTTATCAAGAAGGCATGAATTCCAGTGTGGACAGCCATGACGTTATTAAATAAGTTGTCTTTAAAAGAAAAATATGTTAATAAAGTTACGTATTGATCAGCTGACAAAAATCCTGTGACCAGAGACTTGCAGGAACCTAACCTTGTATTTTCCCTAGAAGCAGTGTTTCACTGTTCACTAATTCAGTGTTCATGGCAATTTTATAGAACATAGTTACCCTGAATAATGAGAATCAACAGTATTTGTATTGGACCCTTGCTTTAAAAACGCCTGCTACTTAGTGGAATGCTACATAAACAAGACTATTGGAATTCTCAGTATCACTTTATTCTAAGAAATACCAGAAGTACTTAACCTATGTCAGTATTTGATATAATTAAAGATCAAGGTCAAATTTAATTTATGCTGCTCTAACTAAGGTTCTCCAGGTTCAGTCTCAATCAAAACTGGTAGGTGGTAAAATAAAACATAACCAGCATATACAGGAACATGGTTTTTATTTCTAAATACATGACATAAATGAGAAAACAGTGGAAAGAAGAACCATTTCTCACAGAGAGAAGCATCCTTCCCCTCAACCACATACCCAGAGCAGGACATGAAAGAACAAGAATTGCCTTGAGTGGGAGAGAGGCTGTTAAAAATCCGCTCCCCTGTGAGGCTGCTGGAGGACAGCCCCTGACTTTGGTTACCAAGTTAGTGAGTTTTCAAGTTTGTGGAACGGTTTTGAATATAGTTATGGAGAAGGGGATCTTGGGATTTAACACATTAAAATATTATCCATAATTATCACCTAAACATCTCTCAGCAGATTAGCCTTGGCAGAGAATCAGACACAAGGAAGTGAGAATTGGGAAGGGCAAATCTGAACCCGGGAGAAAGATCAGGAAAAGTCTAGACTAAAACAGTGGTTCTTGGGACGCCTGGGTGGCTCAGTTGGTTAAGCAGCTGCCTTCGGCTCAGGTCATGATCCCAGCGTCCTGGGATCGAGTCCCACATCAGGCTCCTTGCTCAGCAGGGAGCCTGCTTGTGCCTCTGCCTCTGCCTGCCACTCTGCCTGTGCTCGCTCGCTCTCTCTCCCTCTCTCTCTGACAAATAAATCAAAGTAAATAAATAAATAAAACAGTGGTTCTTAAATCAAGTGATTTAAGAAGTATACTAGAAAAAGCTAAAATGTAAACAGCCAGGGATTCTGAGTCGGAATAGCTGGAATGCCTGGAATCCTGGTGCATAATGTCCTGGATGACCGTTTAGGTGCTGATGGTCTGCGTGCCCCCCCCTCCCCGTGGAGGAGTTGGGGTGCTCGTTCATAGAATCCTTCCTGCCACTCACCTGAATGCATTTCTCTGCATTATCCCAAGGATATAAGGCTTCGGTGGAGTGATTCTCTAGGAGAAGAAAATTTTCAAGGATGTGGTGAGCAGACAGGGAGGATGATGGGTTCTGAAAAAATTTGCCTGTCTATAATTTTTTTTTTACTGTCATTTTTTTTTTCTTTAAGCTTTTTTATTTAAACATATAATGTAACCCCACCACCCTCTCCCAACCACTCTCCCCCCCCCCCCCCCCCAGTTTGTTTTTTTACATTATATGTTTCTTTTGGTTTGTCTCCCTCCCGATCCCATCTTGTTTCATTTTTTCTTTTCCTACACCTTAACCCCCACCCCCGTTGCATCTCCACTTCCTCATATCAGGGAGATCATGTGATAGTTGTCTTTCTCCAGTTGACTTATTTCTCTAAGCATAATACGCTCTAGTTCCAAACATGTTGTCGCAAATGGTAAGATTTCATTTCTTTTGATGGCTGCATAGTATTCCATTGTATATATATACCACCTCTTCTTTATCCATTCATCTGTTGATGGACATCTAGGTTCTTTCCATAACTTGGCTATTGTGGACATTGCTGCTATAAACATTCAAGTACACGTGCCCCTTTTGGATCACTACGTTTGTATCTTTAGGGTAAATACCCAGTAGTGCAATTGCTGGGTTCTAAGGTAGCTCTATTTTCAATTTTTTGAGGAACCTCCATGCTGTTTTCCAGAGTGGTTGCACCAGTTTGCATTCCCACCAGCAGTGTAGGAGGGTTCCCCTTTCTCCACATCCTCGCCAGCATCTGTCCTTTCCTGACTTGTTCATTTTAGCCATTCTGACTGGTGTGAGGTGGTAGCTCATTGTGGTTTTGATTTGTATTTCCCTGATGCCCAGTGATGTGGAGTACTTTTTCATGTGTCTGTTGGCCATCTGGATGTCTTCTTTGCAGAAATGTCTGTTCATGTCGTCTGCCCATTTCTTGATTGGATTATTTGTTCTTTGGGTGTTGAGTCTGCTAAGCTCTTTATAGATTTTGGATACTAGCCCTTTATCTGATATGTCATTTGCAAATATCTTTTCCCACTCTGTCAGTTGTCTTGGTTTTGTTGACTGTTTCCTTTGCTGTGCAAAAGCTTTTGATCTTGATGAAGTCCCAATAGTTCATTTTCTCCCTTGCTTCCCTTGCCTTTGGCGTTGTTCCTAGGAAGAAGTTGCTGCGGCTGAGGTCGAAGAGGTTGCTGCCTGTGTTCTCCTCAAGGATTTTGATGGATTCCTTTCTCACATTGAGGTCCTTCATCCATTTTGAGTCAATTTTCGTGTGTGGTGTAAGGAAATGGTCCAATTTCATTTTTCTGCATATGGCTGTCCAATTTTCCCAACATCATTTGTTGAAGAGGCTGTCTTTTTTCCATTGGATATTCTTTCCTGCTTTGTCGAAGATTAGTTGACCATAGAGTTGAGGGTCTATTTCTGGGCTCTCTATTCTGTTCCATTGATCTGTGTGTCTGTTTTTGTGCCAGTACCACACTGTCTTGATGATGACAGCTTGTAATAGAGCTTGAAGTCTGGAATTGTGATGCCACCAGCTTTGGCTTTCTTTTTCAATATTCCTTTGGCTATTCGAGGTCTTTTCTGGTTCCATATAAATTTTAGGATTATTTGTTCCATTTCTTTGAAAAAATTGGATGGGATTTTGATAGGCATTGCATTAAATGTGTAGATAGCTTTAGGTAGCATAGACATTTTCACAATATTTATTCTTCCAATCCATGAGCATGGAACATTTTTCCACTTCTTTGTGTCTTCCTCAGTTTCTTTCATGAGTACTTTATAGTTTTCTGAGTATAGATTCTTTGCCTCTTTGGTTAGGTTTATTCCTAGGTATCTTATGGTTTTGGGTGTAATTGTAAATGGGATTGACTCCTTAATTTCTCTTTCTTCTGTCTTGTTGTTGGTGTAAAGAAATGCAACTGATTTCTGTGCATTGATTTTATATCCTGACACTTTACTGAATTCCTGTACAAGCTCTAGCAGTTTTGGAGTGGAGCCTTTTGGGTTTTCCACATATAGTATCATATCATCTGCAAAGAGCGATAGTTTGACTTCTTCTTTGCCGATTTGGATGCCTTTAATTTCTTTTTGTTGTCTGATTGCTGAGGCTAGGACTTCTAGTACTATGTTGAATAGCAGTGGTGATAGTGGACATCCCTGCCGTGTTCCTGACCTTAACGGAAAAGCTCTCAGTTTTTCTCCATTGAGAATGATACTTGCCGTGGGTTTTTCATAGATGGCTTTGATAATATTGAGGTATGTGCCTTCTATCCCTACACTTTGAAGAGTTTTGATTAGGAAGGGATGTTGCACTTTATCAAATGCTTTTTCAGCATCTATTGAGAGTATCATATGGTTCTTGTTCTTTCTTTTGTTAATGTACTGTATCACATTGATTGATTTGCGGATGTTGAACCAACCCTGCTGCCCTGGAATAAATCCCACTTGGTCGT
>ML105068.1:15403-28606 GCA_003697995.1 Taxidea taxus jeffersonii | reverse complement strand
CTCAAACTTCCCGGAGAGGCAGTGCTCGGTCTAGCGGCGGGAGGGGAGCCCCCAGTTCGCTCGGCTTCCGTATAAGGATTTCCCCCGCGCCTCATTGTCCGCACTTTAGGGACATGCACCCCCTCCTCCATCCGCATTTCGCCGGTTCACCACCCCCACGCCACGGGGGCCATGCCTCCTCCCCTCCCCCCGAGCTCTCCCCGGCGCTTTAAATAATGATATTTGCATGCAGGGAGCGATTCATAAATATGTCAGGGCCGGTGAAATATAGGCAACATTTCAAACTTTCTATTTAAAAAACATGAATTATGGCCGCGGAAAATGTGTTCCCATTTAAAGGCGATACGAAGTATTTGGTGTCTCGTCCCCGGGCCCATCCATCACGCAGACAATAAAGAGAGTTTTTCGCCCTGACACCCGCGATTTATGGGCGCCCTTCTCTGCCCTCATCACTCACCCGCCGCGGCCGGCCCGGCGACAGGCCCAGCGGAGAGACCGGCAGCCGCCCCCTACCCCCGCGCCGGCCAGCGCGCGCACTTTGCGCCCTAGCCAGCCCCCCAAGACTGCCGCTCCCAGGGGGGAAGCGCCCGCTCCAGGGAGTTGGGAGGTCGGCGGTGATGGTCTAGGCGGCCGAGCAGGAGCTGAAAGCACACTCGTCCTCTCACCTCGGTGCAAGCTTCCTCTTAGGGCTGGGACTGAGCGCGCCAAGGAGCGGCCTTGCGGGCCGGCTCAGCGTCTGGGCCTCGCCAGCCAACCGCGGCGCAGCGCTTGTGAGTTTCCAGCGCAGACTGCGGGAGGTTATTTACTCGCGAGTTCGAGGTGAGGGGAGAGGACTGGGCTGGGGTCTACCCAAGCCGATTTCTAGGCTTTCCACCCCGGGAAGGCGAGCTGGTCCCCAGCTTTCTTGAGCCCTGCGGGGCGGACGCTTCTGGGCAAATCTCTTCCTGCAACTTTTACAAAGCTTCCTTCTCCCTGGGTTTGATCCCCACAAGCACATCCTGGCCGTCCGCCACACATTGGAAACTATTTTTACAGACTGGGGCTGAGGAGTCGGCGAGAAATAAGGAAAGGGAGGCTCCTTCCCTAGTGTTTCGTCTAGGACCAGGCTCGGCCGCCCCAAGCTTTCTTCGCCCACAATCCCCACCTTGCACGCGCACAGACCAGCGCGCCGTCCTGTCGCCACCGAATCACTGTGGCAAAGTTGCGTCGAAGAAAGTTTGTGCTTCATTTGCCGCAGAATTTGCTTTCAGTTTTCGCCGCGGGCGGACTCGGCCTCCAGAGGTGGGGGCTGCCGGGCACTGCCAGGCAGCAAGAGGCTGCTCCCAGCCTGAGGGCGCTGATAGTCCAGCCTCCTTCGGAGGCCGGACCTACAGCCACACAATCACCAGGAGCCACCTCGTGTCCCGTGCTGGGCCGATGCGTCTGCGTACACTCCAACCGGGAGCCGTTTCCTGCTGGATGCCTGCGAGCTCAATTTATTCGGATACGGGCAGCGCAAACCGCAGAGAAATCCCGTCGATTCTAAAAATGACAAGGTTGAATTTATTAGATCAAGATTCATGTGTAAGTGCAGGGAGATGAACAGTATACAAACAGCTCCACGTCCAGTGTGAACGGAAGATCGCTTCCTGTTTCAGGGAGATGTAACATAATATTTGAATATTTAGATCTATAGAGGGATATAAAATATTAAATTCTTGGTGTGCGCTCATACAGTTAAGTTGGAAAAATTCTAAAACAAGTTCTTTTTTTTTTTTAACAGCTCCTGCTTGAGTGCAATTCGGGCTTGAGATAGCCTTGTGTCCAAACAACCACACAGCGAATGTTTCCTATAACCAGAGTGAGTTTTGCTAGGTTGAAGGGTGCACTATGTGTACCTCTTTAAATATCTGCGGCGTGGCAGAGGCGAAAAAAATACATTTAAGAAGAGCTGTCACACAGATAATTGAACTGCATCGCTACAGTATTTCCGGGTATGGAAATAAATATTACTACCAGGTCGGCTGTGTAAGGTGTGCACAATTAGGGGGGCTTTCGAGAACCCGGGGTGGGAGCCACGGGTCCTGCAGCTCTGGACACCGAGCATGCTGAGATAGGCTGTATTCGATAACCTCGACCTCGGACCGCGCTGTGACAACTGGGAGAGGCTCGGCCCAGGCGCCCAACACTGTCTTCCCTGAGGTTCTCCCGGATATAAGCCCGGAGAGGGAGACTTAACCAGGTGCTGAACCTGCCATTTAGGGTAACAGGACCTGGGATCATGCCCGCAGACCTTCCCCCCTTAGCTACTTCAACGACCCCACAATCCCAGCTCCACCGGGCTCGGGTAGTGGCCATTTGGGCCCATCAATCTGGAGCAATAGCGCGGAAAAGGACGGGTTGCGCTTGGTTCCGAAGTGTCTCCAAGGGCAAAGCTGGAGGACACGGGAGAAGGCCATGATTTCTCCTCCGTGCGGAATCTGGGCCCCACCCCGCCGGGGGAGCGCCCTGTTTGAAGCCATAGAAGTGATTATCAGACTACATTTACTTATTAGGTGTTAGGCACCCCCTCACATCCTCAATGTTGAAGCCCAGATGCCCCGGGAGTCTCCTCCACACATTTGCAAAGCTCAGGCAGCACCAAGAGCGAGATCCGAGCCTTTGCAGCTGTGAAACTCCAAGGCCAAATACTTATTCCAGAATAGGGCGCTTGCAAGCGTCCAGGCATCACACTGCTGTGGTCCTTTCTTCTCACCCCTCCAAACGCACTCAACCCTTAAAACAGTCGCAGAGCTTCTGAGTGCCCCTGCCTGGGTAGAAATTAGACAGGACTTTGTCAGGAGTTCCTGGGAATTGCACACACTCCTGAAGCAGCCCTGACGCGGAGAAATAACCCGGGCCCGGAGAATGCCCTGCTTCAGAAAGTGTGATTGCGCCAAAGTGGTATATACGGTATACCGAGAAGAGGGAGAGAGAATAGGAAATATTCCCCGTCAAATAGGAAAAGGGGGAAAGGAAGAGGAGGTAAATAAATAAATAAATAAATAAATAAATAAATAAATAGGGAGTCTAGAAAGAAGCGGGTGAGTAAACAAAAAAGAGAAGGGGGGGGCAGTGGAAAGTCAGGACAAGCGAGCCAAAAAGAGTACAGGCCAGGGGGAGGCGCTGGGACCAGGCCAGACCGTGGCTCCGGCAGGCCCGGTGTCACCGCAGGCCGGAGAAGAGGTGAGGGCCGCCCGAGACCGTCCCCCACCAGCCCTGCGAATCTGGGCCTGGCTCCCAGTCCGGAGGGGCGGGCCTGCGACCAGCCGCCTCCGCCTGCTCCTACTCTCCCCCCTCCCGGGGGACTACAAGGCTGGGCGGGACCGCGGTGGGGAGGCCCCCAGGGGCGCGCGCCAGTCCCGGACTGTTTGGGCGCTCTGGGCCAGGCTTTCCAGCTCGCCGGGCCTGACCTGTCAGGCGGATTATCTTCGAGGGAGATTAATAGGGGAGGCGGGCTGCAATAATAATCGTTTTGTTTGATGTGACAACTCTGATAGGCGTTGATTTACTTACAAACTGATAGGCTTTTAATTGAGCGCCTCCGCCGAGCCCGAGATGAAAGGGAAGCGGCGGTGAAAGGCGGCCCGCCTGCCCTCCGGCCTCAATACTGATTAGCCATCTCGACAGTGAATAGTTCAAGGCATTTTCAAACTTTTTTCCTCAGCTCTCTCGCCTTCCTTCTTCTCCCATCCCCTCCTCAAATATCTGCCATGCCCACTCCTTTTTTAGAGAAAACAAATCATTTACACTGTGTGCAAATAAAATCCGCAGGACATCCACGCCAACCGCCGCTGGGGTTGGAAGCTTTAGGCCTAGTGCGGAGTAATTAATAACTCCCCTACCCGCAAGGCCTGCAAGGCCTTCAGGGATTTGGCCTCCCCGGCGAGGTGCGCAGGCTCGCAAGCTGGCGCCTCGAGAAAGCCGGGGACGCGCAGGCCCCCAGGCGCCCCCATGCGCTCGGACCTTCCGAGCTGGGGTTTGCGAAGAGCGAACGCATGCGGACCATTACGCGCGCGCCGCAAGGCGCAGGCCTGCGAGCGTGTGCAGCCACACCGAGGCACGCCCATTCTGGGGCACGCGGGGCCCACTCTCTGGTTCCCCCCGAGTTTAGGTGCTGGGGTTGCCGCCCCTGAACCGCCCGGTGTGAAGAGAAAGCTGCTGGAATTCCAGGAGAGGGAAAGAACTCAGTCTGGAGACTGGGCTCTGTCGGGGCCGGGGCGGGGAGAGGAGCGGCGAGAAGACGCCAGCTATCACCTCCACTTCTGGCCGCCGCCCCCAGCATTCAGTGTCTAGGCCTCGCATGGAGCCTGCGGCGATGCGCGACCCATGGCTGGGCTCTCGGAGCTGGGAGCTCCACACTTGATCCGGGCCGGCACCTCGACAGCCGCGCGCTCGATGACACAGACACTAACATACTCGTAGGATACAAGCGGCCTCCCCAACACGCTGCCCTGCAGAGACAGCTTAGGATTGCCCTGCCCTCAGAAACGGGCATCTGGGACTTGCTCCCCAAAGATTACTCGGACAACCTTCACAGCCTCGCGTGTGGCCTCACCACCGTCTCACAGACTCACCTTCCTCACCTCCGAACAGGCAGGCACGAAATCCCCTTGACCGAAGGTGTGTTCTTAACACCTATACACACGCAGGTACGCACACGGACGAACAGCAGCCCAAAATGCACACTTCCCTCTTCTCCAAATGATCTTTAGTCAAGTTACAATCTCATCAACTTTACCACCTAAAGAATCAAGGGATAAGATTAAAACACAGGAAAAGAATGCCTATGAGAAAATTCTAAAACTCACCCCAGAAAGTTCTCCGTACCTGTGTGGAGTGCAAGAGGGACCAAAAAAAGGGGGAAGGAACGGGGTGGTGAGAGAGGAGAGGGCGAGCCTGCGGAGGGCAGGTCCCAGACCCGACCCCCGCGGTACGGGGCTCAGTGCCCAAGGAAACCAGGTCGCCAGACCCGGCCCCTGCCCCCCGCGCGGGTACAGACTGGCTCCTGGCTCCCCGCGCTCCCTGCTACCATTTATCAAAGGACTTGACAACAAAAGAAGAGTCGGGGCGGAAAAGTGGGGGAGGGGAGATTCAAAGTCGTCCAAGTCCTTCCGAGGAAGGGGTTGTGTCCTCCTCTTGCCCCCTTCCCGTTTCTGCGAGTTTCTGGAAGCGACCTCCGAACTCGCTCTGGACGCTGCCAAAGCCCTGACAACTCACACAGCGGCACAGACGTCCGTACACACTTGTGCACCCAGCTCCAGGTACACAGAGGCAGGCACAGCGCCTCCCCTCTTCCTTCCAACCCGCCAGAGAGACGGTGCAAATCGAGGGGAACACTGCAGTACCGCTCCGCTTCCCTGGAAGACCCAAGTTCCTACAGGCAGCCGCCCCTTCCCGCTCTCCCTTCTTCCCTCTGCTTTCCCCACGCAGGTCAGTCCCGGCTTGGCGTTCCCAGAAATTCGAGCGAGCAGCCCAGAGTAACCCCGGCTACCAAGCCTGCGGGGATACAGCAGGGTGGGAGAGGTGTGGAGAGGGGATCTGACTTGAGATATCTCCACTGTACACCCATGGCCAGGCCTCTTCGCAGCCTCTCAGCCCTAGCCGCGATCCGAAGGGAAGTCAAAGACATAAGTCAGGGAGGAGGTACCCCACCATTGACCTTCAGGACTCAAAATTGCGTTGTGGTGTGCCTGTTAGAATGAAGTCTGCGTTTGGGGTCGGGGCACTACGAAGGGTGGGGTCCGCGGCAGCCTGACATCCTCATGCTCCCGAGGGACTATCCAGGGAACAAAAATATTTCCCATCTTAGACGCCGCCGCCGCCGCCCGTCTCGGATACCCCGAGCAGCTCCTCCCACCGCGGCCCCAATGGACCGAAGTCCCAGAGGTAGAAAGGTGTAAGGGGTGAGGCGCACACCTCAGTCCTGAGCAGCCCTCTCAGCGCCCTGGGCACACCTGCACACTTTACTCTCACTATTCATTTTCCTGAGACGGAGAGCCCCTTTTCCTCTCTTTCATTCTTTTTCTTAGAGCCACCCCCCACCCCATCCC
This sequence comes from Taxidea taxus jeffersonii, assembly GCA_003697995.1. Classification (NCBI taxonomy): domain Eukaryota; kingdom Metazoa; phylum Chordata; class Mammalia; order Carnivora; family Mustelidae; genus Taxidea; species Taxidea taxus. The sequence continues at coordinate 22,535 of ML105068.1, read as the reverse complement.
AGGAGGCTGCTCCTCTTTCCCCCTCCGCTGGTTCCCCCTTGGTCTCTTCCTTACTCCCCATCTCCCTCTTCCTCACTCTTTTTCCTTCAAGTCGCACCCGCCTTGTAATCAGCAACAAAAGCTGACATAAATCACGGGCGGATTGACAAGAGCTGACAAATAACTGATTGATTGCGGTCGAGGAACATTGACAATTGATGGAGGGGTGGAGATGCCCAAAGAACTGAAGAGAGGGGGAGAGAGGAGAAGAGAAGGTAGCAGGGGAGAGTAAGAATGGGGGGGGGGAGGAGAAGACTGAGTGTGAAACAGAGGAAACATGTGACCCCCGCTCCAGCCCCAATCTGCGCGTCCCCGGGAGTCACGTGGCTGGGAAGGGCTGGGAGCCCCGCGCACAGCCGGGAGAACAGCCGCCACCGCCTCCGCTGCCCACCTAGCTTCTGGTTTCTCCGCTGCCGAATCTCGGGGAATCAAAGCGGGCGGGCGCACTTCCTCCGTCACCCTCTCCGCACCCTTCCTTACCCTGGCGGCCGCGCCGCTAGAGATTTCAATACTGAGCGAGACAGAATATTTGGTGTGTGGGTCCCCTGTGCGCCCCTGGAGGTGAAAGTCCGGCCGTTGTCCAGACTCCCGCCATTGCTCCTTCTGGTCATCCCTTCAATCTGTTCCTCATACGCACCCTCCTGCAAAAAAAGGTTTCGGTTTATTTTCGAGCCACGGAAAGGAAGGACGACGAGGAAGAAAAAAGAGGGAGGCGGCACATAGCAAACGCAGAATAAATGTCCAGCTCGTCCTCGGAGCGAAATCGAGGGAGGGGACACGCGGGAGGGGGGCGGTGAAGAAGGAGCTGCCCATTAAAACCAGCGCTGAGAGTCCTGGCAGCGGCGGCGGCGGCGGCGCGGGACGCGTCACATCCCCTTGACCCTCCAATCACCTCGGGCTCCCATTTGATTGGAAGGCGGCAAAGGCTTTAATCTCCCCCTCGGTGCAGCTGCTTTTGAAGTGAGTTTCCTCGCCAGAGCCCCGGCTGGACAGGCAGCGGCTCACATCGCCAAGCGCAGCGCCAGCGCCGGGTCGCGAGTGCGCAGCGCAGGGGCACAGCCCGAGGCGGACACGGCGAGCCACCCGGCACTCCCACAGCCCGACCGGCTCCTCCCGCTCGGCCACGGCACCGCTGCTGGCCACCCAGGATTATTCGCTTCTGGCTCCAGGCGCCGAGAAGGCGCGCTGGGTGCCCGTGGTCGCCGCGCCAGCTCCTCCTCCTCCTACTGCTTCTGCTTCCCCGGCGAGCGCGCAGCCCGGAGCCCGCCCCACGCCTCACGGAGCCCTCCCCCCGCTGCTCCCATGCGTGCGGGTGGGTCATGAGCACAGCGCCCTCGCTTTCTGCCCTAAGAAGCAGTAAGCACAGCGGCGGCGGCGGCGGCGGCAGCAGTAGTGCGGACCCTGCCTGGACCAGCGCGCTCTCTGGAAATAGCTCCGGCCCCGGCCAAGGCTCGTCCCCGGCCGGCAGCACCAAGCCTTTTGTGCACGCTGTGCCCCCCTCTGACCCTCTCCGCCAGGCTAACCGCCTGCCCATCAAGGTGCTGAAGATGCTGACGGCACGGACTGGCCACATTTTGCACCCCGAGTACCTGCAGCCCCTGCCTTCTACTCCCGTCAGCCCCATCGAGGTAAGGACCCTCTCCCGGGATCGCGCTGGGACCACCACCCTGGCTGCCGCTCCACGGGATTTCTTTCTCTCGGGATCAGGGGGTGGGGGGGGGTGGTCAGAGTGATTCAGCTCCGGGATGGGGGAGAGCATAGTCCCCCCGAATCGTAAAAACTAGGGTGGAAAGGGGGTAGGAGGTAGAATGGGGTGTGAATGCTAAGGGACAAAACAACCAAAACTTATTTCTCTCTTTGGTATTAAAGCCCCAACCCCGACCCAGGCCCCCTCACTTTCGGCCCGGAAGACGGGCGGAAGTCCGAAATGCGGTTCCAAAGTCGCAGTCTTAAGGTTCCCCAGAAGCTGGTATTTGTACACAGCCTCTAAGGCGCCAACTGCCCAAGCCCTTATTCTGAAGAATTGGGGATATATATAAATGTGTGTGTGTTTGTGTGTGTGTGTGTAGTTCTGGGTCTAGGAGTCAGAAACAAAAACATGTAGTGAGTATTTTTAAATACACAGCGTTTAGAGAGGTCAGGAAATACGCTGATTTGGTGGGGTAAGAGGGAGGCTGCCGCCTTTCTCAAGGGCGAGTCTGTGTGTCTGTCTGTCCGTCCGTCTGGGGGGAGGTGAAGTGGTGCTGTCTAGAACTGCCCCTAGAGCTGGGAGGGTTTTCACTGGCGGGTGCGGAAGGGCGTTTGATCCCTAGAAGCCAGGATTCTAAAGGGTTTCCCCTTCTTTCTCTTTGTGCTACCCCCAACCCCACATCTGACCCCGCAGCTTGATGCCAAGAAGAGCCCGCTGGCGCTGTTGGCGCAAACATGCTCACAGATCGGGAAGCCCGACCCCTCGCCCTCTTCCAAACTCTCCTCTGTCGCCTCCAATGGGGGCGGCGCGGGCGGTGCCGGCAGCGGCACCGGGGGCGACAAGGACGCAAAGTCGGGCCCCCTCAAGCTGAGCGACATCGGCGTGGAGGACAAGTCGAGTTTCAAGCCGTACTCCAAACCCGGCTCGGATAAGAAGGAGCCGGGAGGCGGCGGCGGCGGAGGCGGTGGTGGCGGGGGCGGCGGCGGGGGGGTTTCAGCAGAGAAGTCCGGATTCCGGGTACCGAGCGCCACCTGCCAGCCATTCACGCCCAGGACAGGCAGCCCAAGTTCCAGCGCCTCGGCCTGCTCGCCAGGAGGCATGCTGCCTTCGGCCGGGGGCGGCCCGGAGGGCAAGGAGGACAAGAAGGATCCCGACGTGGGCGGCGGCGGTGGCAGCAGCAAGGGTTCCGGGGGCACCTCGGCCGAAGGGGGACCCACGGGGTTGGCGCACGGCCGGATTAGCTGCGGCGGAGGGATTAATGTGGACGTTAACCAGCACCCAGATGGGGGCCCCGGGGGCAAGGCTCTAGGCTCAGACTGCGGCGGCTCATCCGGCTCCAGCTCCGGTTCCGGCCCCAGCGCGCCCACCTCCTCCTCGGTACTGGGCTCTGGGCTGGTAGCCCCGGTATCGCCCTACAAGCCGGGCCAGACAGTGTTCCCTCTGCCTCCGGCGGGCATGACCTACCCAGGCAGCCTGGCTGGGGCCTACGCTGGCTACCCGCCCCAATTCCTGCCACACGGCGTGGCACTTGACCCCACCAAGCCCGGCAGCCTGGTCGGGGCTCAACTGGCGGCGGCCGCGGCGGGCTCTCTGGGCTGCAGTAAGCCGGCCGGCTCCAGCCCGTTGGCCGGGGCGTCGCCGCCATCCGTGATGACAGCCAGCTTGTGCCGGGACCCGTACTGCCTCAGCTACCATTGCGCCAGCCACCTGGCAGGGGCGGCGGCAGCCAGCGCTTCCTGCGCTCACGATCCGGCCGCGGCGGCCGCGGCGCTCAAGTCAGGATACCCGCTGGTGTACCCCACGCACCCGCTGCACGGCGTACACTCATCGCTAACAGCTGCCGCGGCTGCTGGCGCCACACCGCCCTCCCTGGCCGGCCACCCCCTCTACCCTTACGGCTTCATGCTCCCTAACGACCCGCTGCCCCACATCTGCAACTGGGTGTCGGCCAATGGGCCCTGCGACAAGCGCTTCGCCACGTCCGAAGAGCTTCTGAGCCACTTGCGGACCCATACGGCCTTCCCCGGGACAGACAAACTGCTGTCGGGCTACCCCAGCTCATCGTCCCTGGCCAGCGCCGCAGCGGCCGCCATGGCTTGCCACATGCACATCCCCACGTCCGGCGCTCCGGGCAGTCCCGGGACGCTGGCGCTGCGCAGCCCCCACCACGCGCTGGGACTCAGCAGCCGCTACCACCCCTACTCCAAGAGCCCACTCCCCACACCCGGCGCTCCTGTGCCTGTGCCCGCCGCCACCGGACCCTACTACTCCCCCTACGCCCTCTACGGACAGAGACTGACCACGGCCTCGGCGCTGGGGTATCAGTGAGGGCGGTGGGGAGGGCTAGCGAGAGGGAGAGAGGAGCAGGGGGGGAGGGAGGAGCCGAGGGAGGGGTGGAAACAGGGCAGAGGCTACTGTCACCCGCGCGTGGGGATGACCCGGGCCAGGAAAGGAAAAATATATATACCGTATCTATCTACCCAAAACAGCGACCGAGACCCGGTGGGAAACTCCCCTTTCCCCTACCTCTCACCTCCCCACCCACCCAAACTTTATAAAAGTTGAAAAAATATCATTTGACTTTTTATAGAAAAAGAAGGAAAAATTAATTGAGAAAGTGTTCATCTGAAGAGTGCATCGGTGGACACTGGTATTTATTTATGTTAGCTCCAAGCGGACCCGTGGTTCAAAAGTGCATTATTTAGTTTGAGCTCCGTAGGTAAAAAGGAGGGGTAAAAAAAAAAAAATTAAATCTTGAGGGTAAAAATGTGGAAAACAAACCCTCCCGTCCCTTGTAGATTATAAATAAATGCAAAACCGCCACAGAATTAGAGGTCTTCTCTTTAATGTTACTTTAAAATTGCTATTATTGTATTGTACGTTCTTATTTAATGTCTGATTGAAACACAAATTTACATGCATGTTTGTTACAAAAAATGAAAAAAAAAAAAACAAAAGAAGTCACAATTTGTCAGCTCTGATTTCAAATTGCAATTATTTTTAAGGTGTATACCATCGAAAGAGAATGGGTATTTTTTTGTATGTATTCTGGAAGAAAACAAAAAAAAAAAAGGAAGAACAATTTTATTCCAAAACCTCATTTGCCTTATTTTGTTCTTTAAAAGGAACACAACTATTTTTGATTTTTAAGTCCACCCGCTGAGAAGGGGACAAGTAAGGTTTACGTCATGTACTAAAATAATAGACAATGTATTGCTTTAAAGATTAAAATTCCGTATATTTGATGTATTAAAAGGTTTTACTTCTTCTTCTTATCTTTTTTATTTTTTTGTTAAAGAGAAAGGAAGAGCATGGCAGTTTCTGCCGCAGTGGGTTCCCTGGGCCTCACGGCTACTCCTACTTCCCAGGACCGTGGCTGCATTTCCTATTGTTTTTGTTGTGATTTTTCAGGAAGAAGCAAAGGGCTGACCAGTCGTGGGGTTGGCCTTGGGGAAAATATTTTTAAACGGGATTTCACAATTTGTAGACAGTGTCCTGAGCAATCGCTCGTTTAGTTTTTAATTTTTCTCCCGGCACACGGTTTGTTAAAAGTGAAAGGAAAAAAACGATTTTAAAAATCATTATTTCCCTCTTGAGATTTTTGAGAATCTGGCTTTTGTTTTGTACAGAGAGCGGCGAAGTCCCAGACTCTCCCCCAGGCCTTAGCCCCGGAGAGGTGCCACTGCCTGCTGTGCCCGTCTTTGCTTTGCAAGCATCCCCTGTCCCGGGCGGGCAGTCCGGACAGATTTGAGGGACGGTGAGTGCTTGGGAATCTGCTACGGGCCTGGGCAGAGTGCGCCGGAACCTTCTTGCGCCTCAGAGAAAAGTAACTTCGCTCTCCTTTTCTCCCTCTGGCTGAGGGGGCCCATCCCTCACTACCCCATGCCCCGGCTCCTTCCTCTCTCCGGAGTCCCGGCTCGAGGCTGGTCCGCGCCGCCGCTGCTTTTCCGCGTCCAGATTTCTTTGCGGCCCGAGCTCTACCCCAGTCTGCGCCGCGGGAGAGCGCGCCGGGGCAGGAGACCCGCAAGCCCCTTCAGATTCGGCCCCGAGAGGGTCCTGGAGCCCATTCTCCGTCTTGCCGGGGCAACCAGGTGGGCGCTGAGCTCTTGTGCTGGGCTGCAAGCTCCAATCGGAAAAGGCGCGGCGGGACCCTCCGTCCGGAAGCGCATCCCCGCGGTGCGCACAGCTCCTGTCTCCCCAGCTTGATCGGCGGGACTGAGCTGCAAGAAGCTCCGATGGAACCACGCAGAGAAGAGCCCTAACCTTTCTTGGGGGGAGGTGGGGGCCGAGGCCCTCTCGTCCACCCCCCACCCCCAACACACAGATACTCATGCTCCAGCCCTGGGCGAGAGCTCTGGTCTTCTGGCTCTTTGGGCGCTCGCCATCCCGGGTGCCCGGAAGCTCTGGGCCCAGTGCGCCACTTTCCCGGGACCCCGGCACCACGGAGCCGCGGCGCTGTGCCCGCACCCCGAACTCTCCTCTCTCTGGGGTCAGGCGGTTCTGGGTTCTCCCAACCGCCGGCCTCCCTCGGCGTCAAGCTCCCCCTGCTGCCTCGGGAGGCTCACCGCCGCGCTGAGGCCGCCCTCAGCCTCGGGCCTCGGTCGGTCAACCGCGCTGTTCCCGCCGCCATTAGCTTAGGGGCTGGCGACTTTGAGAATTTCCACTCTCCTCCCGGCGTCAGCCTCACGGGTGGCACGCAGAGCAGCGCCGGCGTTTCCCGGGTTGCACGCAGAGTAGCCCCGGCGCCCGGCCGGACGCTGCGGGAGCTCTCGGGCCTCCACCCGGAGACAACTTTGTGGAGACTCGGGCTCCGTCGCCTCCGACCCTCACTCAGGCCCGTACTCCCCGACTCAGGGAACGGGAGTTGGCGGCGGCAGGAGGACCCCAGCGGGCTGTGTCCTGGGACGCCGCAGCACCGCTCCCCCTCTCCTGCGGCTAAGAGAAGCTGGGCTGGGCCTGGCTGGGCTTGGCTCCTCGAGAACCCCGGCCGATGGGGAGCTGGTCATCCCCAGGCTCCCGGACAGACCCCCGCCACAGGGCACCCCCGCAAGTGGGAGGGGTGGACGTTCCAGGAGGTGGTGCGGTCCGCGTCCCCACCGCTCCAGGGCCCACAGCTTGGGACGCGAGAGCCAGGCAGGCCCCGCTCACCCTCTCCCCAGCACTAGCCACACGCCCCTGGCCACTCCGACCCACACGCTTCTTCTAGCCGTGTGGCTTCGGACCGGGGTCCTTGCGCCACCACGTCTCGCCTGCCAGGACCCGTTAGGGCGGGGAAGGGCCTAGAAGTTACCCCGCCCTGGAATTTCAGGTCTGAGACCCGAAGGGAGACAAATTGGACAAGTTCATGCCTTCACGCCCACTCTTGGTATTTTATTAACAAAAATCAAAACCAAACGCCTTGAA
>ML105068.1:0-10403 GCA_003697995.1 Taxidea taxus jeffersonii | reverse complement strand
AATCCATAGATGGAGTCAAGCAGAATGGGGGTCTTAAGAGAGCTCTTTTGTTGGTGGCCTTTCAGGAGGTCACTGAATGGTGACTTCTATCTCTAAACCATAGATTCTTACTGATAGGCTGGGCAGGGGGTGGTACTTCTTAAGCTGCCAGAAGTTGTAGTTCAAGGTTGGTGGGGTTTGTTCCTTTTAGGTGCCCCTGGAGTTGTATGCTGCAATGATTCAGGGTGAAATCTGTCAAGAGGAATTTTTCCCCCTATAAAAAACTTTGCTTAGAGACTTCTTCACTTTGGCCCTGAACTCCATGCACAACAAGAAGCCAGGAAGAGGAAGGGATGGTCTTTTAAATTTAACACAAAAACAAAAACAAAAAATAAGTGGGTGGAGAGGGAGAAGCATTGTAAACTTACCCGCCACCCCCTTCCATGTTATAAATAAAAAACTGAATGCTGCCTCCAACTCAAAACAGAGGCAGACCGATGCTAAAACAACTCTGCGCTAACCTTACCTTAAATAATTATAGTGTGACTCCAGAAACCTAAAAGAAACAAAACACAACCAAAAAGAACACAAGTGGCATCAGCGAATCAGAGCAACCGTTGAGGGAGTTTGAATCCTGCCTTTGGCAAAGAAGGATCTCTCAGAACATGCCTCTGTTGGATCCAGGAGGGCAAGGGTCCCAGGGGAGATGCCGGAGAAGGGAGGAGGACACTCTTAGAACCGGAGGGGTAAGGAGAAATCAGGAAGGGATGCGTGAACGTGAACATTTCCATTGCCTTGTTGCCAGACGCTTACTCAGCCTTAGGTCTCAACAAAGGAGAGACATTTAAAAATTCTTGCCAACCTCTTTGCAGATCTCTCTGTGACTCTGCCATTTTCCTTCCACACACTCTACGAACAACTCCTCTCCCCCACATCCTCCAGGGGCAGTTCCTGTGGTGTGGGAATTCTACACCCTCCACATCACTAGTTTTTAAGCCTTTTGTGGGTTGAGGGAAGGATGCAGAAACCACAGCCCCCCCCCTTTTTTTTTTTGAGAAGCTGATAAAAGCTACTGCCCCTCTTTATAGAAATAAGCACACATACTCAACAATGGGAAAATGATTTCAGGTAGTTCATGGACCTGTGGGTTTAAAATCCTCAATCTTGAAGGAAATCCAAGATTAAATATAACAAGACCATGCCTTTGGGAAATGTCATGAGGGATTCTGGATTTCAGTTTTAAACTATTCTGACCAAAGCAACATTCCAACGTCTCTATGTGATTAACTGCAATAAATAACATGTATGTCAATCTACCACAAGCCAGTATGCGGCCTTCAGAAGAACTCTATGAAGTGGGCACTATAATTAACCCCACTTTGTAGATGAGGGAACTGAGGCACAGGGAGGTAAAGTGACTTGTCCAAGGTCACACAGCCAGCAAATGACAGAGCTGGGAATTCATTAGACTCCAGAGCCATTATTTTTGTGCTTTTCACCACTGCATAATGATCTCTACCTCTCTGTACATGGAAGACACAGACATCTGCCCTTCTCCCCTCACACAGGTGTCAGACCCCCCGCCCCAGGGGTGTGCTGGGATCAGTTCAGACTGGCTCACAAAATTGGGCATACTTCTTCCCAGCTTCTCATTCTGTGGCCTTATGTTGATGGCTTCAAATCAGCCATGGCGGGAGTATTTACACAAACGCCATTGGCAAACACTACAAATGAAGGCTTCCTCCCACAGAGAGCCATTTGCTAAATACCACCTATTTAGATGGTATTTAACCCACCTATTCTCGCCCCACCTAGCTGGCTGAAACTCACAGATCCAGCAGCTCAGGCCCTGAATCAGTGAGAAGCAGGGAGCTTCCTCACTGACAGTTTCAGGGAGGAGAGGTTAAGCTCTGCTGTCCCCATACTTAGTGTTTGGGGTATTTAGGGAGAGGAGAGCCTCCCTCTCTGCCCCCACTGTAGGCAGGCCATCTTTCCACTGCCCTCAGTACCTTCCATCTGCTAAAACCAAAGCCTGGTTAAGTGGGGGCTTGGGTCCCTCTACTGGACAGGTCGATATCCTCTACTCCAAAGCAGACCCAGCCCTGCAGAGTGATGAGAGCAGCCCACTTGATGTGGGGAGGCTTGGCTGCCTAGCAGCTTCTGCAGCTTGCTCTGTTCTATACTCCTGACTTTGGATCTTTGGCTATTGATGCCGTTCAGCCCAGTCTCATTTAACCCTGCCCCTTTGGGGTTAGCCACAGGCAGCTGGCCCCTCCCCCCAGCCCCACCTTGGCACTACCTCGTACAAGTCCCCAGCAAACTGCTGGGATGGGGCCACACCAGTCATGACAATGCACATTCTTGAACTTCTGTCTGTAGGGAAACCCCACCTGATGGCAAGGATTCCAGTGGGTAGAGGATGCCCTTGGGCTCTCTCACCAGGTGGAGTCTCAGCCATAGGAAACAAACCAGATATTGATGATGATTACCATTTTGTAAGCATTCTCCTTATGTCAAGAGCTTTATATTTCTTTATATTATGGTTCTTCATCCCTATACAATCTCTAGGAGATAAGGACTGTATTAATCTTATGTTAATAAAAGAAAAACTGAGATTCAGAGAGGTCAGTATCATGCCTGAAGTCACACAGCTAGTAAGTGGTGGACTGAAATTCAAGGCCAGAGCTGTTTGACTCCAGAGCCCATGCCTCTAAAACCTACATACTTCAATTCACAGGTATTACTCTCAGAGTTGTTCCTTCCCCAGTCCCCAGGGTAGTGTGAGAAGGGCAGCTCCTCCTGCCTCCCTTAGAGTTCCCTAGGGAGGTCCCTCAGGTAAGAACAAAGACAACCTTTGTCATGTATGGCAAGACCACTGCCCAGTCAGAGCTGTGATCCTTCAGACAGGGAAAGTGAGTGTTTTCACTGGCAAGCATGGAATGAGCTTTTGCTGCACACACAGCATTCTCTTCAGCATGAAGGCAGTGGGAAGATGACCAGGAAGTGGTGTCTGCCTTCAGAGCATTTACTGTCCAGTCTAGTGGGTCATGGAAACAGGTGTTGCATTATGGCGGGTTGTGATAAAAGCTATCACAGTGGGGGCAGAGGATTAATTCCCATAAAAGGATGTGGAAATCACTGAGAAGGAGGGAACCCTTGATCTGGGCTTGGCAATAAATATGCATTTGGTGGGTAAAAAATGGGGAACTGGGAAGTGAGGAGGAGGGACCAGCAGGATCAAGGGCATGGAATGGGGACAGCCCATGAGGGTGCTTGGTAGGGATGTGGCTGTAGCAGAGGGAATGGATGAGAATATGGTGGGAATAGATGGTATCTTCTTTGATAAGCAGTGGGGAGCCATCAAAGGTCTTTGAGCAGAGGAATACCATTATGGCATGGAATATCAAGCAACTGGAGAAAGGGACCATTCAGAGGTCAGATGGTTTAGACAAGAGAAGGCGAGAGCTGGAAGCAGAGGAGAGGTTGCAAGACAGGCAAAGCAAGGACAGTTTCAAGGGACAGTGAGAAGGTATAATGGGCTGGATTCAGGAATAGGCAGGGACTAGAAAGGGGGAAAGGAAGGCAAATATCTCCTCAAAGTGTTTAGCTTATGTTATAAGCTACACTGCTGGAATAAAGAAACCCTCAAACACAGTGACTTACATCAGACATAAGTTTCTCTCAGGTCTCTGTTGTCAATGCTGGTGAGGCTGCTCAGCTGTGTGATGTCACTTCCCTAAGTGACAAGTTCCTTCCGCCTTGGTGTTCCTTCATCCCCTAGGTAATTTTACTCATCAGTGTGATCAAATATGGGCACTAGTCCCAGGGGAAAGGGACAAAGTCCAGAGCAAGTGCTGTCCTTCTGAACAAGCAAGGAAGAAGTCACTCATAATCACCTGGCCACACACAGCTTTGGCATGTAGTTTCTGCCCCAGCGGCCACATGCAAGGAGGAAGGGGAGTATAGATTTGGGAATGGTAGGTGAACCAGCAGTCTGCCACATCTGGGCACCTGGGAGGAATTCTGAGGGGCAGCAGACTTTGGCAGAGAAATAGAGAATGTAGGATTTATATGGGTTGAGTTTCCAATGCCTCCAGCAGATCAGGGCTAGAGACATAAATTTGTGAGTTGTAAGCAAAGAAAAGAGAGTCAAAACTTGGGGTGTCAGGGATATGTACCCAGAGAGAGGAAACCAAAGCACAAAACTGGATTAGGGTAGAGCTTGAAACTCTTGAGGAAGTCTTCTGAGGAACAATCACGTTGCCTATAGCATTTTCCAAAGATGGCAGCACCAATATAGCCCATCCCACATGTTCCTCTTATGTTATGAAGTTGACACTCGTCCCTCAACAGGTGGGGTCTACATTCCCTCCCCTTGAATCTGAGCAGGGCTGTGATCAGAGCAGAAGTGATGCCATGTGACCTCCAAGACTGTCAAGACAGGCAATACTGCCTGCCCTAGGGATGCTCACTCTTAAATCCCCATGCTCTGAGGAAGCCAAATGATCACACAGACAGGACACACCCAGATGCTCCAGTGACAGCCCCAGCTGAAGTCCCAGCCAACAGTGCCATCAACTGCATGCAGTGACAAGACTCAGAAGATTCCAGCCTCCAGCCTTTGAACTGCCCCAGCTGACAATGAGTAGAGAGCAGCCCTCTCCACAAAGCCCCGCCCAAACTGATGATACACAAACAAAATGAATGTCATTATTGTTTTAAGCCACTAAATTTTAGAGACCTTTCTTTTTCCCATAATACTAGGTGACAAATACAGTCCAGAATCCCTTTTACCCTCCCAGGAGAATGCCCCAAACTATCTAGAACATGACCCTTTGTCTGTGTTCCTAGACTCTAGCTCACGGCTTTGACCAGGCTTTGGACACCCCAGGATGGTGCCTTCTCTGATCCCCTCACACTGGGCCCTTGGCTTGGCCTCAAAGTCCATCCCACAAAGGACATTTCCAGGCTGTACACCTTCACTATCTCAGTCCGCAGAAGGCCAAGAGGTCAGTGTGGTGACAGAGATGCTGAGGAGAAGAAAGAGTCTCCAAACATAAGGGATAGGAAAGTCTGTTCTCCCTTTTATATATTCACTTCCCCCTAATTATACAGGAGACCAAGGATGGACAAAGGTGGTCAGAGGTGCCACATCTTGGGTGCACAAGAGACCATAGAGAGGGCATGGCTCCAGTGCCAGGAGCCCCCCAAAAAGCAGCAGGGAATGGTCTTTGGTGGGGGTGGACATGGCCACACAGCCAGAGCATCATTGGGATACAGTGTGAAATGCTCACCAAAATCAAGGTAATTAATGCACCCTTCACCTCCTTTGGTTACCGCGCGCGCGCGCATGTGTGTGTGTGTGTGTGGCGAAAACATGGAAGACCTATTCTTCTGGCAAATTTTGAGTATACAATACAGTATTAACTGTAATCATCATGCTGTACATTAGAACCCCAAAACGTACTTATCTTATAATCTTATACCCTTTGTCACCAACATCTCCCATTTTCCCTACTCCCCCAGCCCCAGGCAACCACCATAATCACTATTCTACTCTTTGCTTCTATGAGTTTAACTACTTTAAACTCATTATATACATCATATAACATAGTATTTGCTCTTCTGTGTCTGACTTATTTCACTTAGCATAATGTCTTCCAGGTACATCCATATTGTTGCAAATGGCAGGATGGCAGGATTTCCTTCTTACAGCTAAAAGATATTCCTCTGTGGTGTGTGTGTGTTTCTTTATCCCTTCTTCCATCCATAGACACATGATCATGTAGACTGATTTAATACCTTGCTTATTACGAATAATGCTGCAGTGAACATGGGAGTAGAGATAACCTTTTAGAGATACTGATTACATTTCCTTCAACCCAGAAGTTAGATTGCTGGATCATATGGTAGTTCCATTTTTAATTTTTTGAGGCTCCTCCACACTGTTTTCCCTAATGACAGTACCAATTTACATTCCAAGCTAGAGTACACAAGGGTTCTGCCTTCCCCACAGCCTTGGCCAACACTTACAATCTCATCTTCTTGATGACAGCCATTCTAACAGGTGGGAGGTGATATCTCATTGTGGTGGTTTTGATTTGCATTTCCCCAATGATTAGTGAGGTTGAGCACTTTTCATGTACCTTTTGGTCATTTGTATGTCTTCTTTGGAAAAATGTCTAGTCAGGTCCTTTGCCCATTTTAAAATAGGTTATTTGTTTTTTGCTATTTAGTTGTATGAGTTCCTTGTATATTTTGCATACTAACCTCTCATCAGACAGATGATATGCAAATATTTTCTCCCTTTTTATAAGCTGCCTTTTTATTTTGCTTATGGTTTCCTTTGCTGTACAAAAGCTTTCTTATTTGATGTGATCCCACTTGTCTATTTTTTGCATTTCTTCCCTTTTGTTGCCTTTGGTGTTATATCCTCCCCCCACAAAATCTTTGTCAATACTAAGGTCAAGGAGACTTTTCCTTATGTTTTCTTCTAGGAGTTTTATGGTGTCAGGCCTTATGTTTAAGTCTTTAGTTAATTTTTGTGTATGCTGTAAGATAAGAGCATGCACATTTCTTAGAGGTTTATCCCTATGCCTGGCATCAAATTCTACCTGCCTGGGACTGTGCCCAAAGTACCCCTATCTATGCTCCCTGAGAGTTAAGTAATAGGACCAATGCATACAGCGCAAGTGTCTGGCTATTAGTCAATAGCCAGCATGCTGATTGACTGATAGATCAATTCACACCTGACAGATTGCCAGTAAAGTGCCAGATCTGCCACTAAAGGACAGAACAGCAGCTTGGCTGGCTAAGGACATTGTTTGCATCTTATGTATCTTTATCCCAATCAATGCTCAGCGCAGGGCCTGGCTCAGAGTAGCTGCTCAATAAATGGCTCCCATATTAGTCATATGTCTCATCATATGTCTCACCCAGCCTCAAGCAATGTTGGGAAATGTAGTCTTTATTTTATTAGAATCAGTTCAAGTCAGGGTTCTAGTACAGGAAAAACAGAGGAATGGAGATTGGAGAGCCACAAGGGATCTCTGCTCTAAGGACATAATAATGAGTCTGGTTAAGGGATACAGACACTGGAGGACCCCATTTCCAGTTCAGAAGGGAAACTGCATGGAAACTGGGAATTCTGGAGTGACCTCTTCTACAGAGCTTTTAGAAGGCCACAATCTCTCCTCTTTATTCTTTGGTGTCCTAGGGAGATGCTGAGCTGAGAAGCAGAGAAAGGTTTCCTTTGCCTTTGAGAGTATAGCTCTTTCCAGAGGTCTGCCCTTGAGGAAGTACATGGAGTCTTACATCTTCTCTGATTGTACTCATCACAAAATCTTACTGAAGTTCCCATCTGAGACCTGGCCTCAGTGCTCCTGGTTACTGTTCATCCTAAATCCTTTGCAGGAAGAATCTATTCACAGTCACAGGCTTCAATTAAGGAGTAAGAATTGGCTAAGGCCTGAAAATTCTCCCTCCTTGCCTCTTTGCTGAAATGGCCTCACCCCAAGCCAAATGGCAAGCTCAGTATATAGGTCCTGGGCCAAATTCCGGGCCCCACTGTCTGGGTTCAAATTCCAGCTCTGTCACTGCCTCGCTCTGTGACCCTGGGCACATTGCTAAACATCCCTGTCCCCAGCCTTGGTCTTGTCATCTATAACGTCGGATGAGAATAACAATGCCAGTCTCCTAGGGTTGTATCAGTGGTGAGAACAGGATCTGGCAGGAGTTAAGAACTCAAAATCTCTTAGGTGTTATTAAAAATGTAGAAATGTGGGGCACCTGGGTGGCTCAGTGGGTTAAAGCCTCTGCTTTTGGCTCAGGTCATGGTCCCAGGGTCCTGGGATCGAGCCCCGCATCGGGCTCTCTGCTCAGCGGGGAGCCTGCTTCTCCCCTCTCTCTCTCTGCCCTCTCTGCCTACTTGTGATCTCTGTCTGTCAAATAAATAAATAAAATCTTTTAAAAAAATGTAGAAATGTGGTTTGCACACTTCTCCTCTGACCCAGATGCCAGGTGGTTTCCTCTCTCCCCTCCCCTTCAGCCACATCCCACCCACAGGTGCTGAGGTGGCTGGCATGATGTTTTGAGTGTATGGGGCACACATCCTCCCATTCCCCTTAAAGAACCATGGCAGGGTTGAGGACCTCCCACACAGGTCCTCCATACACCGTGAGTTCCAACTGCCCCTCTCCCAAATAGGATATCCTACCCAAAGGATAACGGGGTAACAATGAAATTGGCTTCCAAGCTTCCCTCCTGCTTCCTTGAGTGTCACTTTTCTGCATATTTATGGTAATCATCCTTGCAACAAAAACAGTGACTTCACTGTCTAAATAATAAGGCAATTTGTTACAGCTAATTACTCAAGGACTTCCTTAATCTCAATTAAAAGATCCGAGAAGATTCCTGCCCCCCTCTCATTCTGGTGTTCCTGAAGATCCCCCTAATGTATTCTGGATCACATATTAGTGGGGAGCCAAGAACGGTCCTTGCTGGGCAGGACTGGTAAAATCCATCCCAGCAACGTGAAGCAGTGATTTATTGTGACATGGAATGTGGGACATTTCCCCAGCTTTTGTGATTGTGGTAATGAAGCTGTAAACCAAATAGCATGAAATGAGGCAAGGCCTTACAATTTAATCAGCTCGTAAACAGATCTACTGCATCAAGCAAATGACATTATTATCCATCCGAAGTAAATCATGCTAATCTCGGGAGATAAAATCAACATCGTTAATGGTCACATGTCATATTCATCAACACTAAACCATCCCCTTTGACAGATTAATCCTAACTACAGCTCCCAGGATGTATGGTAATAGGGCTTGTAGCGTGCATTTCACTCCGTGCCAGGCTAACCAGCACTCTTAGGCTGCTATTACAAATAATTTTTTTATTGATTTACATATTTTAAAATGCATTTAAGGTGAGGCACCATTAAAAATCCTGTCACCCACCCATATTTCTTCCCTACATTCCCAGACTTTATTAATAGGAACAGGAAGACAAACGCAGTAAGCCTTATAAATACTTTGTTTAGGGCACTGTTAGGGGTAATTAAGATGGGGACTGGGGTTTTTTGTGGGGAGGAGGGATAGGTGAGGAGCAGAAGGGGTGACAGAAAGAAAGGACCCTCTTGTGGTTCAGGGACAAATGGAAATTGTGGCATCATTTGCTTCCTGTTTTCCCTAGGGGTGCCAGGAAGAGGGCGAATAAATGCCCCCCCCAAATCTGCTCGCAGAGCCTTCCCTCTCCCCCTTTCCCTCACCTCCTACCTCCACCCTGTCAAGTCAGCCTTATGGTCTGTGCATCTGTGCTTGCGTTTCAGTCTTTGTATCCTGCCTGCTGACTTCAGACGCCAAATGTATTTATTTATCATGAGGCTGACCTAGGATGAATGCTCCTGGAAAAGTGTCCACTATTCAAAATGTCACTTCCCCTCAACAGGCCGTGCATTATATTGACAGGCATACTTTCAGAGGCCCCTGAATGACGAGGATGGATGGAGGGCTGCCACAGCAGCTGACACGGCCGCCTGGGCTGAGTGGTTGAGTGAGGGAGCGAGTGGGTGCCCAAATTATCTCCACCCTCGATGAGGAGCATGGACATAGTACAAGCCATGACTGTGACAGCAGATGCAACACGGAGACTTGCTGCACTCCCCCAGTCAGTGGCAGGCAGAGAGCAACCCGCCTTCTCTCAGCCAGCCTCCCAAGGGGCACATTTTGAGGGGCCTCCTGTCCACCTGTAGGGCCAGCGGGGGGTGGCAGGCAGAAAAGAGGGTGTTACCCTCCTCCTCCTAGGACCACTGCTTTGGGCCATGCAGACCTTGCGCTGCTCAATGGCATTCCTGGGAATTATCCAGGGCAGCAACTCTGAGGTCAACATTGAGTCATGCCCACATCACCCTGGATGAGAAATCCAAAAAACAGATGGATTTTGGAAGAACTTATACTGGAATCAAGCTATTAAACTCAATTAAAGAACTTCTTTTGATGTGCTGAAAGGACCCCACCTCAACTTAAATGGACTGAGGTAAGACTCAGATATTTCCAGATTCCCTCAGGCTTCATACAGACCTCCTCCTGCTGGGATTTATTTCAGAGGTGGGGTATTTGATAGATACAACAGGAGCCTGAAAAACCGCCCAGCCCAGGTCTGTTTTATAAAATTGCATCTATCGATTAGGCTGACTAATGAAATGATACAACGTAAATTAACTTCAGGGTTTAGGTGGGGCACCAAGTTCAAGGGATTGGAACCTGCTGAGCCATAAGGATCTCTGAAGATTTTGTGTCTGGAGTTTTCCAGGATCGTTATCGAGGTCCTCAGAGATTGCGCTCTGCTCTCTGGGGACCAGGGAAGCCAAGGAAAAAGGCCTTTCCCTACCACGGCTTGGTCTGAGTTGGTATGGTTTA
>RCUC01143872.1:0-41937 GCA_003697995.1 Taxidea taxus jeffersonii | reverse complement strand
GTTTGTAATACCCATTGCACAATTGTCCCTGCCCCCAGGTGGTTAGATTATTTTGCTTGGAGTTTTTGCCACCTGAGCTTTATGTCTCTAAGTTATCCACAATAAAGGCTATTTCTGACCACATTTGTGCACACTTAAGGAAGGCAGATCCAGCTGTGGTTTTAATAAGGAAGCTAAAACTTCTGGGATAAAATAATATACCCAAGACCACATTATAGATTTTTGGATTGTCATCTTCGTGTGGTATTAATAGAGATTTGACTCAAGATCCCCCAAAGCAGCGTGCTTGGTCAAGAAATAACATGAGAATACCTTGTAGGTCAATAGGTTTGTTTTCCATGAGCTAACACCAAGAAATAGAACAGGAAGACATCTGAAAAGCCAGAGAGAGATAAGACACCTGTGATCCTTAAGGAAGTCCTTTTTTTGTTTATTCATTTGGGTGGGGTTTTTTTTGTTTTTAAGATTTTAAAATTTATTTTAAGAGATAGAGCATAAGCAGCAGGAAGGAACAGAGGGAGAGGGACAAGCAGACTGTGCTGAGTGTGGAGCCCGAGGTAGGGCTCAGTCCCACGACCCTGGGATCATGACCTGAGCAGAAATCAAGAGTTGGATGCTGAAGAGACTGAGCCACCCAGGCACCCCCAGAAGTCTTGGTTTAAAGGAAGTTTTATCCATCAGATCATCTGATTCTGTAAGAACAAATACGGAGCATCTTTGTCTTCCTCTAGTAAGCTGCTGCTTCTCAGACATAAATTATACCATATCTTCTCTTTCTAAGTATCTAAATGTTGGAGTGCTTTGGGGTTTAATTCCTGGACTCTCCATTGTCTTCCTTAGTGAGTCTTCAATGTGGCTTCCAGCTTACACTTCCAGCCTAGCCATCTTATTGGATTGTAGGCTTGTGCAATTGTGCAATTATGTGCCTAGATTAGTAGGCACCTCAAAGTTACGGTTGGCTTCTCATTTCCCTGCCCAGCCTTCTCTGAGGCTTCCCCATCTCAGTAAATGACCCATCCTTTCACTCCTTTACTCAGACCAAAATCTGTAGGATCATCCATGACCTCCTCTCTTTCTCATACCCCACATTCATTAGCAAACGTTTTGGCTCTAACTTCAGTATATTTTGCATCCAACTGTTGCTTTTTTCCCCCAGATTTACTGAGGTATAATTGACATATAAAACTTTAAGATATTTGAAGTAGACATCATGGTGATTCGATAGACATTGAATCTGACCACCTACCACCTAGACTAACATAAGTTATCTCTCTTGCTTGGATTACTGCAATAGCCTCTCTTGCTGCCTTAGTTTATTCTCCACCCAGCAGCAGAGGCAGACCTTTTTTTTTTTTTTAAAGATTTTATTTATTAGTTAGAGAGAGAGAGAGAGCGCGCGAGCACAGGCAGAGAGGCAGGCAGAGGCAGAAGGAGGAGCAGGCTCCCTGCCGAGCAAGGAGCCTGGTGTGGGACTCGATCCCAGGATGCTGGGATCATGACCTGAGCCGAAGGCAGCCGCTTAACCAACTGAGCCACCCAGGCGTCCCAGAGGCAGACCTTTTAAAATGTGCATCAAGTCATGATTTCAACTCAATTCATGATCTCAGTGTCATGAGACCAAGTCCAGTGTCAGGTTCCACGCTGCAGAGTCTGCTTGGGATTCTCTCTTCTCCGTCATGCCTACTCCACCCTCCAACCCCATGCACTCACTCTCACTTGCTCTTGCTCTCTCTCTCACTAACATAAATAAATAAATCTTCTTTAAAAATAAAGTCCAGTCCTTACTACAGTGTACAACCCTATACAGTCTGAACCCTGGCTTCCCACAGTCTCACCCCCTTGCTGCTGCCTTTAACCATGCTCCTGACCTTGCTGTTCCTTGAGAACATGTGTGAATGTACCTCAGAGTCTTTCCACTTGCTCTTCCTCCTGGAACGTTCCTTTCTGCTCCCCGACTTCCACCCTGATTTGCAGGGGGTGGCTTTATGTCTCTGCCCAAAATAAGGCCATTCCTGACCATCCTATCCAAAACAGCAACCCTGCTTCCCTCTCTGTCCCTTTATCCTGTTCTACTTACTTTAACATTTTAAAAAATTGAGGAAAAATTCACACACCAAAAAATTCACCCTTTTACAGTGGTACCATTTCAGTGGGTTTTAGTATATTCAGGGCTTTGGGGTTTTTTTTAAAGATTTTATTTACTTGAGAGAGAGCATAAGCAGGAGGAGGGGCTGAGGGAGAAGAGAAGCAGGCTCCCCACTGAGCCACTGAGCAGGAAGCCCAACATAGAGGACCATGACCTGAGCCACCCAGGGGTCCCTAGTATATTCAGTTATGTATCATCACTGTCTAATTACAAAATATTTTCTTCACCCCAAAGAGATCCCATACCCAATTAACAGTCACTCTTCACCCTCCCTGCCACCCTCATTCCCCACCCCTGAAACCACTAATGTACATTTTATCTCTAAAAATGTGCCTCTTCGGGCACCTGGGTGGCTCAGTTGGTTGGGCGACTGCCTTCGGCTTAGGTCATGATCCTGGAGTTGAGGGATCAAGTCCTGCATCGGGCTCCCTGCTCAGCAAGTCATCTGCTTCTCCCTCTGACCCTCTCCCCTCTAATGCTCTCTCACTCTCTCTCAAATAAATAAAATCTTAAAGATGTGCCTCTTCTGGACATTTCATATAAATTGAATCATACAGTATTTGGCCTTTTATATCTGGTTTCTTTCACTTAACATGTTTTCAAGGTTTGTTCCCATTGTAGCATGTGTTATTACTTCATTCCTTTTTTTTTTTTTAAAGAGTTTATTTATTTATTTGTCAGATAGAGCGTGCAGGAGCGAGCACAGGCAGACAGAGTGGCAGGCAGAGGCAGAGGGAGAAGCAGGCTCACTGCCGAGCAAGGAGCCCAATGTGGGACTCAATCCCAGGATGATGACCTGAGCCAAAGGCAGCCGCTTAACCAACTGAGCCACCCAGGCATCCCACTTCATTCCTTTTTTAAGTCAATTAATATTCTGTGAATCTACCACATTTTTACAATTCATCAGTTGATGGGCATTTGTACTTTACTTTCTAGCTTTTATAAATAGTGATGCTATGAACAGAAGTACACAGGCTTTTGTATGAACCTATTTTCAGTTCTCTTGGGTGTGTAACTAGGAGTGGAATTGCTGGCTCATATATTAATGTTCGACTTTTTGAGGCACTGTCAAACTGTTTTCAAAAGCAGCTGCACTATTTTACATTCCCACCAGCATATGTGAAGCTTCCATTTTCTTCATATGCTCTGCAAAGTTTCCTAGTAGCAATTATCACTGCCTGACATACTGTATTCATTGATTACAGTCTGGTTCTTACACCAGACATCCAGCTCTGAGAATCAGGGCTTCTGTCTTGTTTGCTGCTGTAACCCCAGCACCACAATAGTGCTTGGCACAGAGTAAAGCGCCCCAAAATATCTGCTCAATCCATGAAAATAGCTCAGTAACCTTTTTTTCATTTAACCACTTCCTTTGATCTTTATGTTAACCTTTAGTTACCCAAGTAATAAATGGACACATTTTTTTCCTGTAAAAATTTTAAAACTTTAAGACAAAGCTGAACCCCTTTTGAACAGTCCTGGTCCTGTTGCTCCTCTGCAGTGTATCCTTCCAGACCTTTGACTATGTACCTATATGTGTAACAAAGTTGCAAAGGAGGAAAGTACATAGTTTGGGTTCTTTTTTTTTTTTTTTTTTTCCATAAATAGTATGCTATTGGAACATTTTACAGCCTGTTCACTCAACACTGCCTTGGAGATCTTTCCATGCCAATATATATACCTCTACTTTTTTTTTTTTTTTAAAGATTTTATTTATTTGACAGAGATCACAAGTAGGCAGAGAGAGGGGCAGAGAGAGAAGGGGAAGCAGGCTCACTGCTGAGCAGAGAGCCCGATGTGGGGCTCGATCCCAGGACCCTGAGATCATGACCTGAGCCGAAGGCAGAGGCTTAACCCACTGAGCCACCCAGGCGCCCCATACCTCTACTTTTTTGCAACTGTTACCACAGTGTTCTGTGAAATGTACTACCACTGTTTGTTTAGCTATTGCTCTGTTTTTAAAATCACAAATATTCATGGAGTAACTAATTTTTAGAAAGCAGTAAAGGTTTATAAAGCTTGTATCATGATACTAGATCATCTGATAATACGATATCAGAGCATCCAAAGTAGCCACAAAGAAGAGGATTAATATTATGGAAGTAGCAAATTTCAGTCCTTATGTTTATATTTCAAGGAATAAAATCAGTTCCTCAGAAACATAAAAAACAAGATTTATTTTAATGTCATTTAGGTGTCAAGCTCAGTTACAAGTAGGATTTTTTTTAATTCCCTCTCCCAAACTCCCAAAAGTTTGGAACTTTTTAGATATTTAAGGATTATAATACCACAGTAATCTTCCTGCCACTCTGAGGGATTCACTGAAGAAGCATCTCTATCACAATTCCCATAACATTTAGCGAACCTGCCATTAGACATTAGCATTTACATAGTATTCTATGGGGTCCTGGAACGTAAGCCGCTCAAGGGAAGGAGGCTGGGTCCTAGTCTTTTAAAAGATGCAGTAAAGATTTTCTAACAAGTGTAATATTTTCTGCGTTTATGCTTCCCCATTTTTAGAATTTTCTTTCTCTTTCCCAAGTCTGTTAGTTTGTCTTCATGCCTGCTTGAAAATGTGAACTAGTGCTGGACAGCCCATATTCGTGCACAACTTTTTACTTAAAGTCCTGGTCACAAAGTTTAGGTTCAAACATTCTGGAATTCCCATTTTTTTTATTTTTGGGTTTGTGTCTAGTGATCAATGCTTTTATAATGCGTTTGAGGGACTAGGTGCTGGGAGAGTCACTACTTATACTTTGTTTTAGGATTTTTACTTTCTTCAAAGCATGTACTTTTAGATTATCTTAACTAGACATTGTGTACATTTGTGTAAAATAATTTCTAAAAAAAAACAAAACAAAATCTTTGTTTTGTACTACTTGATCTCCAGTAGATGGCACCAAATACCCTTGAAAATTCATGATACTAATTCCTAGGTGGTGTTCCTGGCTAATTGATAATTTCTTCCACCACCACCACCATGGGATTAAAAAAAGTCCATTCTTTCATCTAATTCTGTGGTTGTTATTTAACTTAGTATTTTGTCCATGGTTTAAGATAGACCTGTTAGTGGGCACCTGGCTGGCTCAGTTGGAAAAGCATGCAACTCTTGATCTCAAGGTTGTAAATTCAAGCCCCATGTTGGGTGCAGATATTACTTAAGAATAAAATCTTCAAAAGAAAAAAAAGATAAACCCGTTGATATTTAAAGTATTAATTTTCTATTTTTGACAACCCTTTCTTCCCTTTTTATGTAGTGGTTTTCAGTCACATTGATTCAAGGGGAAGGATCATGTTATTGAAATAAGACTGGGCTAAAAAAAGGTAGAGGATAAGAGAGAAAGAATAAAGAAATATGCTGAATGTTCATGATAAAGTCACAGAAAATATAAAAGTATATAAAATCAAAATTTAAGATAATGAAGTGTTATTATTGTCAGTTTTAGTACTTTAGTAGAATTGTACTCATTTCATTATGACTTTTAAATTTATATTACAAAGAACTTGCAATTTTTAAAAAAAATTTTTTAAAATATTTTATTTATTTGACAGATAGAGATCACAAGTAGGCAGAGAAGCAGGCAGAGAGAGAGGAGGAAGCAGGCTCCCTATGGAGCAGAGAGCCCGATGCGGGACTCGATCCCAGGACCCTGGGATCATGACCTGAGCCGAAGGCAGAGGCTTTAACCTACTGAGCCACCCAGGTGCCCCAATAACTTGCAATTTTAAAATGCTCATTAAATGGGGCACCTGGATGGCTCAGTTGGTTAAGCATTTGCCTTTGGCTCAGGTCATGATCTCAGGGTCCTGAGATCAAGTCCTACATCTGGCTCCTTGTTCAGCGGGGAGTCTGCTTCTCCCTGTCCCTCTCCCCACCCTCTTCCCACTTCTCAAGTATTCTCTCTCACACTCTCTCAAATAAATGAAACCTTAAAAAAAATATATTGTTTAAAATGTTATATCCCCATTCTCATTTCTCTTTGTGCTTTCTTTAATACATTTATCTTCAGTGTATTAGCAGTCATAAACAAATAAGCTTTTAGATTCAATTAACCATTAAAAGCAGAAAATGTTTCCTATACATCAGGCATGGTTTACTACATTCATTCTACTTGTTAATTCTGTTGACTTTAATTTTAATGAATTTGTCAACCACTAAAAAGGACACATTTTTTAAAAATTCCCATGATTACATGTTTTTCTTCCTCTCCCCCAGTGTCTGAGTGTCAGTGTTTGTGACTCAGTCGGGAAATCTCTTTCTTAACTCTTGTTTAAGGCATTGGTAGCATGGGCTCTAGGTGGAACAGATCTAGTCTAGGTTCAGTCTCCATCTCTGGCTAAATGGATGACAAGGAAAGTCATTTAGCTTCTCTGGGTCTCAGTTTCCTCGTGTTCAAAATGTAATTATTAACCTATCTAATGGGGTCATATTAAGGATTAGTGATAATGTAGGTGACACATAGCAAGCTATTATTTTCATGTATTGCCAACAGTAAACGTTTTTTTTTAAAGCTTTATGAAATATGTTCAAGCTTACCAAGACATTTATTCCTCCTTTTTAAAATGGAGATGTCAGTATATTAACAATGTAACTTGGGTTACAATGTAACTTGGGTAACTTGGGCTTAGGGAATAATCCTTGAATTTTTAGTTCTATATATTTCTACTGGTATCACCCCCCACACACCACTTACAGACTTGAACAGAGGAAGTACTTTTTTTTTTTTTTATGTTTTCATCTAGAATTAAAAGGGAAGGAAAGACCCTGAACAAGATTTGGGTCAAAGAATCTCCGGATTCAACGCCGGGCATTCTGTAGGTGCAGTAAGTTTTTGAGGGAGTGATTATGCCTGCACTTGGGGTAGGGGTGGGGAGTGCCAACAGAGACGCGCAGGGCTATAAACAGCTGCCCGATTCCGCCGCTTTCTGAAGAGAAAAAACGCCGGGCGGCGAGCATTCAACGCAAGGCAAGTGTTTTCCTTCAAGCCTCATAGCCACGTGGCGCCGGCGGAAGCCCCGGGCCCACCAGGTTGCCGGCGCCCCTCTCGCTTCAGTGGGATTCGCGGCGGGGCCCACAGCCGCCCGGGAGCTGGGAAGCCTGGAACCTCTGGGACCGTAGCCGCCGGACCAAGGGCTCCGGCCAGGAATCAGAGCGGGACAAAGCGCCCAGGCGACGCGCGGTGCCAGTCTCCCACTCGAGGGATAACCGGCAGGCTCTCGGAACTTTTCCCCGGGGACAGGTCCAGGCAACAGGTCCGAGGCAGGGCCGGGATGGTCCGGACGGAACAGAGCTCCGCGGCTGCGGGTGAATCAGCGATAGCGCCCAGGTCAGCCCTCCCAGCCAATGCAGATCAGGGGAGGAGTAGCGGCGCCGCTGATCACCAGCCACTCAGGGCTCGCTGGGCCCGGAGAAAGGTGACGTCATCGTAGCTGGGAGGTTTCAGCAGGCTCCACCAATGGGAGATAGGCAAAGTGGCTCGCTTTCTGTAGCTCTGAGCCAATACTAACAAAGCAAAAGGGGGTTGTCGGTATAGAACCAATGGAAAACAGGGAAGGAGCACGAGGCGGAGTTGCGAATCCTGTCACCAATTGGAAAGGGGGGGTGGAGCCCGGGCCTTGTCAAGCGTGACCAACCAGAGAGAGGAGCGGACTCTAGGGGGCGGGGCCGCAATGCTTTTCCCCAATCGGACAAGGCCAGGGGCGGGGCATTCTTTAGGGTGCCCAATGAGGAACGCAGCCGAAGCGGGCCTGTCAAGAGAAGGGCCTGGGGGCGGGGGGATGGTGAGTCGGAGATAAACACTCCGCGGCGGTGGCGGCTGCTGCTCTTCTTCGGGTTCTGTCACGGTGTCGGCGGTGTCCAGCTCACCGGACCCCCCTCCCCCCTTCCGGCGAGCGTGGTCGCCAGAGAGGCTCTCTCAACCCTGCTCTGCGGGGTCCACAGCAGGGCGCGGGTGTCCGGCGGCGGCGGCGAGCCCGTGGGCAGTGGGGGTTGGTCCCGCGGCTCCGGCCCCCGGTGCAGAATGGCGGCGGCGGTTCGGATGAACATCCAGATGCTGCTGGAGGCGGCTGACTACCTGGAGCGGCGGGAGAGAGGTGCACGGGGACGGGAGGGATCCGTCCCGAGCCGAGGGCCAGGGGCTCTGAGGGACCCGGCCGCGGGGTAGGGGCGCCCAGCCGCTCTGAGGGTGGTTGGAAGCGCAGAGACCGCGACCGCGAGCGCTCCCAACCCCTCCAGCTCTCCCCACGCGCGGTCCGAAGGGAGGCCGCTGCTGCCCCAAAGGCAATGAATGAGGGCGGAAAAGGGGCCGCTGCCCCCGGAGTCCCGAGCGCTGCCCCCCACCGCAAAGCAAATGGGGTGCCTGGGGTCCTCTCGGCCAGACCCTTGGTTTACCCCACCGGGGTTCGACCGGACCGGCCCCCAAGAGGGCCCGGCGCCCCGTCTCCCAGCTGGAGGAGCAGCGATTCCCCTACGCCCCCCCTTCCCCGCCCTCTGGGTTCCGTGTGTTTGCCCAGCACCTTCGCCCGAGGCTGGTCCCACTTAAAGCACGCCAACCTGCTGGACGTTGCCAGTGGGGAACCCAAGCTCCATGAGCTCAGCGACTTGCTGTGTCTTTCTCAACAATAAGCAGCTGGAATGCTCCTTACACCTGCTCCGAACTGAGGGTATTCACACAATTTTTTAAAAACAGTCATTGTTCTAAGAATTCCGCCTTGCATCGTTTGTTTCTTAACACAGTATTCTTTTAATGAAAAATAAAATTTAAAAAAGAAATACTGTAGAAGGGAGAGAGTATTGAATGTTCTAGGGTCATTCATTAACTGGATCCTTCGGTTTTCTAGAAGCTGAACATGGTTATGCCTCCATGTTACCATACAATAACAAGGACAGAGATGCCTTAAAACGGAGGAACAAATCCAAGAAGAATAACAGCAGTAGCAGGTAATTTGGTAAATATTTCTCTTTCTCTTTTAGATTATACTGCAGATGATACAAACTGCAGAATGGAAGTTGCCTGTTGTGATTATAACCCAGTAAATACATTAAGTAGCAATCATGATTCAGCCAGGCACACAGGGTCTTAAGCCATTGGAGGAAGGAGCCCTTCTGTCTGAGTTGAGGGGACAGAAGAGAGAAATGGAAATGTCTTACATTTCTTTATGAACTTTTAAACTTTATTTTGCTTTTCTTCCCTTTTGGAACAAAAATCTATGGAAACTTCCAGTGAGATTAGAAACAATGACAATATGTTGCCTTCAGAAGTTTCAGATTAAAGGCAGGTTTTTTTTTTATAATTGAAAATGCTGGACATTATCCATTTCTTTCACTTTTCATAGTGAAGATTTTATAAACATGTTAAAGTATCCGATTTAGGGTAGGTGGTAGGATTTCATATTTGACATGTAAATAAAATGCAGTGGTTTGCCTCATAAACTGTTAAATCTGTTTAAAATGGCAAAAAGGAATGATGGAGGTTAAGACCTGCCTTTTTGGTGATGGAGGATTAATATTAAAATATTAATATGCCACAACCCTTTTATGTTAGTCTTCTAGTTCTTAAAATCTGTGAATTTCACTGGGAAGTATGTGGTTAATGGTCAGTGAAATCACATTAAAACCCTGAGTATAGTTCCTGCTACCTATGATGTACTCTATTAGTGTTACTTTCCCCTTTTTCCCTTCTTTGCCCTTAAAATATAAGTTAGCTAGGAAATCTGTTAGGTCTATTTACTTACACCTTTCATTCTAATAAAGTCATTCATGTTTTCATCACTGACTTAGAATCCTTATTTCTGGCTGCAAGTAACTGTATTTGGTTAGCCTCTGTGGCATTATACAGACCACTAAAAGCCAGGAGGTCCCACTTAAACCTAAAACTCACTTGCTCTTGCTGCTCCTTCTGTCCTTGATTCATCCCATTGTACTTAGTGTTGGTAGAACCACAGGATGTGAGCCGCACACATGTGCTGTGCTCTTGAATAAGAAGGCACCTGAGGGATGAACCTGGTAATTAACAACCTCGTGGCTTTTCCTTTCCCTCCCATCTTTCATATTACCTGAAGGTGGTAGCTAATAGATCTGTGTGTGGGTATTAAGAGCCTATAAGAAGAATGTTAATATTGACTTGCATTATGCAGTGCTATAAAACAATTTAGCTGTGTTGCATTTTGTTACAGTATTCTTTGAATTTTGTTTGGAAGAACTTTGAAGCCTTTTTGTTTATTTCTCCTGAAAAGCGTACTCCATTTGTTACTTTTATTCTTGTCCATTCATGATTTGGAAGGAATTGTCCACTCTGCTAGTCAAGGCTTAATCTTTAGCACTTTCTTTTTCCCTGTTTCACGGGAAAGTTGGAAGAGGTTCAGTGGTGGGGAGAAGTGAAAGGGATATTGAAAGAGAAGCAGGCTGGTCCTCAAAGGTGATTAGGAAAGAAAAATAATGGTAGTTGAGAACTGCAAGCCAAGAAACGGACTCTTTCTCTTTACTATCCAGTGTTATTATGGAAAAAATAGCTATAACTTCTGAGTTTTGGAAAAGCTGTCTTCTGTTAATGGGCTTGGTTTGCTTTCCATGGTTACAGACCGGAGGCTATCACAGTTTCCCGTGGTCTTGACCATTAAAGAATTAGTGTCATATCCTCAGTGGTGCAAGGATCTCTAAGAGAGACCTTAATTAAACCTGGAGATGGCACCAAGCAAACACGAAGCAAGAGTAGGTTGTTTTGTTTAAATGTGATCGGGTAAGGAATGACCCTTACCTGAGCAGTGAGACATCGCCCCAGAGAATGCAGTTTGACCCCTGTGATTTGAATTAGACTTCTCTCCAAGGCCATGTATGGTCAGGATTTTGAACCGAGGTAAGGGCGATGGCAAGATTGCTGCTGGTTTACATAACCACCAGATAATAGTTTATTCTTGTTAATTCAGGTTGAAATGCTGTGCTCTTTGGTTGTAGAGTCAGGGGTCTACTTTTACTTGGACAATAAAAAAATAAGATTTAGCCACATATCCAACTTGGGAACTAAAAATGCAGATTTTAGTCCAGTTTCTCTAGTTGCTTGCTTAAAAAAACAAATGAAATTTGAATATTGATCGCTTCAGAATCATCCAGAGAACTATTGGAATATAGGGAGTGGAATCTTTTTTTTCTTTCCTACTGATTTTTGAAATGAGTTACTAATTATTTAGAACTGAAATCCAGAGTTGTTTTTAAAGGTCTATTTTGTTAAACTGTAGAGCAGGCTTGGCACTCATGAAAGGGGAAGTTCATCAAGACTTGCCTCATAGCTCTTCTATACAACAGGGCTATATAGCTGAGCTGACATGGAGACTCTTTCTGAACCCAAGAACTTTTCTCATTCTCGTACACTCTGTAGTTTGGCTTAGTTATCTTTTTGTGAGCATATATATACATATATTCTTTTTAAGTAGGCTCCACGCCCTGCGTGGAGCTCAGTGTGGGGCTTGAACTCAATGACCCTGAGACCAAGACCTGAACTGAGATCAAGAGTCAGATGTTAACTGACTCAGCCACCCAGGTGCCCCTTGTAAGAATATATTTTTAAATGGTGACATTAGATGTAAGTCCCCTTGTAAAAATCACAAAGTGTTCAATACTTTTAAGATTTTATTTATTTGAGAGAGAGAGTTAGAGTATGAGGGGGGTAGGGTCAGAGGGAGCAGGAGACTCCCCACTGAGCAGGGAGCCCGATGTGGGACTCCATCCTGTGACTCCAGGATCATGACCTGAGCCAAAAGCAGACACTCAACCGACTGAGGCACCTAGGTGCCCGTGTTCAAGACTCTTAAGTAATCAGATAAGATCTGTAGTTTCCAAAACTGTTCAAAGTCTAGAAGTTGTCCTTCCTATGGAATTTGTTAAAAAGTTTATCTTGGGGATTCAGAATTTTTCTTGTATGTAGCTTCAAAGAATCCAGAAATTGTTGGTAAGCATGCCCTGCGTGCTATTCTCTGTAATCAGAGATCATATGCTTTTCAAATACCCAGACTTCTCTCCTCCACTGCCTTCCTGGGATGGTCCTTGCCTACAATTAAACAGGGAAATCCTGACCAACTGCTATCATATACTTTCATGCATTTAAAAAATCTGTCAGACTTTGAACTTGTTATTCCCTGTTAAAACTAAAATACCACGTGCTTTAAAGCCAAAGGTTTGTGGTGCGGCCCTGACTTGTTAACTGTGATATCCTGCCAGCCATTGCAGGAAGTAAATCTTCAGAAAAATGTAACTGAAGAAGGCTGAGGGAAAACCAAGCAAATCAATGTAAAGCTTTTACAGTAACCAATTTTGAGGTCCTTTACCTAGAAAACAAATACTCTAAAACTTAAAATACTGTCATTATTTTCTCAGTTATCCTCATTAATAAAAATTGGTGTCCCAGGAACCTTGTGGAAGAGAAGTTTTATTGCTGGGTTGGAAATTTCTCATTCCGAGACTACAACCCCCTACACACACCCCACCAGCCTTCTCTGGTGTGAATGAACTTGGGTGGAATTGCCCCCCCGCCATAAATGAGGGACAGAGCATTCACAGAGGTCCTGTTTCTCTGTGATTACCGTGAGAATTTCTCTGTAGGCCCAGGAAGGTTCTGGCCTGAGCCAGGGCGCTGTCTCCTGAACTGGTTAGATTCCAGAGAATTCCCATGAAGAAAAGTCAAGATTCAGCTCCTTTATAACACTGGGAGGTTCCTTAAGTTTATAATTAGGGAGGAGTTGTGCGAGGAGGACACTGTCGTGGCCATATTGACTGGCTTCCTGTGACTTCTGTGGAAACCTGTCTATAAATTCTTAGACCAGGCCTTGTGTTCAGGGTCAGCTATAAACACTTTAATAACAGGATTTCACATCCACCACAGCTTTCGTCCAAGGCTCTCTAATCACTTTTATAGTTGCTTCCTCATTGATCTGCGTGTGTTGAGTAGATAATTGACACTAATCTTTACTCCCATTTTACAGAGGGGTTAATCAAGGACAAGATGGTAAAGAATTTTGTTTCTTCTACAGTACCAGTCAGTGGCAAAGCTAGACTTCACATTTCACCCTCACTGTGGCTTTAAACCAATCCGTATCGTCTTTATGTGGAGCTCAATTTTAGAAGCCCCTTCCGGAAATCCTCTGGGAGCTGTTCACCAGTAGCGTTTTTCAGGAGGTTGGACATGATCAGATAATTACGTCAGGGAGTAGAAAGATTGAGGGATGAGGGATTATTTTTATCCACTTAAAATTGCATCCTATTGTTAAGCAACTTAGCATAAAAATTTGGCGTATCTACTACACCTAGAAAAACTGCAGGGTCAGGGGGTGACACCACCACTCTTCTGCCCTCAGCCTGAAGAAAGCTTCTTCACTGTTCTAGAACCCGAATTCACATCACATGGCGTAGCTGTTTTTCTCTTTGTATAAATAGACCCCTTTTATTTCCTTTCTTAAAATGGATTACATTTCCACCAGGGATTGCATGCCTCTTAAGTTGGCCACTTGTCCTTGAACTCTATTTTACACATTTACTTTATCTCACTCCTCAAAGGAATTGATTTGTGTAGCAGAGCCCACTGAGTTTTCCTTCCCTTTCTGTTTCTCTCCTACCAACTCTGGAGAGAAAGAAGTTAAAATAATTGTATTGGTGTTGAAGCAGTCCTTTAAGACCAGAAGAATCTCACTCTTCTCTTACTGTTCCTTCTTTCAGATCAACTCACAATGAAATGGAGAAGAATAGGTGAGTTGGGGATTTGGGGGTCGGATGGGGGTCTAATTGATATGTCCTCTGATCTTGGAGACTTGGCTGTTTTTTCTTGGCTCTTCGCACAAGCAACACCTGATGTAAGAGTTTCCTCAGGCCGTCTGAACAGCGCTGCCCCTAAATCACTTAGGTAGGCGAAGGGCTTGCAGGTTTCAGAAACGACACCCCCCACCCCTCACTCCTGCCACCTGCTTCTCCTAAGGAGCGCCTTCCTGGGTGACTGTTTCATAGGCCAAAGCATTTTAGGTCATGAGCCGTGTTTCCACAAATAGTGTTTTTAAAAAAATGACATGCTGCTGAATATAATTGGTAGTTCTGTCTTAAATCATGTACACACCCAGATATATATAAATATACATACATATGTGTGTGTATTTACAGTTTACTTGTGAATAAAGATTCTCAAAATTCAGGCAAATATATGCATAGCACAAATTGGAGATGGTGATTCACTCGAGGAGGCCTGCCACCCTCCCTGGGATCCATCTGGCTGAGCCTGAGTTGATCTCTCTCACCTGGATTGCCTCTTGTTTGTTTGAATCTTTATTTTTTAAATTTGGTTTGCCCCTTCTTCCACAATGTGGCCTAGTGGATCTTGACTCTGGTTGTACTTAGAATCACTTGCAAAGTTTTTAATGTTTTCTTAAAAATATTTTTGTATTAAATTACATTTATACACTTGGGGAGAAGGAACAGATTTTATTTCTGCCAATTTTATAAAAGAACTTCTAGAAATCTTCAAATATATGAGAACAAATAATGTAATCGAGCTCTGTGTATCCATTACCCAGCTTCAACCATCATCAGCATTTTGTCACTCTTAGATAATCAAAACTACCCCTCTCCATGGAGTATTTTTTTAATTAATTTTTTAAAAGATTTTATTTATTTGACAGAGACAGAGATCACAAGTAGGCAGAGAGGCAGGCAGAGAGAGAGGGGGAAGCAGCCTCCCGCTGAGCAGAGAGCCCGATGCAGGGCTCTATCCCAGGACCCTGAGATCATGACCCGAGCCGAAGGCAGAGGCTTAACCCTATGAGCCACCTAGGCGCCCCTCCATGGAGTATTTTAAAGCAAATCTTTTATCTCTAATAAAGACTTAAAAAAAGAAATAACCACTTTTACTATACTGGGGTGGGGGAGAGAATTAATAGTCATTCCTTGTGGGGCTTTAAAAAGGGAAAGAAAGAAACCAATGCTCAGACCTCACCCCTAGCAATTCTGCTTTAATTGGTTTGGGTTGAGACTCTGCTCTAGTATTTTTTTTAAAAGCTCCCCAGGTGATTCTCATGTGCTGCCAGGGCTGAGAACCATTGAACAAGCTTCATTCTGGTCTCCGAGCTCCCATCAATTTGAAATACAGGCTACCCTTTCAGACTGAGTGGCTTTCTCGGTGCTCTGCGTGAGCGAGATGATGATGGGTAGTGATGGTTCTGCAAATACAAACGGTTATTTCATGCAAACCTTCTTTGAAGAGGGAGCCTGCCTCTGAAAGTCAGGATCTGAATGACCTGTTCCGTCCGAGAAAGGTCAGACCCGACTTACTGGGAAAGAGAATGTGGAACAGGGTGAACCCGTAGTGTGACTCCACTAGGGAATTCTGTGTGTGCCTCACTGCACACGTGCTCCCATCCCTCTTCTTCCCTTTTAATTATTGGGGATTGGGACTATGTTTGAAGTCAGAGCCTCCTTTATGCTTTAGGGATTTACGGCTCATGAATTGGGAACTCAAAAGTATCTTTTAAGGTGGAAAAGTAGTCAGATGTGGCCTCTCTTTCTCATCTTTGAATTCTCAACTTTCTGCCTTAGGGGTGAACTGGGTAAACTGGGACTCTTTCTGCTGAAAAGTCTTCTAGTTCTCCTCCCCCACCTTACTTAGGCATTTTTTTAATTATTATTCTATTAGACAGCCATTTTTGTTATGAAAACTTTACCCCTTTGGGTAAGGGCTCTTGCACTTACCACCACTTTATGCTTTTTACCTATGCAAGAATGCCACACAATGTCAACTTTACTTTTTAGCAGTTCAGGTGTGTTTATTTTTTGCCTACAGTGTCTCCAGAACTTGTGCTCAGTACTAGGTATTAAATGAGTTCACACTGGGATTATTAGGTCAGCATGGTCCCCATCCTTGAGAAATGTAGTCTGTCTAATGGGAAAGACGGAGAGACCGTCTCAGTGAACACACTGTGTGCTCAGATTGAGGTGTACGTGAGAGGCTGTGGAGGCAAAGACTCTAGAAAACTAGATTTGGAGCCCCCACTGAGCAAGCTGCTTCTAATTCAGACCGCTTCCTTGTGACCAGCCCACTTTTGCTTGCTGAAGAGTTATCTAGTTTCCTTACTGTCCTTTCTTTTTAGGAATTTGGTCTTTTTTTTTTTTTTTAATATTTTTTTTTTTTTTTGTTTTGTTTAATTTGTTTATCTTTTTTTTTTTAAGATTTTATTTATTTATTTGATAGACAGAGATTATAGGTAGGCAGAGAGGCAGGCAGAGAGAGAGGAAGGGAAGCAGGCTCCCTGCTGAGCAGAGAGCCCGATGCGGGGCTCGATCCCAGGACCCTGGGATCATGACCTGAGCCGAAGGCAGAGGCTTTAACCCACTGAGCCACCCAGGCGCCCCAGGAATTTGGTCTTTTAAGGTCTTGATAATTCTTTCTCTAGTCCAGAGCATGTGAACAGAAAAGAAGGAAGTAAAGACTCAAATTTCTTAATTTAACCAAACATTGGTTGCTGCAGTCCGGGAGAGGAACTTAAAGTTGCTCTGCTCTTCCCCCTGTATGAGTGTAGATGCTTAAGAATCTTCGGTTTTGGGGTGCCTGGGTGGCTCAGTGGGTTAAAGCCTCTGCCTTCAGCTCAGGTCATGATCCCAGGGTCCTGGGATCGAGCCCCAAATCGGGCTCTCTGCTTGGCGGGGAGCCTGCTTCCTCCTCTCTCTCTCGCTCTCTCTCTCTCTCTCTGCCTCTCTGCCTACCTGTGGTCTCAGTCTGTCAAATAAATAAATAAAAAGTCTTTAAAAAAAAAAAATCTTCGGTTTTGAAGTCGGCTGAGCAGCCACTCTTGTTGTCTCCTGGTTTTAGTAGTCGGTGCCCATAAGAGAATCCTGCTTTGCCACGTGCATGTGCCCTTTAGCCATTTTTTACATTAAAACATCACATAAAAAGATCGACAGGACTCTTAGAAAAAAACTTAGGAAAAGAGCTTTCAACAATGGGAATTTGTTTTCCTCTTTGATACTGCAAAGTTGATTATGCTTGGGTTAGATTTTTTTTTGTAAGATTTTATTTATCCATTTGACAGAGATCACAAGTAGGCAGAGAGGCAGGCAGAGAGAGAGGAGGAAACAGCTCCCCACGGAGCAAAGAGCCCGATGTAGGGCTGGATCCCAGGACCCTGGGATCATGACCCGAGCTGAAGGCAGAGGCTTTAACCCACTGAGCCACTTAGGCGCCCCTTGGGTTAGATTTTTTTGGGGGGGCTATGGTTAGATTTTTAAACAGAATCCTTTTCTGTGGCACTTTAGAGATTCTGAGTAATTGGTCTTCATCAGGACTCCACTATGAGGACACTGTACTCAACATTACCACTTTACTATCCTTGGTGTTGGTCGGAAAATACCCCACCTCCACCATTCTAGAAGGCTTGTTTCCATTCTCTAGATGAGGCATTCGTGGAGGGCTGAAGGTGCTGGGTCCTAGGTGCTGGGAATACAGAGTCCAATGAAGCCCAGGCTCCCGGGGTGGAGGGTTCAGTTTATCAGTTTAGATGGGAGCAGCTGTCACTCCGCCTGTGCTTCCCTGAACTGTGACTAGTCCTTGTGGATCCAGCCTCCTCAGGAAACACTTTGAGTGTATGGTTTTTATTTTTAAAACTAATCTTACAGGGACACTTGGGTGGCTTGTCAGTTAAGCGTCTGCCTTCTGGGGTCCTAGGATCGAGTCCCACTTCAGGCTCTCCACTCAGGAGCAAGTCTGCTTCTCCCTCTCCCTCTCCCTCTGTGATCTCTCTCGATTTTGTTCTCTCTCTCAAATAAATGTAATCTTTAGGGGTTTTTGTTGTTTTTTAATCTTACAGAAAATTTTGACAACTATAGAAAGTCTTTCTAAGAACAATTTAAATCATCCATAATTCTAGTTGCCAGAAGACAGCAGTGGAACTTTGAAGTCTATCGCCACAGTTGTTTTTGGAAAATGACTTAAAAATATAATTTAGGGGGCACCTGGGTGGCTCAGTCAGTTAGGCATTTGCCTTCAGCTCAGGTCATGATCCTGGGGTTCTGGGATCAAGCCCTGCATTGGGCTCCCTGCTCAGCGGGGAGCCTGCTTCTCCCTCTGCCTCTCTCTGTCTCTCATGAATAAATAAAATTGTTAAAAAATATATATAGTTTAGGGTAGAAAATTGGGAAGTTCCAAAAAGCACAAAAAATATAAAAATCGCCTGTCATAGATTTTGCAGTAGTGACAGCAGCTAATATTCCTGCTAAGTTCTGTATCCATCTAGGTTTTGTGCATGCCTTTTTTTAAAATCAACATGGGGTCCCATAGTAAATAATTTCTATCTTCTCAAGCTACATTATGAATATTTTCCAGTGTCCTTAAGTCTCCTTCTTTAACATTACTTTTAGTGAATGCCTGTGTTCCCTCCTACAGATGGGCGGTAACTCATATAACCAGTCCCCTATTTTAAGGCTCTTTCCTGTATTTGACTAATACACACACACAGTACTTCCTTAAACTACATCATAGATAAACCTCTGTCCACCAGAATTATATCCTTAGGGTAAATTTATAGTTGTGGAAATAATGATATACACATTGTTATGGTTTTCGATGTTGACTGCTGGATTGCCCACCAAGCAGGTTATAGGGTGTATTTTCCTTATACCTTCGCAAGGTGATATTATATTAATTTAAGACCTTTATGAAGCTGATACATAAAAAGTAAAAACAGACAACTTGTTTCAATTTGCATTTCTTACATTACTAGCACAGTCAAATCATTTTCTTATCTTTGTGTGTTTATGCTGCCTGTTAATAACCTCTGCCCAGTTTTCTACTCGGGCATTATTTTTCCCCTTACTTTGAAAAGATTTTATATATGAAGGATATATATGAAAGAGATTGCCCCTTTGAGTATCATATTATTGTCCAGTTTATCATTTCCTTTAACAGAATCCATTTTCTCTCACTGTCTGAACTTGCTGCCTCTATCGTATACTAAATTCTTGTTTGTGGCTGAGTCCATTTCTAGATTGGTTCTTCTGTTCCACTGTCTGCTCTGCTCTTCCTCTGCCAGTGAATATTGTTTCAGTCATTGAGGTTTTACCATGTACTTCGAGATCTGGTAAAGCAAATCCCTACTCCCTTGTCCTTTTCTTTCTTTCTTTCTTCTTTTTAGTTTTACCATGTTGTTAGCTATTTTTCACTAGTTTATTTTTCCCTATGAATTGTATGGTCAGTCTATCTCCCCAGCCTCCAAATCCTTTTGGGACTTTCAAAATCAAAATCTGATAATTTCAGTATAAATGAACCTTTTAAAAGTTCGTGTTCACATATTAGCTCTTTCCATCCAGGATTTGGTATGTGACTTCATTCATTCAGATCCGTTTTCTCTCTGAAGTTTTACAGTGTTTCCCTGTACGTCTTGTATATTTCTTTTAAGAGGTATTCCAACATTTTAATATATATATGTATATATTTTTAAGATTTTATTTATTTGTCAGAGAGAGTGAGCACAGGCAGACAGAGTAGCTGACAGAGGCAGAGGGAGAAGCAGGCTCCCCGCTGAGCAAGGAGCCCGATGTGGGACTCCATCCCAGGACGCTGGGATCATGACCTGAGCTGAAGGCAGCCGCTTAACCAACTGAGCCACACGGGCATCCCCCAACATTTTATACATCCCCCAACATTTTATACATGTAAATTTTTAAGATTTTATTTATTTATTTGACAGAGGTCACAAGTAGGCAGAGAGGCAGGCAGAGAGAGAGAGGAGGAAGCAGGCTCCCTGCTGAGCAGAGAGCCCAATGTGGGGCTCGATCCCAGGACCCTGAGATCATGACCTGAGCCAAAGGCAGAGGCTTTAACTCACTGAGGCACCCAGGCGCCCCTATTTTTAAATCACTATTGTATTCCCATTATAATTACTAATTAACTCTTGTTGGAATATAGGAAAATTTTGAATCTTGTTATATGGCTTAGCTGATGATAATTTGTTTTCTGTGAATTCCTCTGGTCTCAATGCCTTTCAGTAGCACTTCAGCAAATGGACACTGACTGCATATAAGCTGTAGTCAGTGGGTCAGGAGTCAGGTGCTAGGTTGGATTTTTTTTTTTTTTTTTTCAAAAGAAGGCTCTGGGATTTCTTTAATAATAGACACTCATTTTTCTGGAATGGTACATATGCAGGCCTTGCTGGAATTAGGCAGCCAGCTGGTCTAGAAAGATTACCTCTGCTAGAGTCTTCTGACCCCATGACAAAAGATTTTTGTGTGCACTCTGTGGGGAGGACTCAGCAGCCTGATTTAAGCTATTGTTTTCATTTGGTCTAACAGTATTTCAGTGGCCTCTGGTCTAGTATGAGAAACCCCTGCAGTCTGGTCTCTTCTGGCAGGATATTCTAATTGATTGCAGGTCCCTATCATTATTTTCACTTTCCAAATGGCCAGGCTCCTATCAGAGGAGGGTAGGGGTATAACGTTTGCATCCGGCCCAAGTTGTGGTAGGCATTGCGCCACTCCTACTGTTTCTGAACTTTCTTGACCACATTCAGATTTCACTCTAGAGTGTCGTAACGAATCCGCATTGCTTTGTTGCCACATGGGGCTGAGGGCATGGCCTGGTTATTACAAAGAAGGGATGTAGTTATCAGTGTGCAAATCTGGCCTACATTGAGGTGTGGAAGAACACCCAGATTTGTACCTCTAGAATATGTCTTTCTTGGACTATACCTCTTGGATAGATGGCATCTGCCCTTAGAAAAACATGGAGAAAAGACCTATGCTGCTTATTCAACTAATTTCCAGTCCCTGCTGGAGCACCGGGGCGGGGGGGGGGGCACTGCCTGACTTTTTGTCATAAGCATTAATAGTCAAAGGGTGAGAAAGCTAGCAAGTACTGCTGTCAGAGATTTTTTTTTTTTTTTTAAACTGAAGGTCTAACTGAATGCTTTCCTTTCATAGTCAAGTATAGGACTTGATATGTCCTATACTTGCCATAGGTATGTATTGTGTTCATGATACTAGCCATGATATGTATTGTGTTCATTTTTAAAATTGGTCTCTAGGGATGCCTGGGTGGCTCAGTGGGTTAGGCCGCTGCCTTCGGCTCGGGTCATGATCCTAGGGTCCTGGGATCGAGTCCCGCATCGGGCTCTCTGCTCGGCAGGGAGCCTGCTTCTCCCCTCCCCTCTCTGCCTGCCTCTCTGCCTACTTGTGTGATCTCTGTCTGTCAAATAAATAAATAAATAAATCTTTAAAAAAAATAAAATTGGTCTCTAGAAAGGACATATTAATGAATATACTATGTATTTCATACTTTTAGTGGAGAAGTGATCTTATAACTTCAAAATGTAGCCACCATGAATTGCTATTTATGCCTCATTCACTGAGTGACCCGTTCCCATACGGCTAACATATGGAACTATCTCTGTATCTTTTATGAAGATTCCTTATCACAGTTATCAAAAATCTTCAGAACCTTCCTAGGTTCTAATTAAGTTGGTAATAGTGATGCATCTGGCAATTATTTATAAAGGGATCATTTTTGGGAAAGGAGGAGAGCCTTTTTTTCCCCCTCAAAGCATGACTTGCAGTCTTCACCTGGACCTTTTGTTTGACCAGGTAAGGCTCTGTTCTTAACCCCAAATCTGGAGAAAGTATCTCTTGTGACCTGTAATCACTTTTAGGGAGTAATTTTTGACCCCATGAGATGATTTATTTCTTATTCTATACTAAACCTTTTTTTCTCACTATACAGCTCATACGTGGCATATCTGAAATTTTTATTAAACCTCCAATTATCCTGTAGAATTTATGAAGCTATT
Organism: Taxidea taxus jeffersonii; assembly: GCA_003697995.1. NCBI lineage: Eukaryota > Metazoa > Chordata > Mammalia > Carnivora > Mustelidae > Taxidea > Taxidea taxus. The sequence continues at coordinate 19,991 of RCUC01143872.1, read as the reverse complement.
TAATTGGCTAAATCTGTGCCCACACAAAGCTAGGAAATAAGATGGTGAAACTTTACAGTTAAATCGGCTATTGTTTGCTTTTTTTCCTTTGGTGAAGAATATGAAGCCCGGTTTTAATGAAGAGTAGTACTCAGTGAGATCCCATGTATCTTTGTTAGGTAGGGCTTTTCTCAAAGAGAAGGGACATGGATTGCCTAAGATACCAGATTCTACTCTCAGGTCAGCATCTGCAGACACATTGTTATTTCTGGGCTCCAGTGGGTTAACACGAAATGAAAGTCTTGACCTTTCTATTTGGTAATGGAAGAGCGGTTGGTTATGTAGGAAGTCTGTGTGTGAATGAATGAAGAGATGAATGTGATCTATTTGGAAAGGGAAAAAAACAAGTTCTGATGTTCTTTGGAAGCTTGACTACCTTTTAAGTCAGGATATGGGTGAGGGAAAAGAAAGAATAGGCTTTGTAGAGGGCAAAGGGGAGCCTGTTCTAGAACTTTCAGTGAGAGCTGCTATTTGTCATAGCCTGAAGGTAGTTCAGATCAATAATTCTTCAATAATTTGTTTACTTTTGCTGTCCAACTAAATTTTAAGAAGCAGCAAGGCAGGGATTTGATCTAACTCAGCATTGTATCCAAGCACCTATGAAAGTAGCAGTACACAGTAATCTTCCTTGGGAAATGCAGGTGGAGTAAATGAATGAAAGAGTCAAGTGTAGGTTTCCAGATTTCCACCTGTGAACTTATCTACCCCCTTCACTGGCTGCCATCCTGTACACTCTGCTCTAACCTTCTAATTCTTTGTGTCCTGTCCTATACTTGACTATGAAAGGAAAGCATTCGGTTAGACCTTCAGTTAAAAAAAAAATCTCTGACAGCAGTCCTCCCTTACCACGCAGACATGCACACACGCCTGGTTGGATACCATTCCCACTCCTGACCACGTTCAAGTCAGGAAGAACTTTTTGGGTAACCTAGCAAATTCAGGAGCACTATCAGATGGCACAGTCTACTTCTGATCTTATTTTTTTCCCAGTTTATTCCCCAGTTGACAAATCTGCTGGCCTGAGAGGGAGAGAGACATGGATAGACTAGAGGGAGCTTAAGTCTGGGGGCGGAAATAAAGAGAGAAGCATTTAGAACTTTTTTTTTTTAGATTTTATTTATTTATTCGACAGAGAGTTAGCGTACAAGTAGACAGAGCAGCAGGCAGAGGGAGAAGCAGGCTCTCCGCTGAGCAGGGAGCCTGATATGGGGCTTGATCCCAGGACCCTGGGATCATGACCTGAGCCAAAGGGAGACGCTTAACCGACTGAGCCACCCAGGCGCCCTGCATTCAGAACTGTCTTAAGAGCGTGCTGGCTGGCCTGGGTGCGTTCTGTTGGTGCCCAAGGTTTGGTAGGAGGTAGTGCCTCAAGTAGCCCAGAGCTGCCTCATTAGTGACTTCTTTTCACTTGGGTATTTAGTTTTCCATAATTCATGGCTGACAAGACTTAAGGAAAACAGACAACAGTGTGCTATCAGATATATTTTATATTTAAATCTTTAATATATTTGGAATTTATTTTGATGTCCATCTCCCCACTTCTCTGTTTTCTCAATAATTCATTCCTTTCCCAAGGATTTGCAGTGTTACCTCTGTTATATGTTAAATTCATACCTTTATCTTCAGTCTATTTCTGGGAATTTTTTATTCTGTTCTCTTGATTTGTCTGCCCATTCCTGTATTATTTAATTATTAAAGCTTTATAATACAATTTAATATCTGGTATAGCACATTCCTCCTCATTCCTCTTTCTCAAAAATCTGGGACTCCCTTATACGTGTGTTCTTCTAGATGGAGTTTAGACTCATGTAGAGTCTAAACTCCACATGAATCCCAGCATTAAGAAGAACAGTTGGGAATTTTTTTTTTCCTGGAACTAGGTTAAATTCATAGACAGACTTGGGCAACATTGGCATCTTTGCTTTTAAGTTTCATATCTAGGAAGGTGCCATTTTTTCCCATTTACTCAGATTTTCTGTGTCTCAGCAAAGTTTTATAGTTTCCTTCCAAAGCTGTTTTAAGTTCATTCTTAAATATGCTCTCCTTTCTTCTTGCTGTTGTTTGAGAGAGATTTTAGGTGCTTTGGCTATAGACAGCACACCCAGAGATGTGCTTGGCTTTCCAAGGTCAGTATTTGCAGCTGTATTTTCTTTGCGCTGTTGAAGGGCAGTGGGAGCAGGGAGGATGGGGCGCTCTTCAGCGCTCCCCGGCCCCTGCCTTGGGCTCCCTTCTGCCCAGCACTCTACATGACATGTGCCCAAGAAGTTTTTCCTTTTGCATGCATTAGCTTTTAAGATCCTTGCTGAGTTTTTGAATTTTTAAATTTTTTTTAATTCCAGTATAGTTAACATAGTGTAATAACTAGTTTCAGGTGTACAATATGACTGATTCAGCACTTCCACTCATCGCCCAGTATCCGTCCCTAGTGCCCTCCTTAACGCCCCTTGCCGGTTTCCCCCATCCCCCACCCACCTCCCCTCTGGTAACCGCTGGTTCTCTCTAGTTAGGAGACTGGTTCTTGGTTTGCCTCTTTTTTTTTTTCCTTTGCTCGTTTTGTTTTGTTTAAACTCCACATGTGAGTGAAGTCATACAGTATTTGTCTTTCTCTGACTTACTTCACTTAGCATTATACTCTCTAGCTCCATCCACACCATTGCAAATGGAAGATTTCATTCTCACGGTAGAGTGATACTGTGTCGTGTGTGTATTTGTCCCGCATCTTACCCGTTCGTGTGTCCATGGACACTTCTGTTGGGGAGAATGCTGCTTATAAACACGGGGGTGCATTATGCCTTTGAATTAGTAGTACAATTGCTGGGTCATAGGGTAGCTCTATTTTTAACTTTTTTTTTTTTTTTTAAAGATTTTATTTATTTATTTATTTGACAGAGAGAGATCACAAGCAGGCAGAGAGGCAGGCAGAGAGAGAGGAGGAAGCAGGCTCCCCGCGGAGCAGAGAGCCCGACGTGGGGCTCGATCCCAGGACCCTGAGATCATGACCCGAGCTGAAGGCAGCGGCTTAATCCACTGAGCCACCCAGGCGCCCCTCTATTTTTAACTTTTTGAGGAACCTCCACACTTTTCCACAGTGGCTGCGCCAGTTTGCATTCCCACCAACAGTGCAAGAGGGTTCCTTTTTCTCCACGTCTTCACCCCCACTTACGTTTTTTATTTTAGCCATTCTGAGATATGAGGCAGTGATGAGTGAGGTCAAGCCCCTTTTCATGTGTCTGTTGGCCATCTGTAGGTCTTCTTTGGAGAAATTTCCATTCATGTCTTCTCCCTGTTTTTAATTGGATTATCTTTTTGGGGTGGTGCTGTATCAGCTCTTTATATATTTTGGGTACTAGCCCTTTATTGGATATGGCATTTGCAAAGATCTCCTCCCATTCAATAGGTTGCTTTTGTTGATGGTCTCCTTCACTGTCCTTGATTTTTTTTTTAATGTAAAAATAGTGTCTTTAGGGGCTCCTGGGTGGCTCAGTGGGTTAAAGCCTCTGCTTTCAGCTCAGGTCATGATCCCAGGCTCCTGGGATCAGGCCCCGCATCGGGTTCTCCGCTCAGCGGGAAGCCTGCTTCCTCCTCTCTCTCTGCCTGCCTCTCTGCCTACTTGTGATCTCTGTCAAATAAATAAATAAAACCTTAAAAAAAAAATAGTGTCTTTAGCATAAGCAAGATCTGTATTGCCATAGAATATAGGTTACAGGTGTTTTATTTAAGGAAGACTTGGATTTTTCCCAGATAGCCTCTATCTACCTAGTGAGACACTTTGAGTCCCCTTTTGATTTTCAGAGGAATATTATAGTGCTATCCAAATCTGTTTGTTCCCAGTAATTATTGGTCTACAGAAGAAGCTAGAATTGAAAGAATAACCGCTACCACATAGCGAGCACTCCTGTCAGACCCTGGCCAGGGACTTCCATACCTTGTCCCAGTTAATACACTGGTGCTGTCGGGCATGGTTTTCTGTCTGCTGCTGAGGAAGCTGGTGCCACAGGGAGTGAAGGGATTGTCTCAAGGTCACCCAGGAAATCAGTGGCAAAGCCAAGGTCCCAAACCTTTGCTCTTACATACTACGCTGGGATTTGGTTGTATGGCGACTGACAGAAACAAAACTATTAAAGGAACTAAGAACAAAAGCAGAATTTGAGATTCTTTTCAAAAGCTTAAGAAAAACTGTAGCTTGTATCTAGTTTAGTTATCCCTAGTCACAGGGCACGCTGGATTCTGAGCATTACTGATTATAGCGCAGATCAAAGATTGGTCTCTTTATGCTACTGTAGACCAAAGGTGTATCTGTCCCTTCAGAATAATTAAAGCAGTATTTCTGAAGAGTCAGCACATGAAGTTTGTCAAAGTTTATGACCTAGGAACAAAGCAGTTGGAGCCGTGCAAACAGAAGAGGCAGCTGGGAGCAGGAGGGAGCCAGGACTCAGCATAGCCCTCTTCTCCTGGGGGTGGGGAGCTGGGAGGCAGCTCTGGGCAACAGGAAGAGGACTGGCTAAAGAAGATGGGACGGGAGGAGGTCTCCATGGGGAGCAAACTGGGGTATGGAGTGGCTTCCTGTTAAGTACAGGTGACAGAACCTCTACTGGTTCCCCAAGAGGGAGTTAGACCTAGTTCAAAACAGGACACTGATCCCCTCCTTGAGGACCACAGCCCTGGCCAGGAGAGTAGTCCGGACTGGGGAGGAAGAGCCGAGGCAGGTGCTTGTGTTACTTGCTCTAGATCTAGATCTCGTGCTTCCTGGGTGCCCTCAAGGCCGGCTGAGGGGTTCCAGATCCCGGGTGCAGCGTGCCCCTGGGTGTCTCAGGGTTGAGGAGCCTCGAGGGCAGCTTTTACAGAGGGGGTCTGTTGGCTTGTTTATCTGGTTCAGGAGTCAAATTTCACTATTAGATGACGGAACTGAGCCTGCTCCACAGACCTCACCCCTCCCCTGTGGTTGGCCCAGGTGCCAGCCTGGGGATGTCTGCAGGCAGGTGGGCAGGGCAGCCATTGGGCGCTTGAGGAGGCCAAGGCAGGCACTACCAAGGACAGAAATTGGCTTTGGATCTCGACAAAATTATGGGAAAAGCTCTGGTCTTATTTTCATAGAACCAGGCCAAAAAAAAAAAAAAAAACCTCAATGTACACTTATTATCCTTAGGTTGAATTTGTCAAATGGCTTATTTCTAGTTTCACAACTTGAAGTGTTCTTTGGAAAAACCCACACTTGGGTAGTGAGAATTACACTTTTCTGGGCTAGACTCCCTATAGAACTAGAAATGACGATGCATGGAAAGATGACTTTATTATACTTTTATCAGTAGACAAACTTCCTAAAAAACTTACATACTCATATTTGCAGATAAACCCACATCATAAAATGACTAATAGGACTCTGTTCTGAATCATGCTGTCTTTGCAGGTAACAAGTTAAACTGAAAAATGTCTACATCTAATTTTAGAACTTTTTTTCCTAACTTGACAATTTGTAAACTTGGAGAAATTGAGAAATAATTTGGATAACTGTATAAGTGACTTTGCCTTCTCATGGTGTCTCTTATATGATTTGTTTTCATGACTCTTCTTGAATGCTATCATCCAAGGTGAACAGGTCCATTTTACATACAGGTTCTGCTTTGCTTTTTCAAACCTCCTGCAGTGGTAGGTGGAGCAAACCTGTAATGAGACCCTCTGCTTGTGGCCATTCCACACGGACAGGGTTTCAGGGCAAGTGGAAGTCTTGTCAAAGAGTAAGGCATTTTTGTGCTATTAAATCTTCCTAGCTCAAGAGCAAATGCTGTGTTCTTCAAGTCTGTCCAGGCTTTAAGGGCCCTCAGAGAGTCTAGGACAGCTCCTCTGAGAGCTAGACAGGGAAGGAGGCTTGGAAGCTTATCAGGATGTCTGATGCACCATTTGTTAGGTCTGCCTTGGGAGAACATATCGAAGTCTTCGTATGAAGGGTGTGAAGGGACTTCCTTGGTCATTATCGAACATATGGACCTCTTGGAGCTTTCTGAAGTTGTCTTCACTTTCGCTAATACGGTCAAAAATTTAAGTGGCAAGGGGAGCAAATTAAGCTTTAAGGTTGTCTCCCAGTTCAGCTGGAGGGTAGCCTCCCAGGCTCCCAGAAACTCTGCTCCGGGTGGTTGTGTGTGGGCTGTGGGCATGTATCTAAAACCCCAGGAGCCAGAGCACTGTTGAAGGAGCAGAGGTGGAGTAGACATGGACTGTGTCCTGCAGAAGCTTACGGTCTCGTTAAATAGTGATGTAACCCACTCAGCAGACATTAAGGAAGTCAGTGTGGGGGGAGGCACCATAGTAATCCAGCAGTGATTAAGCGGCAGTCCAACCTTCTGAGGAGTTTGCAATGAGTGAGTGGTTAAGTAGCAAATACCAAATGATTCCAGCAGAATAGTGAACGTCCCCTTGACTAGTATAAACCAGTAAGTACTCAGAAAGTGGAGGAATCACGATGGGTTGGAATGGCCTGTGAAGGCTTTTAGGATGTGGTGGGCTGAGGCAAAAACTCTGAATCCTGGGCATTTCTCCCATTCATGGGATCTGCTGGGTTCTTGAATAAAGCACAAAGAAATGAAGTGTTAATTTCTAAAACTTTAGAGACTCTGGTCAGTCTGTGACTAAAGGTCCTCTCTTGAGGGGCTCACTGCGGCTTCTGCCTCCTCCGGGCTTTCTCCCTTCCTGCTCTGCCCCACTGCGCCTCTGTGCCCCCCCTCCAGGGCCCACATGTGGTTATCTCTAGCTGTTCTGCATGGCTGTGTAGTGTGGCAATGCTTATGATGTGCTTGCTCATTTAAAAAAAAAAGATTTCATTTATTTATTTGACAGAGAGATCATAAGTAGGCAGAGAAGCAGGCAGAGAGAGAGGGGGAAGCAGGCTCCCCGCTGAGCAGAGAACCTGATGCGGGGCTCGATCCCAGGACTCTGGGATCAGGACCCAAGCTGAAGGCAGAGGCTCAACCCACTGAGCCACCCAGGCGCCTCTCATTTTTTTAAATGTACTTTTTGAACAGCAGTTTACATAGTTGAAAAACCAAAAGATACAAGTCATTCAGTAAATATTACCTTATACCCATCTCTTCCCTGACTTCTCTCTCCTTGCCATTAGATTAGTTTCTTACTTACTGTTCAAGATTTTATGTCCATAGAAGAAAACAATTACTTTTCCTCTGTTTTGTCCAAAGATGGCATGTTGTATGCATGGTATGGTATCTTGCTTTTCTTCATTTCACAGTGTATCTGAGAGTTCTTTCCTGGTAGTAAGTAGAGCACATTCTGGTTCTTTTCATAGCTGCATAGTATTCCACCAGATAGCTACACAATTTTTTTAACCAGGTCTCATTGTTAGTGACTTACGTGGATTTGATCTTCGCTGTTCTAAAGCAAGCTGTAATGAATAACCACACAGACCATTCACATGTGTAAGTGCTACATACAGCATTGCTCGAGTTCTAGTGGCCCATGCATGGGAAAAGAGGAAGTATGGGTTGAAAGGATTCAAACCCTGGCATGTGCTGTCAGGCCACATCCAAACCCGGAAACTTAGAGATAACCTAATATGCCTAATAAGAGTAGATCTTGAGGCACCTGGGTGGCTCAGTCGGTTAAGAGACGGCCTTCAGCTCAGGTCATGATCCTGGAGTCCCGGAATCGAGTCCTGCCTTGGGCTCCCAGTTCCATGGGGAGTCTGCTTCTCCCTCTGACCTTCTCCCCTCTTATTTTCTCTCTCTTTCAAATGAATAAATAAAATCTTTAAAAAAAAAAGAGTAGATCTTAGTCCCTTCGCTAACACCTGTATTATAAAGAGATGAGAAAACCCCAGTTTTAGCTTCTCTGTGGCTTTCACCAGAGTTGTCCAATGTCCAAAGATGTTTCTTTGACCAGAAGTCACTGGTGGCGTTGGCCCATACTGGGCCTGGGCAACTCCCTCCCCTTTTAGAACTTGTTCTTCCGGAGTGCCTTCTGGCCCACTGTGAAATTCTCAATGCTACTGTGCCTTGTTTTTGTAGGCGGGCTCATCTTCGCTTGTGCCTGGAGAAGTTGAAGGGGCTAGTTCCGCTTGGGCCTGAATCGAACCGACACACTACGTTGAGTTTATTGACAAAAGCCAAATTGCACATAAAGGTAAGAAGATCCTTGGGATTCCTTTTTAGCTTTACCTGTCCATTAAGGGTTTACAAATGGATAGCAAATGTGTATCATCCTCCAGCCTGCCTCTTTGATGATCTCAGGCATCCCAAACCGAACATATCCAGAACGCAACTCAGTATTTCTCACCCCTGTGTAGCAGCAGTTAAAGGGTCCTCTAATTGTCTGTTTAAGCCAGAAATTCAGGGTCAGCCTTGCTAGCCCTTGCTCTGTTAGCCATATCTGAGTCCTCTCCAAGACCTAAATATTATACAGGCTAACTCCCATTTTACCCTACCACCATCTACTGCAGTGAACTCCTCAGAGGCCTCCCTGTATTCCTCTAGCAACCTCTAAGCTAAGTTCTGTGCTTCCCAAGAGTAATCCTTCCAAAGCCCAAGTCAGCATGTTACTCTGTTTAAAATTCTTCAGTGGCTCAGGACAGACTGTCAGCAGGCCTGCTCCAGGCTGCATGACCTGGCCCTCCCCTGCCTGTACAGTGGCATCTTGGGTCCTGTGCCCTTTCAGCCCCTTGTACTTGTCATGCTCTCTAACCACAGGGCCTTTGTACGTGCTGTTCCCTCTGGTTGGTATGTTTTCTCCTCCCTTCTTCACCTGGTTAGCTTCTTGTCATCCTTTAGATCTCAACACAGGTATCACTGGCTCAGGGAAGCCTTTCTTGACCTGCTTACGTCCTTCCTGCCACAGTTGAGCTATTATTGGATTTCTCTCTCCTTCTCTCTCAGCACTTATCACAGTTGTCATCTGACCATGGTTTGTGTGACTGTTTGGTTGTCTCCATTGTCAGAGGAGGGGATGCGGTCTTTATGCTCACCTTGTATCCCTAGCACCTCCCAGAGGGTCTGAGACAGAGTCCGCGTGTAGCACGTAGCTTGAAGAGCAAAAGGTGAGGGAGTGGAGTGGTAGTTGGACTGCCGTGAGCCACAGCCAGAACTCACTGTTTAGCAATAATCCTTAGTCACCGTTGGACAAATGTCTCCTTAATTATGGTTAGTGGCCTGCCTTCATGATAATTCTGGAGGGAAAAAGAACCTCTGTCTAGAGCAAAATAACCACAGTTAAACAGATTCATAAAAACAAGTGGTCTTTGGAAATGCGTTTAAGCTCTTATGTTGGACAGTTTGGAATCAGGACTTGCAGAGACTGTTTCCTGCTACTGAACAGAAGTTAACTGAGATCTGGAATAACTCAGGTGTTTATCATTAGAACACGGAGCTGACGAGCCCTCCTGCACGGCCGTGTCACAGCTCCCGGCCCGTGGCAGGCGGTAGTTCAGAGAGCGGTGCACAGGGTGTCCCCACAGACCCGGGGGGCTGCTAGCTCTTCCCCGGCATTAGAGGGGCTGAGCTCAGCCCCCAGATCCCTACCTGTGACCGTGCAGGTAGCCACAGCGAGGTCGGTGCTGCAGAGCGTAGCCAAAGGCAGGAGGCCCCCCATCCTGCCCTGGGAGAAGCGAGACGAGGGACACCGCAGGGCTTCTGAGGAAAGCTGGCCTGTCTGGCAGCTCGAAGGCAAGATGCAGAGTCCTTGCCCATTTGGAAGTCGGCCTGTGGGCTCCAACAGCTCCCCCTCTGACTTGCAGAAACTTGAAGATTGTGACAGAAAAGCCATTCACCAAATAGACCAGCTTCAGCGAGAGCAGCGGTACCTGAAGCGGCAGCTGGAGAAGCTGGGCATCGAGAGGATACGGATGGACAGCATCGGCTCCACCGTCTCCTCGGAGCGCTCGGACTCTGACAGGGGTGAGCACCTGCCGTGTGTGTGTGTATGTGTGTCCCTAGAGGCCACACCGGGGGAGGAACAGAGACCTGGCCCACTCGAGCTGTCGCGATGTCCAGTCACTGGACCCCCAGTGACGAGTCCCTCTTACCGCCTCGCACTCCAGCTGGGGCTCCAGCGCAGGGCCTGGCAGGGCTGGCTTGGCAGTTGGGCCGGAGCGTCCCGCGGCGCGCCTCCACCCGTGTCTCTTGTCCTCCCCACAGAAGAGATCGACGTGGACGTTGAAAGCACAGACTATCTCACGGGCGACTTGGACTGGAGCAGCAGCAGCGTGAGTGACTCGGACGAGCGGGGCAGCATGCAGAGCCTGGGCAGTGACGAGGGCTACTCCAGCTCCAGCATGAAGAGAATAAAGCTCCAGGACAATCACAAGACGTGTCTGGGCCTCTGAGAGTGCGGGGTCGCCACGGCTGCCTCCCGGAGGGCTCTGCTGGCCGAGCGGATTAGGTAGCGTATCAGACCCAACCACAGTCCCCTTGCACGTCAGCCTCCGTATACCACCTCTACCAGAACCAGCTCTGTAAACGTTTTCCAGGAAGTGCTTAGGATGGTGGGTTTCTGATTGCATCCACTAGTTTCTCTTTCTCTCCATAAAAATCCGTCTGCCAGACTGTACATTCCAATCACTCTGAAGCATCCAAGAATTCTCAGACCGAATAAGCAACTTTCACCGCCCAGCACTCTCCCCCCACCCCCCTTATTTAGGTATCCCCAGGTAGTCTAGCAAACCTGTCTTAAAGTGTTCTGGCTATGTTACTCACCTAGCAGGAATGTCCGAATGTGTCTTGTGCTTAGGAAATGGAAGGAAACAAACTTTTAAAGTTGAGATTCTGATCTCAGAACTCCAAAATAAGCTTTGAAAGCGGCATTTAAGAGCACTTCACCATGGACCTCACCCCAATGAGGAGTCAGGAACACCTCCAGAAAACACACACCCTTCACCCGCCCTGCCCCGTGCTTACCCCCCCCCGCCCCAGCCACGTGTGGAGGGGAGCAGTAGTTCTCGCCTGGAAGTGGACACCGTGCTAGAGCACGTCTTTGGGGTCGCACAGCTCATGCAAGCTCCAGCAGCGTTTGTTGTCACAAACAAGGCGGTACAATCTCTTTGTGTGCGATGTTCTTGGGACCACGCTGCGTATTGCTATCCCAAGGCACGTTTTTCCCTCAAAGTTTGTTATGCTACTTGTCTCTGGAACATTTTTTTTTCCTACCTCAGAGATAAATGAGATCTCCATTTCCCACTTAACACAAAGTGATTATGCCTTTTTTTCACCCCCAAATAAGTGACATTGGGTCCAACTTTAATCTATTTTCCTATTTAACTTTCAGCAATAACTGAGCTTTGGCGCTAGCTGAGCTAGTGTCCATCATCAGTGAAAGGAAAAGTCCACATTTCTATCCTGTGTTGCAGGTGAATAGGAGGGGATGGTACAGTGTTATTAGAATTCCTCTCCTTATTTTTGGATACACCCAGAAACTTCTTTATGGAGGCTTCCGGGGTTGCTAGTTTAAAAGGCTGATCTTTCTTTTTGGTTATGATTTCTCCCTCAAGTGGTCTCCCACTTTGTAGCATTTTTATTTAAGCTAAAACAGAGCACATGTATATGTACATAAGACACGTTAAATCTATAAATACTATTTATTCATTTTATATAAACTAATGTAATGGAAAACAAATTCTTATGACTTTGTGCTTTTATAGATGTTCTAGAAACTTTGTATGTAGGTATCTACAAAATTGGTTCATTCCCCTTAATATTTTTGCATTCATATTTTTGAGGTCGAGGTTTTCAGCCTCTGGCAAATCTTTTTCATTGAATTTGAACCATTTGTAAAACCTGTGACGCTAAAACAGAGTGTGTGTCACCAAGTGACAAGAACATTCCTAAAATCCACAGACGCACTGCAACCTAAGGGCTCCACGGCTGAAGCAGCGGCGGGCGGGGGGCCGCCCCGAGCCTCCACCGCCTGCGGTCTCTGGCCCCCCCAGCCTCGCCTCGCCTCCAGCACCTCCACCATCTACACGACTCAGAGTTAAAACGCGCTCCACGGGGAAGCTCATTCATTAGAGCGGTCTAAACAAAGCGAGATTACTTTTGTTCTTTCATTTTAATGATTCTAATGTATTAAAATTTTTAATTGGAAATAGTCGATTCTTTAAATGATTCCAAAGTCATCTGTACTTCGGTTTTTGTTTTGTTCTGGTTTTTTTTTTTTTTTTCTGCTTTTCAGTTTTTGGGGGGGGGGGACAGGGGAGGGAGGGGCAGGTGACACAGGATTTTTTTTTTTTTTTTTTGGGAATCTTTTCCAATGACCAGCTGAAGATTTGCACTGAAATACAACTTGTATGCCTTTTGCATTTTTAAAGCCTGCTTCCTGAATTTAAGCAGAGTGATAGTGTTCAAAGAGCCAGCTCAGCCTGTAACATGTTTGAAAAGATGTATCTGCACTTTGAGGTCCCTTTCGAATGCCATTCGCTAGACCTCTCAAGCGTTTTAATTGCTACATTGAAGCCCGTCACAAGGCCAAGATGCTGGATGCCAAATGGCATCGAAAACTCAAGACTTTGGGCAAAGCTGGTGGGCTTGTGTTGGGGGAGGGAAGGGAACAGAATTTGTGTATTTGTTCGATTTAGAAATAAGGCCTCTGAGAGATGCCGTTATTTTCTGTGTTTAAGTTAAACTGCATTTTTGTCTTTTGGTTGAAATCTGAAATGTACTGTCCCAATATAAAACAGTAATTATTTGACCTTTGCACTGTTTGTCTGGTCCTTTCCAATTTGACTGCATATATAAATGTGGAAATGGATATATTTTTAATGCACTTGTGATAAACTGACACCAGGGTTAGACCTTTCTTTGCAAAAGCTCGAGGTGGACCGAATCGGCATGCCAGCTAGGCCTCTCTCTAACCAAAACTGTAACCTTCAGGACCAGCAAACTCAGCCCGAGGCAGCTACTCCTCTTCCCCACGCGGCTATCAGCCGCCCTGATTTGCCAACCGGTCCTCTCATTCACTGATCCACCAGCGTGACTGTTCAGAGCTATAAAGTCTTTTTGGTTGTTTTGTTTTTTTTTTAAGCAAAATGAAAAACCTTTCTATGAGGGTTGTTGGGGGGGAGGGGATGGGCAAAGATAGAAACCCCAGCCTTTAAGACTTTGACAATTGTATGTAACTATAGATGTGTGTAAATATAGGCACATGCATATTTTTATGTAAAATTGATTTTTAAAGACAAGAGAAATCTATACTCTCACCGATACCATTGCAATGCAGATGGGAAAAGAAGAGTATGTAGTCCAGTTTCGTGCAGTGAGAAAATACGTCTGTGTGCTTCTGTGAACAGCCCAGAAAGCCTAGCTTTCTCCGCCTGTTGGCTTAAAACGGCAAAGCACCCAGGGGATTGTGTGGGTTTGCTGCTGCTGAGCAAAGATCTTGAATTCTTCAAGGTGCTGCTAGTGACCGCTGACTCCTGTGTCTAGTCACAGACCTAATGCTAGTTTGTGATGCCCTTTGAATCACTATTTTGAGCAGGACCTAAGTTCTTCTCCCAGTTTACCCCAGACTTAGTTTCAGGGTCAATTCAAAATTGAGCACTGTGGTAGGGCCCTGACCTGGCATTTGGCCCCTGGAGTGGGTTTCTTCTAAGGAAAGCGTGGTCCTTTAACCTCTGCTTGTTTTCAGAAGAAACAAAAGGTCCTTACCTGGGTTTCCCGTGGGCCTCTCTGATCCGTCCCTGAAGTGGCCAAGAGTAGATCCTGGGCTGTGGGGTGAAAAAGAAAAATGTCAACTAGGTAGGACGGTGGTGCTCAAAATAACTGTCTAGCAGGGTCTTGGGGGATTGCAAATGGGTGTTACGGGCTTTTTTTCTTCTTGTCTTTGCCCCATCCTTTAAAGAGAAAACTTATTTTTGAAAAGTATATACATACACATTTAGGTTTTTATACCATACTGTATCGGCAAGAATACCACTTTCATTGTGCTTTATAATCTATTCCTGAATCTGTCTTCTCTTCCTTCTCTGCTTGTTTCCCAAGCTCTTTGCCTTCCTCCTCTACCTGCCATGTGTGTTGAACCCCAGGAAGTCAGTTGCCATAAGGCGATTTCCTGCAGGTCAATCTGGGTTTGTTTTGGGGGTTTTGTTGTTGTTGTTGTTTTCCTGTGTCTAACTCCTGTATGCAGCATGCTTCGGTAGCTGGCTACTGAGTTTTCAAATCCTTTCTGGGAGAAGATGACCCAAAGACCCTTGCAGATGGGGTGGTTTTTCTCATTCAGATCTCTGTGACTATGGGATGTTTTGTTTTCAAAGCTATCTGGGGAAGGGGAGGGGTGTGTGTACGATATGCAATTTATCATGATTTCCTCAATATTTGTTCCATGGACGCTTTTCTTATATTCTTTTGAGAGAAGAAATAACTATCTGGCACCTCTAGAGTCAGCTCTTGACTGGCTAAAGAAATTGAGTATCTTTGTCTTCTCTCAAAAATCATAAAATGAGAATTAGTGAGGCACCCGATTCTAAGGTTTATCCAAATTTTTTATTTTGATTTCTTACTCTGCGGAGGGTGGTGAGTTGATGGGGCATTCTTCATTTTTGCTTTTACCTGAGAACCAAACTTGCCTTTTACCCCTTGGCCCTAGAATTGGTGCTCTGGGAATATTGCTGTTAACCATCAATGTTGGGGCCATCTTCCTAGTAAACACAGCCTAAACAGGGGAGCAGCAGATGAGAGAGTATGGAATTCTGGTTCCAGATGTTTATTTCTTGGTGTAAATATGAAGCCAATGTAAATCCTGTGTCAAGATCTAGAGAATGGTGCTTTTTACTACAGTTAGCACATGCATTTTTAGAACTACTACATGTTTTAGAGAATCTTTGCTGTGTATATGTAAACTTCTGTACTGTTCCACCATTAACAAATAAATTATTTCATTATTAAAGAAATTCTGGTCTCCCTGATGTTTTGTACCCTCTCGTGGTTTTTACTTACAGAACTGAGGTGATCAATCAGACTCTTTAATTTCACGGGAAGTTTGCTGGCCAAAAGTTCTCAGCTTTCGGGTTCCGTGATGAGTTGAGATGGCGTGGCTTGGGCACGGCTCGTGTGGCTGCTGCTCTCACCTGTCCCTGCTCCGCACTCGCCCTGGGCTCACTGGTCACTGCGATAGCACCCCTACTGATGCCCATGCTCTGCTGGGAAAGACAGAGATGTAGTCACAATGTAAGCCACGTGGTCAGTTATGGACTAAAGCTGGGCAGGGACGTGCCG
This sequence comes from Taxidea taxus jeffersonii, assembly GCA_003697995.1. NCBI lineage: Eukaryota > Metazoa > Chordata > Mammalia > Carnivora > Mustelidae > Taxidea > Taxidea taxus. The sequence continues at coordinate 4,752 of RCUC01143872.1, read as the reverse complement.
TGAGCCATCACAGCAGTGGCAGCTTTCCAGATGGGCCTTGAAGAAAGTGGGTGTCTGCTAGGACAGGAGCAAGCCCGCAGGGAAAGGGGGCAGCCCTACAAGGCTGGGGTAGGGGGGGGCGGGGATGGACAGAGCACGTGGTGTGTGATGGGACGCGTGCAGGGAGGACAGCCAACTGTGAAGGACGCGTGCGATCGAGAGGAGAGAAGGCACCTGCTTTAGGGGGTTGGTTATTTCACATATGAACCCATTTGGTTAATTTACATTCACTCATTTAGCAAAATTGAGCCTGGCTCTGTCATAGGGCAGAGGGACACATGTAGGGACAGATCAAAAAACCCTGCCCTCTGATGTCACTTTCTAGGGTCACCCACTGGCTCTGCCCCTCAGGCCCTGCCCCGCAAGCCTCTGAGCCTAGCGCCCCCCAATGGCCTCTTCATGCTCCCTCAAAAAAGCACTTGTTCAGAGTCAAGAGGAGAGAAAAGGGGGGCTTTCTTCTTCTTGACTAGTGACCTCTTATTCTTAAAACCACCTAAGAACTGGTTTAAGTTAGGATGGTCTGCAGCCCGCGGGGCTTATTAAAAACGGGTCTTTCTGGTCCTTCTACCTGGGAAAAGTAGCCTCTCCCTTCTGCTTTCTCTCAAAAGCAGGGGCCATGTGCCGGGCCAGTCGAGGATGTGTGAGTCTAGAACCCACCTCCGTGGACAGGCTCCAGAGCAAACCCACCCGAGAGCGCACGGTCCGCAGCAGGGGTGGAAGGTGCGACGGGCCAGCGCTGGTCCCCCGTTTGCTGGGCGACGACAGGACGCTCCGGGCTGCAGATAATCACCCAGGCAGCTTGCACAGACAGACAGCCTCCCCTGCACGGTGACAAATCTTATTCCCAAGGTTTCCTGACTTTGCTTGTTCACAGGAGCCTGAGGAAGAGGCCTCGCTGCTGCCGTCCAGGTCCACGTCACCCTGATGGTCAGCTCACGCCCCGTGGGGGCTCTGCCTCCGCGCCTCCAGGAGCCCTGATGTCAGCCCTGGGGGTGACTGTGGTCATCAGCCCCATCTCTGGGGGCAGGGGACACGGGCAGTGGGCGGCGAGGTGTTTGGCCCTGAGTCCAGCATGCCGGGGGACTCGGATTCCAGAGCCCGCACTCCTTCGCCTCCATTTTTGCAAGAGCGGCCTCTACCCCTAATCCGTTTTCCGTATTTGGCATCTTTTCTTTTTAAAGCCTTTGGACGCAGGGATCTAGTTTCTGTGAAGGGACCGTACGGTCCAGTGCATGAGGCAGAAACCGGGAGCACACAAGACAAGCGCCGACTGCCATTGCTGAGTCGCCGTCCTCACTTCCATCTTCCTGCTCCTCTCTGCCCGTTCTGAGCGGAGTCCCCGATTCCTGAACCTCCTGGGGCTCTGGTGACACGAACCCAGCACGCTGCTGAGGAAGACCTTCTTGCGGGACTTGAAGACATTCTCTCTCCGCCACGTCTTCTGGACTACGGGCCCTGGGACATCATTTCACTCGGCCAGTGTTTACTTAACACGCTTCCACGTAGCCTTGGCGTTCCCGTGATTCCAGTGACACCTTGGCCCACCTCTTACACGTCACCAAGACCTAGACGAGGAGGGACACAGCAAGGCTTTCTGCCAAGCGTCTCTGTAACAGCAGCCTCTCATTCCCGTTGCCCATTTGGGCCTTCACATCCATCAAGGGCGTCCGGCTTCCAGTGGCCGAGGGCCCCACAGACAGGGACTCCCAGGAAGTGTTGTTCTGGGCGTGGCACTGACTGGGTGGCCACTTTGTCCCACGTGGAATTCATGGAATGGTCTTTTAAGGACCACACGAAGCAGATGAGACCTCTCACTGCTGACTAGCGGTGGACATTTGCCCAGAGGAAAAAGCAGCTGCGTGTTGGAGGCAAATGGCAGACACACTTTCAGCAGACAGGAGGACAGGCTCTGCCAGGCTGCAGCTTCTGGGGTCTGCCCTCCCTGTGCATGAGCGCAGCATCTCTGGTGAAGACAGGCTGAGGATTTCGTGGGACAATGGAGGCCAGAGCCAGTGCAGAGCAAATGGTGTGGCCCCAAGGCCATGATGGAGCTGGTGACTGGGGACTCAGGGCTGGAGAGGTTCACCAAGGCCCTGAGGGAAGAGAGGAGGCTTTCTTAGGATGCTCTTGGCCTCCCCTGGGGGCAAAGGTGAGTGGTGACACCCACGGTAGGGAGCTCTGTGTCCAGAATAGGTCTACCTTCAAGGAAGCCATAGGCCCAGGAGAGGAGACACCTGGGAGGGCCTAGGGGACAGAGGAAAAGGGAGAAACACCAGCCCAACCAACCCTTGTTGGTCACCCAGATGCCAGGCTGGGTAACACCTGGGGGCAGTCCCCCAACCTGCCTAGTGGCCAGTAGGGCTGGGAGACCCAAACCGTCTGCTGGAAAGGTCATTTAGTTAAAAAACGTCTGACAGGGCGCCTGGGTGGCTCAGTGGATTAAGCCGCTGCCTTCGGCTCAGGTCATGATCTCAGGGTCCTGGGATCGCGCCCCGCATCGGGCTCTCTGCACAGTAGGGAGCCTGCTTCCCTCTCTCTCTCTGCCTGCTGCTCTGCCTACTTGTGATCTCTCTCTCTGTCAAATAAATAAATAAAATCTTTAAAAAAAAGTCTGACAAATTCTTGCCTTGCTGATATTCCCATTGCCCAGAAGGGAGAAGATGTCGTTATCACGGCGCTGGCGCTGATCCCGATCAACAGTGGAATGAGACATCCTCGGGGGTACCCCGAAAGGGTGTCCTGTGTGACAGTCAAGCACAAAGACTCTGGTCGGATGGATCCAAGGCCCAGTGCCAGCTCCACGCACTATACCCCGGGTGACCTGGGGCCACTGGTCTTGGGCTCCATTTTCCCATTTTAAAAAAGGAGGATAATAATAATATCTATCTCCTGGGGCTGTTGGGAGGATTAAGTGAGAGAGGAGATGGAAAGAGCCCAGCCTGGTGTCTGACTCTCAGGAGCATTCAATACATAGGAACAATCATTCTTTTCCTACCATGGTCAGAAATGTATCTTAGATCTCCAGAAGACAAAATTCCAACATTCAGAAAAGAAATCAGCCTGGAAGGGAAAATTACATGAGATGGCAGGGAAGTATTCAAATATGTCATTCTGACCATGCTATTTAGACAACGAAGGGCAAGCAGGAAGTGGTTAAAATGACAGGAGGAGAGCCGAGAAGGTGACTCAGGGATGGACTGTGGCCAAAGGTGGGGAAAGGGGTGTTTTGTTCAGGTGGCACCTCACCTGCTTGCTGTTCAAAAAGTGAAAACACAAATCCTAAAACCCCTCCAGCCCGGCAAAGCAGCTCAGAGGCTCTCAAAGAGAAACCAGGAAGTACAGGGCTGGCGAAGCCAGAGACCCCCTAGCTAAAATGCCTTTATTTTATAGACATCGCCTCAGAAGAGCGGGAGGTGCCTTGGGTCCCAGCATTTGCACGTGTCTTTCCAACAGCAAATTCAGAACAACAGTCACCAGAGCCCTAGCCAGTCAACAGAGACCCCACGTTTCAAGTATAAACCAAGAGGTTGTGACAATTCTCTTCCACTTTGCAATTAAAACTGTTGGTTGAGGCAGCTGCGGGGCAAGCATAGACCAGCATAGGACATGGAACAGCATGGGGCCCAGAAGAGTCATCAGTGGAGACAGAGGACCAGGAAAGGACTTGGGTGGGGCACTGCTTCCTCTTTACCACACTTACAGCCCTCAATGGTGGGTGAAACTCCTTGTCTAGAACTGGAGCAGGAATCCCATTGCTTTCCCTGAAGAATGGGTGTGTGTTTCCTCAGGAAAAAGTGAATCATTAAATGGGTCACCTTTCTCTTATTGCTTAGGCTGCCAGGAAGCTCAGAGCCAAATTCACACCTCACCATTAGTAATTATGTGAGACCCTGATGTGTGTGTGTGTGTGTGTGTGTGTGTGTGTTTGAATTCCCCCCTACTCCTTTTCTTGACCTTTTTATTTAAAATTTCTTCTATTTTAAGATACATAATTTTAGAAGTCATTTCAGAATCACCTTTGTAGAGAACAAGGAGAACACAATCATAAAGAGGGCAGCCTGTGTGTTAAAACAAAAAACACTCGGGTCCCTTCTTTGGCAGCAGAGGGCAGTGAGGTTGGCTAAGCAAGAGTAAGGTAATTGGGGTCGAGAGCATGGAGAGGGAAGGTTAGTGTGGGGTTTTTTAAAGCAGTGGAAATAAACTTGCCAAAGAATAGAAAGGGGCTGCCTCAAAGCTAAAAGTAATCCCTACTTGTCTAGAGGAACTGGGGCTCCTCTGGGGGTTTCCACAGAGGCCCGGGGCAGCAGCAGAGCTGGCCTGGGTCTGAGTCACCTGTCAGAAGCAGAAGGAACACCAGCCTTTCTCCCCAACTCAAGAAAGTTCATCAGATTGCAAGTAAATGAGAATATTATTTTCATGGGACTAGCCTGGACTCTGCTCTGTTGTATAAAGAGAAAATCACTTGCAAATTTCAGTATCAATAAATTACTCGTGGTCCCTGGGGCGCTGGGTGCCTCAGTGTGTTCAGTGTCTGCCTTGGGCTCAGGTCAGGATCCCTGAGATAGAGCCCGGATCCGGCTTCCTGCTCAGTGGAGAGCGAGCCTGCTTCTCCCTCTCCCTCTGCCACTCCCCGTGCTGTGCTCTGTCAAATAAATAAAATCTCAAAAAATACATAAATAAGTAAATACAATTAAAAATGGCTGCTAGAGGGGC
>ML105067.1:7088-45808 GCA_003697995.1 Taxidea taxus jeffersonii | reverse complement strand
TTGCACGATGGTCATGCTATCCTGAAGGGACACCAGTTCCTGTGTATAGGGTTTACTGGGATGTAAATGCAGTATACTGACTCTTCCATGTATGCACATAAGAAAGCTGCTGGTTAAAGGTGGTAATGATCTCTTAATTTTTCCTTTTAAGTGGTAACATCATAAGCCATTACGTTGAAGGACCTCTCTCTCGTTGTTGTTTGTATTTTTCATCCTATATGAAATATCCTCTTCATCTTTGTCAGTGTAGATTGCATTTAAGCTGCAAATAACAGAAAATCTGACTACATTGGCTGTTGCAGATAAGGGCTTTCCTCCCTCCCTCTATAATAAGAAATCTGGAGTCACTGAGTCTGAGGCTGGTATACTGGTTAGATGAGAGCATACAGGAAACAGCCTCTTTCATTCTTCTTGGTTGACCTTAATACTGTGGCTGGTTTACTCATGGTCATAAAATGACTGCTCCATTTTAGGCATCACGGCCCCCTTCCAAGCATGAAGGTTGGGGAAGGGCTGGGGGCAATACTAGCCTGTCATTCTATGTACTTGGAAAACAGAGCTTTCTTGGGCCAGGTGTCTTAGTGCCTTCCTGAGTTGAATGGGGAGTGGAAAGTCACATGTATGGAGCTTTTCAGTGTAGGAGGTGAAACCAGGCAAATGGGGTTGGGGCTGCTGTTACTGAGTCACCCTGCAGTGTCTGCTATATTTTGGCTACTCGTGTTTTGCTAGCTCAAGTTCCATTTCTTCAGAAAGGAAACCATATCGTATACCTCCCACTTCGTCCTGTACTTGGGTTTCCTCTAAACGACGTCCAGAGCACTTATCTGGACCACAGTTTTTGGACATTTAATTCTGTTCTGTAAACTGTAATGTCTGTTCTTACTCTTTGCTGCCTTTGTGTTTTGGGCACCATTGTGGAAGCTCTTATTTAAAAAACACTTGGTGGTCCTTTTGTAACTCTGAATTGTTAATTATTCTGAAAATGAGAGTTTACTTCAAAGTTACTTATTTTTTATACAGTTTTGATTTTAAAGTTAAGATCTCAGAATACCTCTGTTGATATGTGTAGGTAGACACTTCCCTTAAAAATATATGTAAATCAGCTTCCTAAGTACTTAACCTGTTCCACTTGTGGTACTGAGTTCTTCACATAGTTTTTCTTCCTTCCTTCCTTTCTTTCTTTCAAAAGATTTTATTTATTTATTGGAGAGAGAGCAAGGGCATAAGTAGGGGGAGTGGCAGAAGGAGAGGCAGGCTCTCTGCTGATTAAGGAGCCTGATGCAGGGCTTGGTCCCAGGACTCTGGGATCCTGACCCTAGCTGAAGGCAGACACTTAACCAGCTGAGTCACCCACATGCCCCCACATGCAGTTTTTCATATAATCCTCCCAATAATCCAAAACATCCCTATTTTGTAGAAACTGAGGTTTGCTAAGGTTGTGGTTCACTCAAAGTCTTAGATCCAGTAAGGAAGGTAACTGAGCAATCCCTGTGGTCAGCTGTACATTTTGCATTTTATATGCAAATAAATTTTTCTAGGGAGGAAAGTATTTCAAATTAGTAGTATATTTCTTTGATTCTTATACCTTTAAGTAGGCACTAGTGCTAGGAGTTTGGGGGAAATAGGTTCTCAGCAACCAGGAGCCTACCTGACTTTAAAAGAAAAGTTAGAGGATTAAGCCTCGAGAATCTGCTTTGATTGAGATGCTCCGAAAGGATGGTAGCTCACAAGTGCGTATTATCCTGTATGTCTGCATGATTAGCTCTTAACCGTCAGGCAATAGTTTGCCTGTCCCTTCTCTGAGGGGCCTTCTGTGACTTCTGAAGTGCACCAGCCCCAACCCCAAGCACTCACTTGGTACCCCAGCTTTGCATCCTTATCTGATATAATCTTCTTTTCTTATTTATAAACTTAGTATCTGCCTCCTTCCCCCAACAAAAATATATGCATTGTGAGGGCAAGTAAGTGCCTGTTGTTTGTTTGGTTACTTTCTGTTAACTCAGCACCTAGAAGACTGCTTGCCATGTAGCGTATCAGAAAATACTTAATGGACAAATACTTAATCATACTTACTTCTTAGAAGCAGACTGGTTTTAAAGTACTTAGATATTTAAAATCTCTAGCAGACACTCAGACTAAGTTGGATTTGGCAAGAATTGTGGAATCCTCACTTAATTCCCAGGCAAGGTAGTGGTTTTTTGCCATGTAAACTTTCTGCACTTCAAATGAGGTTCATTTTCTTCTTGTCTTTTACCATATTTCATGGTATATTGTGCCTTCCATAAATGGCTTTTATTCTCATTTTGTTATTTCTACTTAAGGGTTGTTGCTTTGAATATTTCATGTATTTAAAACCCTTTTTTCAAATGATGTAGGAAATAGCAAAGATAGTACTCATGAAGAAAATCCTTCATCAGATATAGGCAGATTACATACAGTGAACACTGTGGGTCAGAAATTACTCCTGAGATTCTGAGTAGTGTATAATATCTTAATGTCTGAGCAAACATTATCTTATAAGGAAAATTAGGGAACAATAATAAGAAAACTAAATTTGAAAGAAAAACCTAGAATCTTAATATGTAATTCAAGTATTGTGGTTGAAGGGAGCCATTTAAAGGATGAAAATGATTGAAAACGTATTAAAAATAATTGTGTGTTTGACTACCTGGTTGCACATTACCTTGGGATTATATGATGTTAATAGTTACAACTTGAATTCTGATCATGTACTTCATATACATTTTTCTAAGCTGCAGCTAAAACTCTAGGGTGCTCATCTGTTTTATAGGTAAGCAGGCCTGGAAGCAGAGGCCATGCCTGTGTGATCCAAAGCCTGATGGGTTGGTTACACTCTGCTTCCTGCTCATGTTTTGCAGAGCAATTCACTACTCATTCCTCTTGCAGTTTTTCAGTAGATCAGGAAAATAAAGTGATTTGAAACAAATCTGTTGTCTTGAAGTAGAGCACAATTTCTGAGGGTTAGGATTCTGAAACGTAGAAGTGGAACCATATATACAAGTAGAACACAACCAGATGCTTCTAAATTGGAATTAATATGGTTTCAACATCCTTCATCTAGTCTTAGTGAAGATGGCTTAAAAATGCTTAGACTGACTTCATACTCTGTCCTCTTTTCTTCCACGGGCTTCAGCATGTGTTCTGAGAAAACAATACAGTAGTGGGAAAAAGTTGATCACATTTGGCATCGAAATGATTTTGGTATTTAGCTAAGTAATTAACAGATAATTTATTGATGAGTGGAGAAGGAGAAAGTGGAGAGAGAGAAAGCTGTTTCTCTTCCTTTGCGAAACAGTTGGCTTTTTAAATTGAGTTTGACAATACAGAAGTTGTATTCAGAACAGCCACCAGAGGGTGCACAACGCCTGTGTTTTAAATGTTGGCAGTAAACAGTTTACGTAAACTGGGAAAGCTCCTCCTGTGGTGATTGCTTTGGTACCTTTAAAAACAGTTCAAATTAAAAAATGAAAATCCAAGCATAAATAGTGTTATACAATCCAAGGTTCCTAAATAAATAGATTTGTTTTAGCTTTGGATAAATGTATGCACAGATTTTAATTTGGGTTTGAAGTTTTAAAACTTTTGTCATGGAAAAATGTAAAGATACACACGATGAGTAAGACGAACCTCTCTACGCCCGCCATTCAGCTACAGCAAGTATTCGCTCTTGGCCAATGTTGTTTCATCTGTACTCAGACCCAACCCCTCTCCTTACATTATTTTGAAGCAAATATTACACATTACCTTATTTTATTCAAAAACAACCTTATTATGTATCCAACTTTACAGTTGAAAAACTTGACAGGTGCTCCATCATTCAAGTGACCAAGTTAACAGCATCACTAACAAGGTATATTGATATCCAACACCCCCAACGTGATGCACCCAGAAGAGCACAAAACCACTGCTGTGCTCTTTTGCCCCCCAAAATGCATCATCTGAACCCGATTATGAGAAAACATCAGACAAACTGAAATGGAGAGACTTTGTACAAAACTGTCAAGGTCTTGAAAAATAAAGATGAAGGAATTGTCAAATGTAGCAGGAGACACAGGTGAGAGCAGGGTGGGATGCTGGACTGGACTCTGGAACAGAAACGGTAGTAGAGAAGAAAACTGGTGAAATTCAAGAAAAGTATAAAGTTTAGTTACTAGTGTAGCTGAAATATTAGTCGCTGGTTTTGATGATCATACTCTGGTTATTTAAGTTGTTAACATCAGGGGAAGTTGGCTGTGGGGTATATGTGAACTCCTTGTACTGTGTTAGTGACTTGTAGGGATGTCTGGAAGTTATTTAAAAAGAAAGTTGAAAAACAAAGAACGCTAGAAGACATTGAATGAAATACTTTACTTTCTAAGTGATCTTCTAAAATAAGGACAAGTTAAACTTACAACTTCTGTTTTCATTTTTTATTTTTATCCAAGTAATGCTACATGGAATTGGTAACAAGTCCAACAGTGTGGAACATAGGCTGAGAAGCAGAAGTCTCCTCTATCTTTCCATCTCCATTCCAGTCTCACTCTCTAGAGATAACCTCTTTTCTGTGTTAATTGTTTCTGTGCTTAGTTCATCTTATTATATCCATATTTCTGGATAGTATATTTAAACATTTGTTTCTTAATTTGTCAGCCTTAGATACAATCTATTGACTCTTTGGAATGAAATATGTGGTTTAGCTGGCTTTATGCTCCTCCCCAAACATACCTCCTTGCAGCATTCCGGTTCCATAAATTTCATTACTTTGGTTATTTTAGAAACTTTAAGTCATGTATTCGTGTCTGTGTTTTTTATCCGATAAACTTTCAGCATCTTGTAACTTTCTGTTTGAGTTGAGGCTGTTACTTCTTTTTACCCCCTAACCCTTTTTGACTTTCAAGTTCCACTTTCTGGAATGACTCTCCCACTGCACTTTACTCCAGTTGGTCAAGTTGCTTGGCTGTTTCACCTTGTCCTTCATCCACAGTCACTTCTTCCATGATGTTTTTCTGGATTGATTTTCAGAGGTGAACATGGTGAACGCTTAATATTATTTGAGACTTCACGAAGGATCACCTGGCCAAGTAGTGTGCTGGGGTTGTATAGTTGACCTTCAGACGAGTGTGGGTATTAAGAGTGCTGTTGCCCTGTGCAGTGGAAATTGTGTGTATAATTTTAGACTCTCCCAAAACTCAATTGCTGATAGCCTGCTGTTGGCCAGGAGCCTTACTGATAACACATATCTTATTTATTACATGTTTTATATATTACACTTTTTTAAGGAAGTAAGCTAGAGAAGAGCAAGCGTTAAGAAAATCGGAAGGTAGGGACGCCTGGGTGGCTCAGTGGGTTAAGCCGCTGCCTTCTGCTCAGGTCCTGATCCCAGAGTCCTGGGATCGAGTCCCGCATGGGCTCCTTGCTTGGCGGGGAGCCTGCTTCTCTCTCTGCCTCTGCCTGCCTCTCTGTCTGCCTCTCTGCCTGCTTGTGTGCTGCTCTCTCTGTCTCTCCTCTCTGACAAATTAATAAATAAAATATTTAAAAAAAATAGGAAGGTAGAGAAAGTACATATAAAGTACTGTACTGTATTTATGTATATTAAAAACAAATTGCATGTAAATGGGACCAATGCAGTTTAAACCTGTGTTGTTGAAGGGTCAACTGTATTTCCTTTTTTTTTTAATGTTTTTTTAAGATTTTATTTATTTGATGGGGCGCCTGGGTGGCTCAGTGGGTTAAAGCCTCTGCCTTCGGCTCGGGTCATGATCCCAGAGTTCTGGGATCGAGCCCCTCGTAGGGCTCTCTGCTCAGCAGGGAGCCTGCTTCCTCCTCTCTCTCTGCCTGCTTCTCTGCCTACTTGTGATCTCTGTCTGTCAAATAAATAAAATCTTAAAAAAAAAAAAACATTTTATTTATAGGAGTGAGAGCAAGCAGGGGGAGGGGGAGGAAGAGGGAAGCAGAGGGAGAAGCAGACTCCCCATTGAGCAGGGAGCCTGATATAGGGCTTGATCCCAGGAACCTGGGATCATGACCTGAGCCAAAGGCAAACACTTAACCAACTGAGCCACCCAGGCGTGCCTGCGTTTCCTCTAGTATTGGTCTTGTGTCACTCTGAAAGACATTTCAAATAGACTTGTCTTCCTGCATTCCAGCTGCTAAAGTTTTTTTTTTCTTTTAAGATTTTATTTATTTATTTGACAGAGAGAGACAGAGCGAGCGAGGGAACATAAGCAGGTGGAGTGGGAGAGGGAGAAGCAGGCTTCCCACTGAGCAGGGAGCCCAATTCAGGGCTCTATCGGCAGGACCCTGGGACCATGACCTGAGCAGAAGGCAGAGGCTTAATGACTGAACCACCCAGGTGCCCCAGTTGCTAAAGTTTATCTCATATTTTAATTTGCTGAACATTTGGGGCATGGACTTTTGGTTTTTCTCTTTGAGGTGTCTAATTTTTATTTTTTTGGTGGGGGTGTGCATTTTTTACCTTTTTCTTATATTAAAGTGTGACAACCTCAAAATCATTTTGTTTTTTGTACTGACTTTTTCCCTTAGGAAGCTTGGAATCTTCTGTCATTCTGTGCTCACCTGGTGGGGTCACTCACGGTGTCTGGACTTTGCACTGCCTTCCTGGGTTGGGTTTGCTGCTCCCTCAGGGTGTTAGAGCATAGTGGTTCTGGGTTTGGGCTTTGCAGCCAGCCTGCTTGGGTTCTACCACAGCCTTCCCTCTGACAAGCTTACATCTCTGGTGCCTTAACTGTCCTCATCTAATGAAAGGCATAATGAATCAGGGATATAGTTCATTTGTTTAAGGCCTTTATTTTATCCTGATTTTTTTTTTTTTGTCATATAACTACCTTTTAGTAACTGTTTATTAGTGCCTAATAAAATTTACAAAGGTATTTACTAACAGCATTTGGTGATAACCATTCAAAATGATTCTTTGGTGTCAAGTGTATTTCCTGGATTTTTTTTTTTTTTTAAGTAAAAAAGGAATTATGTTGTTGAACTAGGGTTCTTAGAGAAGTATTTTAATCTTATCAGTTTAGTGTGTATACTAATTATATTTCGGAAGTAAGTGATTATGTTTGGTGTAGGAGCCTTTTAAATTGATACCAAGTATTCTAATAAAGCTTGCTTTTGCCTTGATCCACATGTTGGGGATCTTCCCTGTTACTTATCTGTGAATTATTCCATATTTCTGTTTGGGAGAATGGAATACTAACCAAGTTAAAAATCACTTTGGAGTGGCTCCAGGGTCACTCAGTTGATTAATTGTCCAACTCGTGGTTTTGGTTCGGGTCATAATCTCATGGGTCATGGGATCCAGCCCCACATGGGGCTCTGGGTTCAGCGGGGAGTCTGCTTGAAGATTTTCTCCCTCTGTTCCCTCCCCACTTAGGTGCACACGTGCTCTGTCACGCACTCTCTCAGATAAATAAGTCTTCTAAAAAAATCACTTTGGAATGAAGTTTATTATTCTTTATAGGGTAAATTAAGTATGCCTTTGGCCTGGTAGAATATATCAGTAATATCTGTGCTTAGAGTTGTGATATGTCTTCTGTTGAGCAACCAAGATCTTATGAAAGTTACACTCTTTGCCAATTATCTGTTGGTTCACACAGTTGTTTACAAAGGTTCTTGTCTTCATCCCTACAGACATTGAATATGAATTTGAAAAAAAAATTGTATGTTGTATAGATAATACATCTCAACTACTAAATTTTGGACTAGTTTTGACCAAGTGAAAACATGAAGCAAAGGGCTTGGTACAAGTATAGTAACCTCTTGGTAAGTAGTGAGTTGTTAGTATCTTGTAAGCCATTTTACGAACTAACAGATATTTGCCCATTTAATACCACTGGGAAAACAGATCCTCAGTGGTGTAAGTACCTTTGTCTGTATTAAATAACACAGTTTGTAGAGGGCAGAGTTGGGCTGAATTCTTTAAACACTCAGGCTCTTTTCTTAACAATGTATATATTTCCTTTTCGTTGTTGGGAGTATGAATGAGTAGCACCTTTTTCTTCTTCCTCTCCCACTTTTTCTTTTGAAAAATTACAATTTAGAGAAACGTTAAAATATATATTCTTTCTCCAGTGTTCAGTGATGAACACTTTGCCTTATCTGCTTTAGCCTTCTTTTTCTATTTTTTTCCTGAAACATTTTAAGTGGATAGCAGATACCTGATACTTCATCGTTAAATGTTTCTTATATGTCTCCTAAAAATGGAGTCATGGTTGATCTCAGGGTTGTGAGAACAAGCCCATGTTGGGCTTCATACTAAGTGTGGAGCCCCTCTAAGATTCCCTTTTCCTCCCCCTCTGCCCCCCTTTAAAAAAAAAAAAGAATGGAGATATGCTTCTCTTTTTAAAAAAATTTTATTTATTTGAGTTGGGTGAGGGGCTAGGGGAGAGAGAGAGAGAGAATCTCAAGCAGACTTCCCACTGAGCCCATTGATCTCCACAACCCTGAGATCATGACCTGAAGCCAAAATCAAGAGTCTGATGAGCCACCCAGGTGTTTCTTATTATGCTTCTTTTTAACTATCATCCTATTATACCCAAGAAATTTAGCATTAATATATTAATTAATTACCTAATGTATAGTGAGTTTTATAGTATTCACTGTTGTCCCAATACTAAAAGTTTATATGTTTTTTTCTCTATTATCTGATAAAGGATGACACACCACATTTGGTTGTTAGGTTTCCCCAAACTTTTTTTTCCTCCCCCCTTGATGTTGATGTAAGTGTAGAGTTATTCTGTGAACCATCCCATAATCTGGATTGTCTTGTTTTCTCGTGATGAGGCTCTGGTTGAAAAATTTGTGTGTGCTTGGATACTGCATGGATGGCGTCAGGGCTTCAGCTTGCATTATATGAGGAGACACGTGCTGTCCCCCACTTGGTGAAGCTAAGTTTAGCCATTTTGTTAAGTTGGTATTCTCTAGTTTTCTGTACCCTAAAGGTTGGTATTCTCTAGTTTTCTGTACCCTACAGGTTCAGTTCTCTTTTGTTTCTAGGAAGTAATCTGTGGGGTAATGTTTTGAGACTATGTGATTATCCTGTTCCCCAATAATCTTTCACCCAGTAGTTATAACATCCGTGGACGCGTCTTGCCTGAAGTGTTTATTACGTTGGTGATTGCAAAATGACGATTTTCCTAACACTGTCATTTTTCTCTGAATTTGCTAGCTTGCAGTCTTGTGTAATGAAGCTTTCCTCTTCTACTCCTCTTTTGCTCCTCACCCCAGCTTCAGCTCTTTTTAAAGGTGGCCATATGGACTCATGCATTCTTTTTTTTTTTTTTTTAACCGCTTCATTGAGATCTAGCATGTACCATACAAATCATTCATTTAAAGTGATAATTCTTTGCACTCTATTTTATTCATAGATGTGTGAAGCCATCACAATTAGTCATAGATTCTTTTTTATTCAATAACTGTAAGCCATTAGCATTATTCTTTTCTGATGCTCAGACTGTCCCAAATTTGGCCAGCGAGAGCCTCTTTAGGCCTACTATTCTTCTCAGGACATTCCCCCCACCCTGGTTGATCTTGAAGAACTTCCTTATTGTTGTAACAGGGTGTCATGGTCCTGTAAAGAGCCCTCTCAAAGGAGCCCTTGATTGCTTTTCTTAGGGACTGACATTTATAAACCAAGATGTTGACTTTAGGTGTATTATGGCATCTAGGCATTTTTATTAGAAAGTTTTTTTTTAATTGAAATACATTGTTTTTATTCCTTCTTCCCACTTCTTCTCTATTTATTTCAGGCAAGAACAACAAATAGTTACTATTTATTTTTTAAGTTGCCATATTGTTAAAATTGACTTTATTGGTATATAGAGATATAAATTTGAATACACCTACCCATTCATATAACCACCAGTACAATCAGGGTATAAAACATTTCCATCATCCCTAAAACTCCCTTGTCCTATCTCTTTTTTGTAGCCCTATCCATGTTTACTGGTAACACCTGTCAGTGACTGATGGGTTTTCCATCACTGTAGTTTTTTCTTGGTGAGAATGTTATTTAAACGGAATCATACAATATACAACCTTTAAGACTGGTTTCTGTCACCCAGCATAATGCCTTTGAGAGTCAACCTAATCATTGCGTGTATCTGTAGTTTGTTCTTTTTAATTATTCCACTGTTTGGATACACCACAGTTAGTTTACCCATTGACCCATCCAAGGATACTTGAATTCTTTCCAATTTGGGCCATCATGAAAAGAGTTGTTATCAATATTCTTGTATAGGTTTCTGTTTGAACATAAGTTTTATTTCTCTTGGGTAGATAATCATGAATGGGATTGCTGGTATATCAGAAATGGGATTGATGGTAAGTTTTTGGTAACTTTATAAGAAGTTTATGTAGTGGCGGGGTGCCTGGGTGGCTCAGTGGGTTAAAGCCTCTGCCTTCGGCCCAGGTCATGATCCCAGGGTCCTGGGATCGAGCCCCGCATCGGGCTCTCTGCTCCATGGGGAGCCTGCTTCCTCCTCTCTCTCTGCCTGCTTCTCTGCCTACTTGTGATCTCTGTCTGTCAAATAAATAAATTAAAAAAAAAAAAAGTTTATGTAGTGGCTGTACAATTTTGCATTCCCACTAGTAATATGTGCTCTAAGTCATCAGTACTTGTTTTTGGCAGGATTTTAGCCATTCTAATAGGTGCCTAATGATATCGCATAATGGTTTTAGTTTTCATTTCCTACTGGCTGATGACATTGAACATCTTTTTATGTGCATATTTGCCGTCCTTAGGTATTCTTTGCCGAAGTATCTTTTCAAATTTTTTTGCCCATTTTTTAAATTGGGGTGTTTCTTACTATAATGTGTTGAAAGTACTTTATGTTTGGGACACTTGTCTCTTGTCACTTACATTATTTGCAAATGTTTTCTGATAATTTGTAGCTTGTATTTTCATTCCCTGAACAGTATTATTCACAAAATAGAAGCTTTTAAGTTTTGGCAAAGTCCAATTTACTAATTTTTTCTTTTATGAATTGTGCTTTGGGTGTCAGTTCTTAGAACTCTCCTCAACTCCAAGTCATGAAGGTTTGCTCCTATGTTTTCTTTTCTTTTTTAAAGATTTTATTATTTGAGAGAGAGAGAGAGCATGAGTAGGGGGATGGGCAGAGGGAGAGGGAGAAGCAGACTCTCCGTTGAGCAGGGATCCCGACATGGGGCTCCATCCCAGGATCATGACCCAAGCAGAAGGCAGATTTTTTTTTTCTCCCTTCCTTCCTTCCTTCCTTCCTTCCTTCCTTCCTTCCTTCCTTCCTTCCTTTCTTTCTTTTTTAAAGAAGACAGGTTCTTAACCAACTGAGCCACTCAGGCACCCCCCTCTGTTTTGTTATACAAGTTTTACACTTTTATGTTTGACATTATCATCTATGATCCATTTTGGTTATTTTTTTAAAATTTAATTAATTAATTTTTTTTTTTTTTTACTTGACAGACAGAGATCACAAGTAGGCAGAAGCAGGCAGAGAGAGAGATGGAAGCAGGCTTCCTGCAGAGCAGAGAGCCCAATGCGGGGCTCGATCCCAGGACCCCGAGATCATGACCTGAGCCGAAGGCAGAGGCTCAACCCACTGAGCCACCCAGGTGCCCCTATGATCCATTTTGAATTGATTTTTTTAAAAAGATTTTTATTTACTTGACAGACAGAGATCACAAGTAGGCAGAGAGGCAGGCAGAGAGAGGAAGGGAAGCAGGCTTCCGGCTGAGCAGAGAGCCCGATGCGGGGCTCGATCCCAGGACCCTGGGATCATGACCTGAGCTGAAGGCAGAGGCTTTAACCCACTGAGCCACTCAGGCACCCCTTGAATTGATTTTTACTTAAGGGGTAAGGTTTAGGTCACTTGTTTTGCATATGGATGTCCTCTTTCAACAGCATTTGTTGAACATACTGTCTTTTCTCCATTGGAATGCTTTTGTACCTTTGTAAAAATCAGCTATATCTGTGTGGGTCTGTGTCTAGAACAAATTTGTATTGGTTCCTTGCTATGTGTCAGCAAAGTCTTTGTTTTTCTTTTCCTACTCAGGTATTTGTGTTCATATTTTTGACCATCCCAGTTTTGAAAGATGGTGTTTTGATTTTCAAAGACACTTCCCTTTGTTTCTTTCTTTAGCTGAGAGGAAGAGCTGTCTAAGAAAACCACTGAAACCTACATGTCTTCCATAGTTTTGTTTGTTTGCTTGTTGTTTGTTTTCCCCTCCAAGACATTGTCTTAACAAACAGACAGACATACCCCCAAGAAACTGTTAGGAAAAATTGACTTAAGAATATTCCAAAACCCAAGTATCTTTTACCTTTTTTCTTCCATTTTTCTAAGAACAATCTACTTCCTCTAAATCTACCTTTAATATGTATGCATCAGTGGGATAGAAGCTCACGTCCCTTCCAATTTTGATTTAGCATCTGGTTAGTATCACTTCCTTACATGGATTGGGCCACTCGTTTTTTGTTTGTTTGTTTTTTAATTGCTGTTATATTGCCATAGAGTGTAAATAATCTTGACATTTATTACCTAAAGAAGGCAAAGGTGCTGTGTATTTTATTTTTCTGAGCATGAAGCATCTTTCCTTGAGAGTTGTCCTTTTTACAATGTCCTGTAGAATACAAGTGCTCACATGGCTTACTAAGATCACTATGCTCGTTTTGGTGAAGATAAACCTAGAACAAGACTCCGTGACTCCTAGTCTAGCACAGCCTTCCAAAATGGCAGGTGTGCAAACCTCAGAGTTCATGTGAAGCTTTTAATGTGAAAGTCCCAGAAATTTTCTTTGTACCCTTTGGCTCAGAAGAAGTTCACTGTGGCTGTGAGAAAAATACTGCTACTGGTGTGGCTACCCAGTGGGTTTGTGTGCCTGAAAACAGGTACAGACTGAGTGCGGGGTGCAGAGCTACGGACTGAGCAGAGCTATGGACTGAGCCCTTAGTATGGCTGAGACAGAAGACATCAGAGAGCCCGTGCTCTGAGAGCTCCTGTTACTTGTGTGCACGAGGGTTTGTATGCGTTTGTGAAGCAGCTCATCAGTGGTTGAAAATACTAGTGAAAATGCTGAAGTACTCGCAGGAGTAGAGAGAAGTGAAAAGTCAGAGAGTGAATCCCTATCTCTGGATGAATTCAGTTTTGGGTAATCCGTTTATAAAATTTAGAAAAAGGAAGAGGAGAGTCATGGAGTTGATGTGTTGCTATGGGGAAGCATTTAATAAAAAGTATGCCGACTGCCTCGTAAAAAATATTTTTTACCTTGTACTTAAAGTGGTAATAAAACACTGAGTTTGGACTTGTAATCACACGTGGTGAACCCCCTTTGGGGTTGGGATCTTTGTTCATTCCTTTTTTTTTTTTCCCTTAAGAGCTGAGCTTTGCCTCAAGTTAGAAGGGGAAAGTAGAATTATACGCCAAGGTGGGATTTGCTGGGAAGGCTCTATGTAATGTTCTCATGTAAATTAAAGGAATGGGTCTACTTCAGAGCGTCAACACTATTAAATAGAAGAATTTTTAAAAAATCAACCTGGTAGTAGGCCAAAAAAAAAAATCATGGAGGTATTATCTAATGGCTAATCTCCATTTAATTCTCAGTAACCTATTTATGGTGGGTGTTTCATTGATTGCTTGAAGTAAATGTTAGGAAAATCTGGGTAGTAAATGTGTCCATGAGGCTCATCTATGTGAACAGTAAAGGCATAGTCTTTGCTCTTGGCTGTCAATGTGTGGGATTTCACTTGAAAAATCTTGAATAAACTTACTCTCATTGGCGTTAAAAAAAATTAAAATGTTAATCTCTCATCAGGAACACTTTTATTCCTTATGTTGAAATAAAGTTAGATATATGCTGAATTTGTTTAAAAAAAATGACTGTGTACAAAAAAAAAAGTCATGGAATGCATTTCTTACAAATCAAAACCCCAAAACCATTTACATCCCATTTCGTAGCTTGGAAAGTATTTATTAGGTGGCACTCATTTTGGGGACTTTTTGAGGCATTATTTAACCTATGTGACTTTGTTAGCTTGGGCTAGCTTTCACATTTTCCCAGATTTGCTTGTGTGTGCATTTTGAAAACTAGTTTTTACATTCGGTTCTTAAAATAAAAAATTGTAGCCATCAAAATTGGCAAGCGTTAAGCATGCTAATTAATTAGTTCAACATACTGACCAGTTCTCTGAATTATTAGTTCAAAGAAGCATGTGGACAGGGATGAAATTAGATTTGGGCATTTTTCACTTTAGTTGTTTTAGAATACTCAGGGTTGCTTTGATCTGTAAATAACAGATGCTTTTTCACGCATGGTTCAGGATACATCAAACATGTCTGAAACTTTGTCTCAGATTTAGGACTCATCATTCTTATCCTGAATTGGTTATACACAACTTTAGAAAAGCTTTTTTTGAGTTTGTGTTTGATAGGTAGAGCTGGACTGTTTCATTTTTCATAGTATGTGTGTATAGGCTTTATTATTTTTTATAAACTGGCATAAATAGTGATAAGGCAATGCATAAAATTAACTTTATTGCTAAAATAGATTCACTTATTCAGATGTCGGTTTTCAGAGTAAAAACCTAGGCAGTTATACAAGCATGAAGAGTATGTGTGTGACTATGCATACATAGACACAGATACTGCTTATGTGTGTATGTATGTATATATGCATAATTAGTATGTTTAGCTATCCATGGTGAAGATAAACCTGTCTGCTTTATTTTTATTAGCTAAATATCCTGTTTAATAACTAATAACTTGAGTTGAGAGCAAGCCTGCTAGTCTGCACGAAACGTTTTTTGTTTTTTTTTAAAGATTTTATTTATTTATTTGTTAGAGAGAGAGAGAAAGCGAGCACAGGCAGACAGAGTGGCAGGCAGAGGCAGAGGGAGAAGCGGGCTCCCTGCCAAGCAAGGAGCCCGATGTGGGACTCGATCCCAGGACTCTGGGATCATGACCTGAGCTGAAGGCAGCTGCTTAACCAGCTGAGCCACCCAGGTGTCCCTACGAAACATTGTTTTTAACTTAGGTTTCAAATTTAGTGCCTCTTTTGGCTATCATCTGATAAAACTTTAATTGGGAATAATTTTTGTGTGGAATGGCATTCAGTGACTGGAAGATAGAACGAAAAACATGAAAGAATAAGATGGTAAGACTTGAGAGAGAGACCCTGGAGTCCCATTTTTCACAGTCCCTGATCGGAAGACTGGCTCTTGGGCCTTGCCTCCAGCACAGTATCAGATAAAAGAATGCCATGTGACAAGTGCAGGGAATGTCCTCCAGGGTGTAAAGCCTCTTGTTTAGAAATAATATTAGAAATACTAAATAATAATGTCTTATATTAATTAAAGAGTACTATATATATTATCTAGTAAAGTCATTTTTGTTTTTTGGTTATTAAATAACATAAGGTTTTATAAGACATTTCATTTGTGGCTTTTATCAAAATGATACTATAACAGTAGCTTTTTTATTATATCAAGCATTAAGATACCCAAGTTCTAGTTGTAAATATGCCACTTATCATCTTGTGCCTTTTGAAGTTGTTTAACCTCCCTGGGTGCTGGCTTTTTTTTTTTTTTTTTTTTTTCTTTTCCATTTTTAAAATGGTTGGCAAAGTTGCAGGCCAAATCTGGACCACAGCCTATTTTTGTAATAAAGTTTTATTGGCACACAGCCATTCTCATTCATATACATCTCATCTCTGATGCTTTCATACTACAATAGCAGGGTTGAATAGTTGTGACAGAGATTGTATGGCCCACAGACCCTAAAATGGTAATTATCTGGCTCTCTACAAAATCTTGAATGAAGTCATGTGTAATCTGCCTGGCTTGAATTTTCTTTATGCCAACTTCTTTTTAATTCTAAGATTAAAAGTCTGTTTCTTTTAAAGATAGTATACCATATACCATGTTTCGGTGTTCATTTTCCCTTTTACCTACTTAGCTGATTGTCGAGAGACAGAAAATACTGCCTAGATCATTGGTTCTCAGGGTATGGTCCGTGCAGCAGTAGCAGAAGCGATACCTGGGAGATTACAAATTCTAAGGATTGAAGCCGTGAGAGTAGGGCCCAGAACCCATATTATAAGGTCTCCAGATGATTTTGGTGCTCACTCAAGTGTGAGAACCACTGGACTGGGTGACCAAGGTCACTTAAAAGATTTTCTTGTTCTGTCTTGAAGTAAAGAAAAACTTAAATTCTATAACCATTTAATAAATTAGGAGAAAAATGAAATGTTGGATATTACTACAGAAGCCAGTGGCTAGTATTTTATCTTTTTTCTCCAGTAAAACCTTTTGTCAAAAATTGTGTATAAATTTTTAAAAAGATTTTGTTTGTTAGAGAGTGAGAGTGTTGTGGGCACATGCCTGCGCTAGGGAAGGGGTAGAGGCAGAGGGAGAGAGTCTCAAGCAGACTCCCCATTAAGTCTGCCTTCAGGCTTGACCCCATGACCCAAGCCCATGACCTGAGTCAGAATCAAGAGTCAGACACTCACCCCCTGAGCCACCCAGGTGCCCCATATATAAATTTCAATATGATGACAAACTTATTAAAAATAGGTCTATGTCACTTTCAGCATGATATTTTTTAAACAAATTAAAAAAGTAAACAATATGATCGATTCCTTCATGGGATTTTTTTTTTCCCTTAGGTGGGGCCTTGAGGTATTTTAAAAACTAATGATTTGAAATGGTTATCAGAATAAAAGAAACCCATCAGCAGTTGTTCTGCTTATAAAGTATATGCTTTAAGAAAAGGGCATTTAGGGGGTACAGTAGCCTGTCTGCTGTGGCTGCCTTCTTACCATTTTAAGTGAAATCAACATTGAACTGACTTTTTTTCTCACCGCAAAAAACCAGTAGAAATGAACACCAATCAGACTACTCATTTACATTAGAAAAGATCACAAACATAGTGCTTTGTATTAAATCTCAAAGAGAGGACTAGCAAAATTGCACATGTCAAGAAAGCATTACAGGATGACGCTGTTATTTGGAGAATTGCTTTCATCTTTGAGATATCTCACACCTGCTTCATTTGGCACAGAAGGTTCTATCTCATGAGAAACAGCCTTCCCCTGCCCCCAACCCTGAAGTACACAGAGCATGGTAGAAGAGAAAACTTTTAATGTAAAAACTCACTTAAATGTGCAGTCTAAAAATTCAGGGTACATAACCTGAACTTCCTATAAACTAACTTCCTTTCGTTGGAAAGACAACTGTGGTTTTGCATGTGTACACATATGTATATTGTGTACATAAGCGCACTATATTATATATGCATTTATACACTCACACAGTTCTTTTGGTGTGTGTGTGAATACATATAAACACATTTCCATTATATGTATTTAAACAGTGCATTTAACTAATTTTATGTACATAATTCTCTAATACTGTTTTTTAAGTGCTTCTTAAAATCTGTTAACCCTTGGATACTGGCACACTTCTACAGGCTGAATTTACTATGCTGGTTGCTTTTACTTTCCTTTTGAAATGTACCAAAAATACAAAGTGGGTGGGAGAGAAGTGTGTGTGTATGTGTGTGTGCATATGTGTGTATTCAGCAGTCCTTTATAATAGAGTAAGTGTTAACTGTCTTCAAGTAGTAATATGATAAATTCTGCAAAGTCTTATTTTCTTCCTATAAACAGGTTTGGATTTTCAGACTATAAGTGTTTTCGGGTTTTGTTCTTTTATTAAACATCACGGCTGTTTGAATGTCTTGTAACTTCCAGAGTGCCTTCCTTCCTCCTAAGGGGCTAACAGTTTTTGATAAGGGGAGTATTTATTCGCTTTGGTTTTTCAAAAAGGTGGAATCTGACTTCTTTTTCACATTTTATAGATGACACATTTGGCTGTCCCTGGGCAAAATCCAGTTTAAAATAATAGCATTTAATATTTAATAAAATCCCTGGCTTTCAAAACCATCTGGAACTTTATTTTCTTTGCACGCAGCATCTGAGTTTCAGCTGTTAGCATTTCTCCTTTGCTCTGGGAAGGGTCAATTGCTTTTAAAGTCTTTGATGCTTGCTGTGTCAGCCCTTTTCATATTTTCAGAATGCCCGTGTAAAAGGGCTTTTCATCCATTCATGCTGATAATTCTTTTGAACTTGAGGTTTGAACCAAACTAATCAAATTTAATTATAGCTCAAATCCTGTTACAGTGAACTCCAGTAGACTTTAGCTTAGGTTAAATGTTTTGTTTGTTTGTTACACTATGGTTCTCTGTGACAAGGAGCACTTGGAGTGGGCCGTTGATTGTGGTTTGGGGGACCTTTTGTAAGGCCCAGAATTTTGTTCTGTTAACATTGGTGATATAATCTGAGTTTATGCTTTTCTCAAGGAAATACTGAGTTAGTGTCAAGTAAAATTTTTTCTTGCTTTACATGTATCCTTTCTTGTTCATCTTTAACAGTTCGAACAGTTAAAATCTAAGAACTACTTCTTAGGGAATCCTTCTGTTTCATTGTTGTTGGTGCTTATTTTTTGTTTGTTTCAGATATCCTCCTGGGAGTACCATAGTGATTAATGCATATTTGCCTGGTGTTCTGAGAGACTATTTTTTTTCTTTTTGCTTCATTAGAAAAGTTGTAACAGAATTATTAATTAGAGAGAAAGTAGGAAATTCAAAGTGTTTTGGACTGCAACATATATTAGAGTGAGATGGGCTCATTTTTTTAGTGCCTTCTTCAAAATGATGGTTATCATGTGAATATTGTATTTTAGCATCTTGTTAAATTCACTTGTTACTCTGTATTTACATTATCTGTGCAGAGCTCATTCTGGTTAAATTTCTATTTTTAAATTAGATTTTGTTTGGATTTCTGAGCAGATTTGGGAGTAATGACATTGAAAATACTTCAAGTTCTTTTTTTTTTTTTTTTTTAAGATTTTATTTATTTGTCAGAGAGAGAGCAGGAGCGAGCACAGGCAGACAGAGTGGCAGGCAGGGGCAGAGGGAGAAACAGGCTCCCTGTCGAGCAAGGAGCCTGATGCGGGACTCAATCCCAGGACACTGGGATCATGACCTGAGCCGAAGGCAGCTGCTTAACCAACTGAGCCACCCAGGTGTCCCTTCAAGTTCTTTTTCATCTCTGAATAGTCTGTAAATTTTTATAATACTGGACCAGTTTTTGATCTGTAAGAATAAAATGACAGAACTCATTCTTCAGAGCTCTTGATTCTGAAATGGGAAATACAGTTCTTCAAGAAGAGCAAATGCAGCACTCTTCCTGTTAAAGATGAAAATTAAATTTTCTTTTTAAAATTCATCTCAGAATTACCAGTTTCACAGAATTTGTTATAGCAAGTGCTCTTGTTTTATAACGAAATGAAATGTGAAGTTAATTTACATCCTAGCTGTTTTGAAGTATAATTTTGCTTGCTAAGTTGTTAGGGATTTTCAATACTTACAGTTAAAGGAATTTTGGTAATGATGGTACCATGTGTACCATCTGGGAATTGCCATGTGTAGGACAAGTTTACTCCATAAATCTTAGGTGGGTTTTAGAATTGTTTGCCGTAGTTCCCACCCAGGTCAGAGGGCAGGGCCAGTTTTTGTATGCCTTTTGACTTAAACAGCAGAGTGTGTGACATCCCCATCAGTTTGTCAGTATTCTTAAGTAAACAGAAGCCCAGACTATCATCATTAGGAAGGTAAGACTTTCAATTAGCAAGGACTTAGTCTTGTTAGACCTACATAATTTTTTTTCTTTAAAGATTTAATTTATTCGACAGAAATCACAAGTAGGCAGAGAGGCAGGCAGAGAAAGAGGAAGGGAAGCAGGCTCCCTGCGGAGCAGAGAGCCCAATGTGGGGCTCGATCCCAGGACCCTGGGATCAGACCTGAGCCGAAGGCAGAGGCCTTAACCCACTGAGCCACCCAGGTGCCCCAGACCTACATAATTTTTAGAGAGTAGGGGTTAACATTTTCATTTTGGAAAAAATGCTTCTACTTTTGCACATATTTAGGCAGTACACTGAGCATTGTGTTAGCTCTTACCTAAGTGTTGCCATTAAGAACTTAGATTGGTGAAACATAGTTTACCTATAGGTACAGGTGGTGAGAGAGACAGCGTTTAATGCCTACAGACAGAAACCTGGGAATCGTGATAAAGGAGATGGGCCTCTGGAGGTAGCCTGTCTGGGTTCAGATCTCAGCTCCAGTACTTACTTACTAGTCCTGTATCCTTAGGCAAAGTATTTAATCTCACTGGTCTCATTTTCTTCATCGGTGAGGTGAGGTGAATAGTAGTACCTGCTCAGAAGGTCATTGAGATGATGTGTTTGTACATATAAACTGCCTTGGGAGAGTGTCTAAAATACAGCCTTATAGAAATTGCTTGTTCTGATTTTTTGTTGCTATTTTTCCTCACGATGTCATTATTGGGGCCGACAAGTCCTGAAACTTGCTGGCCTCTTCCAAAGGCATTATCATTTAGCCTCATCCCGAGTGTCCCTGGTACTCCATCTGATGTACTGAGTATACCCTGAATTTGATCTTTTTGGAGCCTCTTCATTTGCCCTCATTATAATTTCCAGACCATAAATGTCGAAGAGGGGGCCAAAATCCTGGAGCCATAAAGGTTTTTTTTTTTTTTTTCAAACTGTAAGCCAACATCTTAAACTTGAGTGGTTTTCAGCACAATTCTAGATATCCAACTTTTCTTGGAAAAATCAGAGTATCTGGCAATATCTAGTCTACATTCCTGTATGGCATCAGTGGGCTTGAGCTGAGTAACAGCTGTCTCCTTAGACAGAGGCCCTGTCCTCCAGATCACCAGCGTCTCTACCACCCCCTGTTGTCTCTGACACCTTCCTCCCTTTGACCATTCACACCATTAGTTTGGGCCACATAACACTTATTTGTTGCCAGCAGTGTAGACGAGGCAGTGATAGGCACACTCACATTCCACGGACTCTTCACTGATAGGTTACCAAATTTTGATTGCTCTATAAAACATGAATTTGTTAAAATCAGGTATACGTAATAGTTTGGTTTTGCCTGTCATTATGCTGTGCACGTGGGTCTGTGCTATTGGAACAGGGTACAACTTTCTGAAAATGAGAGAGCAGAAATACAGCCTGTGTTTAAACTGAAGCCAAAGCACAAGTAATTGAAGCCCAAGCCACAGAAAGCTGGGATGTGAAAGAGTTTTGTCTTGAACATGTAGGGGAGCACAGTTGAGGTAAGTCACAGTGTGAAGGGATCAACAGGAGGAAAGAGGGATAACTGTGATGTCTGAAGGCAGGCCTTGTCAGCCTGTGCATGGGTGACGTTTGGGACCTGATAAAGGACGGGCTGACGGGGCTGTGCTGCTCAGTAGAGCTTCAGCAGCTTCCCTGCCCTCTGCCCGCTAGATGCCAGAAGCACGCAGCTCATCCCCCAGTAGTGACAGCCAGATGTCCCCTGGGGGGCGAGGGTTGTTTCTGGCTGAGAACCGCTGCTTTAAAGATACAGAAGGCCATATTATAATAACAGTAGTTACTGTTTTCTAGTTACCATTGACATCTTTGGTGCTGCTTTTAGTCTTTGAATCTTCTAGCATCTGCTTTCAAATACACTTTCCTAAAACATGCAGTGTTTATTTTGGTGGCCGTTTAATGCAGTAGCAGAGAGAGGAGATGTTCTTTTTCTCTCCCCACCTTACAGTCAAGCCCAACTACTAATGTCTTTAACAGCAGACTGCCCGACAGACTGCTGAGGGACTACCCCAGTGTGCTGAAGGTATTCACACTGCTCCAGAGCTCGGTGAGCCTGGGCCACGCCAGGCCCTCTCTGTGCCAGGTCTATAAATGAGGTGGTTGTATCTGATAATGGTCAAGATGCTTTCTAGATAAAATTTAGGCTGCAAGACAGAAAGTACTGTAAGATTTCTGACACCTTAACTGTATGTGTGTGTGTATACACACACACACACACACACATACACACTGTTTTGGCTATCCCCTTGTCTGAGGTCAAACGTTAATAGTCAAGATCTTTGAACCAGAATATCCCACAGTTTTCACCCTGTTAAAATGAAGGACTTCAATAAGGGGTCCATGAACATCAGAATCACTTTGGGGAACATTGGAGGTGCTTTAGATGACTGTGCTAGTTTTCTTTTTTTTTTTTTTTAAAGATTATTTATTTATTTATTTGACAGAGAGAGAGATCACAAGCAGGCAGAGAGAGAGGAGAAAGCAGGCTCCCCAGCAAGCAGAGAGCCCGATGCGGGGCTCGATCCCAGGACCCTGGGATCATGACCTGAGCCGAAGGCAGAGGCTTTAACCCACTGAGCCACCCAGGTGCCCCCACTGTGCTAGTTTTCTATAGCTGCATTGTGAATTAGCACAAACTTATTGGCTTAAAACAACACATATGTATTATCCCACAGTTCCTTAGACTAGCCTGGGCAGTGTGGCTGGATTCTCTGCTCAGGATCTCCCAAGGCAGCAGTCAAGGGGTCAGCCAGGGCTGCAATCTCATCTGAAGCCTGGGGCACTCTCCCAAGCTCATATGGCCATGGGCAAGTTTCTTTCCTTGGGGCTATATTGGTATATTAGGATCAGGAAGATAATAATGACACAGGTTACGGTTGTTTAGAGCTAAAAAGACCTGATAGACTTACCTACATTTTATCCCATAATGTTAAGAAACTTGAGAGGTTTTGTCACTAAAAAGTACATCCTGGTTTTTATTTTTTAATTTTTAATCTTTAAAATTTTTATTATTTATTTATGTATTTATTTATTTTTATTTTCTTAAATTTGATTTTACTTCTTCAGTGTTCCAAGATTCATTGTTTATGCACCACACCCAGTTGTTTTTTTATAACAGTGGTATCAGTTGTTAGAGTCCTGGGATTTTTTATTAAGCAACTAACAATTTTTTTAGGAGCTAAATTTTACACTTGCAGCTGTCAAAAGCCAGAGTTATTTCCAAATGATCTTCATCCCCCTTCCCCAGAATAATAATTCATAAGCTTGTTTAGTTTCTTGGGTTCTCATGGACATGAGATGTTTAGAGAAGCAGTATCCAGATAAACGGGATGGAGTTCTTTTCCATTATTAAATGTGTTACTATAATTTACAGACAGATGAGAACACTTTTTTTTTTAAACATCTATTTATTTTATATATATATATAGAGAGAGCATGAGCCAGAGGAAGGGCAGAGGGAGAGCCAGGGGAAGGACAAAGGGAGAGAGAGACAAGCAGACTCCCCACTGATCAGAAAGTCTGACAAGTGACCTGAGCCAAAGTCAGGTTAGAGGGATGCCTAACCTCCTGAACCACCCAGGCACCCAAGAACATGCCTTTTATCTTAAGTGGATCGGTTTTTTTTTTTTTTTAAAGATTTTATTTATTTATTTGACAGAGATCACAGGCAGAGAGGCAGGCAGAGAGAGAGGAAGAAGCAGACTCCCTGCTGAGCAGAGAGCCCAATGCGGGGCTCTATCCCAGGACCCTGGGATCATAACCTGAGCCGAAAGCAGAGGCTTTAACCCACTGAGCCACCTAGGTGCCCCGGATCAGGGTATTTTTTGTCTAAGATGGTTCTCTGAGAGTAACGTGATTGAATAATTTAGCCAGTGGTATAAAAACTGAGACTCTTGGTTAGGATTCTTATTATAAAACTTCTATTTATTTATTTACTGGTTAGGATTCTAAAATGTCGTTAAGAGACACCAAGTTTATGTATTAAGCTTAGAAGGATTTTTAGACTCATAAATTTGAGTGATCCTTAACCTCCCTCTCCCGTGGTGACTGCCACTATATTTACAAACTTTCATATAATACTGATACGTATATGCCAGAGTCTGTGAGTAGAAGGCAGAGTCACAGCCACCCTCAAGGAGCTCACAGTTTTGAGGTAGGAAATCAAGAGCCAGGATCATTTATAACAGGTGAGAAGTTGTAGAATCAAAGTTAATGAGGTAGGAGCATGTATTAGGTTCACAGCTTATCACAAATTTCCTATATAGCAGAAACCACATTACATCATCTGCATCTAATGCAATTGTTTCTCTTCTTCTTCTTTTTTTTAAAGTACTGACAGTATTGAAAGCAAGTGAGGGTGCCAGAAGCAAGCAAGACCATATGTAACTGGAAATTCATATTATGGCTAAACAAATAAAAATTACAGTCAAAGGTAGCATTCTGATATATGGTACATCTAGCTGGTATGTTTATCGCAATACTTTATATGCTTTCATTAGGCAGTTCATTTTTCATATGATTTTGGGACAATGAAATTAGATAATTTTTATGTGAAACAAGACTCTACCAGCATTCTTGTACCTTCCTGGCATCTGATTAGTGAGCTAGTTCTTATGAACTCTTGCTGTCTTTCACAGCTTATTTGACGTAAATTTTATTAAAACTGTTGTTTATTTTCCCATAAGCAGGTTTTCTTAACATATAAGTACTGTGAACAAAGTGGAACCACTGATGACATGTTTTTATAACTTAAGTGCTCAGCTAAACTGACATCAAAGTACTGGTATCAGCAATTTAATCTCCAGTGGGCTTTTAGGACAAATAACTGAGATTATACTGTTTGAACTTTTATTTATTTATTTAAAAAATTTATTTATTTATTTGGAAAAGTGAGCAAGAGAACACAAGCAGGTGGAGCAACAGAGGCAGGGGAAGAAGCAGGCTCCCCACTGAGCAGGGAGCCTGGTGTGAGACTCAATCCCAGGACCCCGGGGTCATGACTTGAGCTGAAGGCAGATGCCCAACTGACTGAGCCAGCCAGGAGTCCCTGAACCTTTTTTTGCTGATGGTGAGATATATATAACAGACTTTGCCATTGTAACCATTTTTAAGTGTACAATTCAGTAGCATAATGACTTTCATAGCATTGTGCAACCATTACCTCTATTTCCAAAACTTTGTCATCACCCCAAATATGAACTCTATAACCATTAAGCAATAACTCCTCATTCTCCCCTCCCCAGTCCCTAGTAAGCTCTAGTCTATTCTCTGTGTCTAAGAATTTACCTCTTCTAGATATTTCACATAAGTGCATGATAAGATATTTGTTATCTGTGTTAGGCTTATTTCACTTAACAGAGTGTTTTTGAGCTTTATCCATGATGTGGTTTATATATCAAAACTTCATTTCTTTTTGAGGCCAAATAATATTCCATTTTATGTATGTAGCATATTTTGTGTATCCATTCCCCTGTTGCTTCCATCTTTTGGCTATTGTGAATCATACTGTAGTGTCTTTGTCTGTTAGGACTGTTGTAACAAAATATCATAGACTGGGGGTCCATAAACAAGAGAAATGTATTGCTCATAGGCCTGGAGGCTGGAAATCCAGGATTAGGGTACCAGGCTGGGCAGGTGAGAGCTTTCTTCTGGGTAGCTATGTCTTGCAGTCACCTCACCTGGAGGAAGGAGGAGGGAGTACTGTGGACTGACTCTCTTTTAAAAGAGCGTTCATCCCATTCATGAGGTCCTATTCTCATGACCTCATCGCCTTCCAAAGGCCACACTGACACCATCATTAGGATTCCAGCCTATGAGTTTTGAGGGCACTGTAGTGTGCAGTGAACGTTGGTATACAAGTTTCTGAGTCCCTGCTTCCCATTCTTTTGGGTATATACAGAGGGGTGGAATTACTGGGCCTGTGTTCAGCTTTCTGAGCAGCTGCCTACTTTCCATAATGGCTGCACCAATATACAATCCTACCAGCAGTGCATGAGAGCTTTTGTTTCTCTCCAACACTTAGTGTTTGTCAGTTTTGATTATAGCCATCTTGGTAGGTATGAAGTGGTTTAAGCCATTTAGATGTTTAGAAGTAAATAGAAGATAATTTGTTTATGAAAGCCTTAAGCTTTGTTTAAAAATACCCAGAATTTAACCATTTTTTAAAAAATTATAATTTAAAATATTTTACTTAATAAAAATTTTGTTAACATATCCTCTATTTCTTTTATATGTTAACATGGGTCATTTTTATCCCAGTTGTCATGATCTTTAAAGTGTTTATAGCCTCCCTAAAAAGGAAAAAAAAAAAAAGGAAACTAATGAAGTGGACACATCCTTTGTGGAGAAAAAGGAATTTATTACAAATTAAGGCTAACTGTATTCCAACCACAGGAAACTAGCTGGGCATCTGTAAACTGGCCACACACATCTGCTTATACCAGTGGTTCTCAGAGTGGTCCATTGACCAACAGCATCATCATCACTTGGGAACTGCGTATAAATGCAAATTCTGAGGCCCTGCCTAAATCAGAAACCTGGGAATAGGGCTCAGAGTCTGTTTTAATCAGCCTTCCAGATGATTATGATGCATGCTAGAGTGTAGACCATTCTGTCCATTTAGAGTACTTCCCTGGTCCTTGAGAGCATAGGAAGAGTCTATGCATCTTCTAGGATGGCTTTCCTTCTCCCCCTAGCCCCTTCTGGCTCTGGGCTCCCAGAGCGCTCTGCTGGGGAGCGCTGAGAGTTTGTTCCATGTCCCCTCCAGTGTGAGAAGTCCTTCACCCAGGGATTTGCATCTTTGAATTGTTTATCTGTCATCATGCCTAGCAAGTTACAGAGCTGCTTTAAAGGTTCCGTCATTTGAATAGTGTGCGCAGTGGGTTGGGGACAGGTATATAGAGTAATTACAGGGAGGGAGAAGGGAAGCCATTTGTTACTTGACTTAGTGGGTAGTGGAAATCATGCCAAACCATGGATTTAAGTTTTGAAAATTTTTTCCTTGTGCAATTTTATGACACTTTTCTTGTTACTTAGCTTCCTGTCTGCCTCATTGCATTTTGCCTTATTTTGACAATGGTAGGCTGTTTAGAATTCGGAATTAACAGGAGGAACTTGCTTTAAAATACATATGACTGTCTGAAATGAACTTTGAAAACAGGAGGCGGACCCTGAGATGATTCTGTTTTCATCTTTAGTGTACAGCCAAGTGTCTTTCAAGGAAGTTCTTTGTGTCAGTATTATTTTACTAGTTTGATAACTGCTTTAGATTTTTTTAGTGGACATTTTTACCCTGCAGTGTTTAAATACATGACCAATTGAAGATTAGGGTAAAGTTTTGGCACACGTTCTCTCATTAAATAATGGGATCTATGTTTTGCAATTTCTGAATTAAAAATGAAAACATGGTCAGTGGTTGCACTTCACAGCTGCAGTAGATACTTCTTGGTGAGACACATCTCTTTTCACTCATGGATGGGCTTTTTAGGCTTCATAAAGCCTCCAAACTGAAGTTGCATTGGAGTTGAGTGTCTAGTCTTTGACAGACTCCTAGAGCTCTGTTTCTTTCCCACAATTTTCTGCATGTTTGTCTCAAATGAACCATAAAATGGTTCAGTGCCAACATGTGGTTTCAGTAACAAATAAGCATGGGCAAATGAATGTTGTATTGGAATTAGAAGTTTATACATACATCGTGACTTTGACTTCTAAGTCAGTTCCTAGCTTAGCATTTAGTGTGAAGTAATTTATCAGTTACTATTTGAAATTTTTCATTCCATGCACCAATCATTTGGAGTGTCTGTTGATGATTGAAAATTACACATTTTTTGGTAAGCAATTTTCTGCAAGTTTTTCATAGTATATTTCTACTCAAGTTTTATGGTTAAGTGGGAAGAGAACACATTTCCTCCTGAACTCTTTCTTACCTTCTTGGTTTTTAATTATTGTGGTTTATATTGCATAAAAGACCATTTCAGGGGTGCCTGGGTGGTTCAGTGGGTTAAAGCCTCTGCCTTTGGCTCAGGTCATGATCCCAGGGTCCTGGGATTGAGCCCCACATCGTGCTCTCAGCTCTGTGGAGAGCCTGCTCCCTCCTCTCTCTCCCTGCCTGCCTCCCTGCCTACTTGTGATCAGAGTCTCTCTCTATCAAATAAATAAATATTTAAAAAAAATAACCATTTCAGAAATAATTTCGTATTATAAAACTCACTTCTTTATAAAAGTTTCTACTGAAAATGAGGCTTTCCAAGTAGGCCTTTATTCTAATAGCTGCTTTAAGCATCAGGATTAGGCATAAGTGGACATTGCTGCCTTCTTCCCTCTCTGCGGTGGAATGACATGAGGTGGAGTGTGTGTGAATGTGTCTGTCCCTCAGGTGCACCATGACTTGGGGGGTGAGGGAGGTCAGAAGGGATGATGAGACAAAGAGAATTAACTGAAGGCACATGGAATTGTGTATCTTGCCTTTAATTGTGTATTAGCCAGGTTTTGGCTAATCTACAACCCTGTTTTCCAGTCAGCTTTACTGTAATGAAAGTGATATTCTGGTCTAAAAATAAAGTAATGTGTTATATTTAAAGTAATGCATTATATTTAAAAACATATTTTCGATTGTTAAAGTTTGTTTATAGCTCAGTTTTATTTCTTTTGCTTAAATCCCCCCCCTTTTTTTGCTAAATTCTGGGACTAATACTTTGTTTTTACATTATTATTTAGTCTCTTCAAAGTACTTTTTACTTTTAGGTCAGTTTCATAGAGCTGTCATTTACCTATAATATGTATGTTTTAAGCATGCAGCTCAGTATGTTTTGACATTTTCATATAACCTTATAACCTATCATCCCAAGTAAGATAGAGATAAAGAACAGGTGTCAGCAAACTTTTCGTGTAAAGTGTCACATAATAAATATTTTAGACTTTGTCAGCTATAAAATCTGTGTCATAACTGCTCTACTCTGCCCTTATAGTGAAAAAGCAGTTATAGACAACACATAATTAATATGGCTGTGACATAGTAAAACTTGATTTACCAGAAACAGGCAGCCAGTCTACCTGCCATAGTTAGCCAGTCCCTGATATAGAACATTTTCATCATCCCCAGAAAATTTCCTTTGGGTCCTTTCAAGTCAGATCTCCATCCTCAGCCTCAGTCCTGTGCAACTGCTAATCAGCTACCTGGCACTTTAGAGCCTGTGTGTGTGTGTTTCAAAGATTTATTTATTTGAGACAGAGTGTGAGCATGAGTAGGAGGGCAGAGGGAAAGGGAGAGAATATCAAGCAGACTCCACGTTGTGCGTGGAGCTGGACATGGGGCTCCATCTCCTGGCCCTGAGATCATGACCTGAGCCAAAACCAAGAGTTGGTTTGCTTAACCAACTGCAACACCCAGACGCCCTGAGCATGCGTGCGTTTTAAAGAACTTAAATGAAATCGTGCAGTATGTACTCTGTGGCATCTGGCTTCACTTGCTCAGCATACTTCTTTTGAAGTTCATCCATGTTGTTGCATGTTTCAGAGTTCGTCCTTTTTTGTTGTTGAGTGGTATCCAGTTGTATAAATATATCACAGTTTGTTTATCCAGTTTCCTATAGCTAGACATGTGTTTTGTCAGTGTTTGGCTACTAAAAAATTAGCAAATGAGCATTCTTAAGCATGTCTTTGTGTGGGTGTTTGTTTTAACTGTTTTGGGCAGATACCTGGAAGTGAGGAAGAGGGGCTAAGTGTTTAACTTTTTTTTTTTAAAGATTTTATTTATTTATCTGACAGACAGAGATCACAAGTAGTCAGAGAACCAGGCAGAGAGAGAGGAGGAAACAGGCTCCCCACTGAGCAGAGAGCCCGATGTGGGGCTCGATCCCAGGACCCTGGGATCATGACCTGAGCGGAAGGCAGAGGCTTTAACCCACTGAGCCACCCAGGCGCCCCGTGTTTAACTTTTTAAGAAACCGCCCAACTGTTTTCCAAAGTGATTATATTGTATTATATTTCTACCGGCTATGATTGAGAGTTATAGTTGCTCCATATCCTTGCCAACACTTAGTACTGTCAGTCTTCTTACTTTTGTTCCTACCTGTTCTGATATGCATTCTTTTTGTTTCCTTGCCTTACTATATCTGCTAGAACCTTCAGTAAAATGTTAAATAGAAGTGGTAGCAGTGGACCTCCTTGTTGTCTCCCTAGTCTCAGGCAGGGGAAAGGATGAAGTCTTTTGCCAATAAGTATGGTGTCAGCTGTGTGCTTCCTATAGGTGTCCTTACACAGGTGGGAAAAGTTACTTACTATTGCTACTTTTTGTATTATAATGGTTGCCTGGGTGGCTCAGTGGGTTAAAGCCTCTGCCTTCGGCTCAGGTCATGATCCCAGGGTCCTGTGATTGAGCCCCACATCGGGCTCTCTGCTCAGTGGGGAGCCTGTTTCCTCCTCTCTCTCTGCCTGGTTCTCTGACTACTTGTGATCTCTGTCTGTCAGATAAATAAATAAAATCTTTAAAAAAGTTTTTCGTGACTCTCTTGAGATGATCATGACTTTCTTCTTTATTCTGTTAATGTGGCGAATTACATGGATTTTAGAATGATGAAACAACCTTATATTCCTGGAATAGAGATCACTTGCTCATCATGTTTTATTATCATTTTCATGTATTTCTGGACTCACCTTACTAATATTTTGTTAAGAATTCTTAATTCTGTCTTCATGAAGGATATTGCTCTGTAGATTTTTGTCAGAATATCTATGGTTTTGGTATCAGGGTAATTCAGGCCTCATAAAATGTGTTAGGACATAGTCTCTCTCTCTTTTTTTAAAATTTAACTTTATTTTTTCAGTGATCCAATATTCATTGTTTATGGACCACACCCAGGGCTCCATGCAATATGTGCCCTCCTTAATACCCACCACCAGGCTCACCCAACCCCCCACTCCCCTCCCATCCAAAACCCTCAGTTTGTTTCTCAGAGTCCACAGTCTCCTCAGAGGAGACAGTCTCCATCGTCTCTTCCTCCGATTACCCCCAACTCACTTCTCCTCTCCATCTCCCAGTGTCCTCCGTGTTATTCCTTATGCTCCACAAGTAAGTGAAACCATATGATAATTAACTCTCTCTACTTGACTTATTTCACTCAGCATAATCTCCTCCAGTCCCGTCCGTGTTGATACAAAAGTTGGATAGTCATCCTTTCACCAAGAACCATAAGATAACTTGGAATAAACCTAACCAAAGAGGTAAAAGATCTGTACTCAAGGAACTACAGAACACTCATGAAAGTCTCTTTTATTTTCTAAAAGAGTTGGTGTGAGATTGATATTCTTCCTTATTTGATAGAGTTGAACAGCAGAGTCATCTGGGCTAAGTTTTCTTTCTTTTAATAAACTTAATATGTTGGACAGATAAAGAACTACTGAAGTATTCTGTTTTATGTCAGTTTTTTTTTTAATTTGTCCATTTCATCTAAGTTCTTTGTTGTACCATTTTGATGTAATGTCACTTCTTTCATTCCCAATATTGGTAGTTTGTGTCTTGTCTTTTTTCTTCTTGGTCAGTATAGCTGGAGATTTGTGAATTTATTGATCTATTCAAAGAACCAATTTTTAAAAATCGATTTTATCTAATTTTATTTTTTCTATTTTACTGCTTTCTGCTTTTACTGTTATTATTTCCCTTTTCCTAGTACTTTGGCTTATTCTGCTGTTCTCCTTCCAGCTTTATAAGTTGGAAGCTTAGGTCACTGATTTGTAAATCTAACTTTTTCCCCATGAAGCATTTAAATTTATACATTTTCCTCTAAGCACCAGATTAACTGTATCTCCCAAACTATGGAATGATGTGTTTTCATTTTCATTCATTACATGATAGAATTTTTTAAATTGAAGTATAGTTGATGACATTCGGTGTTATATATTAATTTCAGGTGTACAACATAGTGATTCAGCAATTCTGTGTTGTGCTGCATTCACTGTGATAAGTGTAATTACTATCATCGTTCATAGTACAGTATTGTCAATAATATGGACTATATTCCCTGTGCTGTACGCTCCATCCCCGTGACTTACTGGAAGTTTGTTCCTATTAATCACTTTTACCTATTTCTGTACCTTCCTGCCCTCTGGCAATCACCAGTTTGTTCTCGTTCTCTCTCTCTCTTTCTTATTTTTTGTTGAGTCTCTTTCTGTTTGTTTATTTCACAATATTTTCTGAATAGAAATGACAGTATTTTCCCTCAGGGTGTATAGTGCCACATGGAGAAGAGAGAGAGATAACATATAAAATAACAGTACCTTTTCTTGAGTCTGTCATAGAGCTGAGATTGCAAGGCAACCAAGGAAACTGTGCAGAAGATCACAAGCGCCTCCAGGAAGAGACAGGATGTGCGGACTGTTTGCATCTTTGGTAGATGGGAAGGGGTGGTAGCCAAAAATGGATCACAGGGAAATACCTTAAATCCTAGCATATTTTGGAAGGCTCAGTGTAGTCTATTGTGAGAATTCCTTGAGGTCCCAAGTGCCAGGAGACTCTGTACCCATTCAGCTCACATCTTATGTTACTTGTTCAGCCACTTAAAAGAAGGATTGGGCGGGGGGTGCAGGGCAGAAGACCTGAGAGAGTCCCTTTGTGGCCCAGGATTTGAGAGTGGAGCAGGAGTGCCCAGAAAAGCCCGTCTGTGCTCTGGAACGTCCGTGAATGGATCAGAACAGGTGTTGATCAGAACAGGCACAAAACTCATCCATATCCCAGGCCAAGGTTGGTTGCCACTAATGGAAGAAGAAGTCCTTGCTCAGTTTTGTAATTATACTAGGAAAATGCCATCTGCCACAAGGGGAGTCACTGGAAAAGAAAGCTGACGTGTTGGATTTCTGCAGCTTGTTACTAGGAAATGACCGATTCTACGTGGCACAGCGGGCAGCCTCCTGGTCAGCTGCTCTGGGGCCTCGTTGCAGGACGTACTCACCAGGGCACCTTGTGAACTTGAGGTGACTGCTCAGGATTCAGGTTGGAGTGTTAGTGCTTCTTTGGAGAATTTCTGGTTGACATCCTTTATTAATTTTATGTCTGAGACATACTTAATTCTTGTGTGAATGTGGATGTATGTTAGTCGTGAGGTGCACATCGGGGATATCAGTCATTCGTCATGCTCATTGTGAATATATGCCCAGTTCTGTCGGTTCCTTTTACTTTTCTCCAAGACCTTCATGTTCCAAATGGAGGTTTTATATTTTTACGTAGATAAATATATCATTTCCCCCTCCATCATTATTTCTTCCTTTGCTTTTATGAAGAGGCCTGTATCGATTTATTTCCTGAGGGATAATTTATATATTCTCCAGCGCACAGGTGTTCAATGTACAGCTCACTGTGTTGCACTTAACGTACATATCCCTGTAACCACTACCCAGTTCATGATAAAAAACTTTTTCATCACTCAGAAGCTCCTGGGCCCATCCTGTTTCATGTTTGAACCCTCTCTCCCCTAGAGTTAACTAACCACTGTTGTGACTTTCCTCGTCAGATGTTTTATCTGTTCCTGGCCTTCATGTGAACAGAATCACACATCATTTGTTCTTTTTTTTTTTTTTTTTTAAGATTTTATTTGTTTATTTGACACAGAGTGAGCACAAGTAGGGGGAGCAGCAGGGAGAGGGAGAAGCAGACTCTCCTTCGAGCGGGGAGCCTGATACAGGCTTGATCCCAGGACCCTGAGATCATGACCTGAGCTGAAGGCAGACACTTAACTGACTGAGCCACCCAGGTGCCGCACCATGTGTTCTTTTTATCACCCTTCCTTCACTGAGATTCAGCGACATTTTATGTGTAATTCTTTTAAAATTTGTTTTATATTATCCCTTTATATCAATATTCTACAGTTTGCATATCACTTCTTCTGTTGGTAGGTATTTGAGTTGTTGGTAGTTTCTGGTAGTATGAATAAAGCTAATATGAATACTCTAGAATGTGATTTTTTGTGAGTTGAAGTACTCACTTCTCTTGTGTATACGTCACAGGGTAAGATGTGTATTTAACTTAATTGATATGTCGAACTCTTAGCCAATGGGCTCAACCAGTTTGTAACTCCTAAAAAAGTCATTTACTCGTTATTCTTCTCTTGTTGGAGAGATTGTTTTGTTTTACATATTTCTAATGAAAATTCTATTTTAAGTTCATCTTCAAACTGTAGCATCCACTCTGAGAAATACTGTTTTGTATAATTGAGTGACAAAAACCAGCTCTGTGGAATATAACAGTAGGTCAGGCCTAGTACCTTTAGCATATCTAAGTATTCTTAAAATACTGGTATTTAGGAAAAGCCATTATTCTCTTTCAAAGTCAGTACATTCCTTTAACAACTTTATATTAGCTCATGTAAATTCTTCAGGGTGGGATAGAGAGGGTGTTGTCTGGCAAAATTTTGTTGTGATTTTATTTAAGTGTTCTGGTATAGAGGAGACTTTTTGTGTATGTTATTTAATTGATATTATATTTTTATTTTATATTTAAATGAAACTCCCCCACTAAAATGGTTTATTCTTTCTTTAAGGATGTGGGAGAATAGTAGTCTGTTGTCTCTAAATTCCTCTCTTATGTGGAAAGCTGATTCTTAATGTATTTGGGACCCACAAGGCTGTTCGAGTCTTCTACTGACCTCCTGTAAGAAGGAAGCTATTCTTGGGCACCTGGGTGGCTCAGTCAGTTAAGCATCTGCCTTCGGCTAGTGCTGCATTGGGCTCCCTGGTCAGTGGGGAGCCTGCTTCTTCCTCTTCCTCTGTCTGCTGCTCTCCTGCTTGTACTCTCTTTCTCTGTCAAAAAAATATAACCTTAAAAAAAAAAAAAAAGAAAAAAGCTATTCTTGCGTTCACAGCATGTGTACTAGGCTTGATAAGTGATATGGTATGATTACAGAGGACTGCTGAGAAAATCTTTGCCATAGGGAAAGGGTTGGCTGTTAATATTACAGAATGGTTGAAGTGCTTAGAAAATCTCCAGATATCACAGGGAGGCTAAGGTTCTCCAAAGATGAGATCACCATCTCTAGTACTTAACTAACATGGGACTGTTTTCACACTGGCTTAGACTCTGTAAATAGGTTAGCCTCACCCGGGGTCTCTATCCCCAACACCCCATTTTATTCAGTGGTTTCTGTGCCTTTAAACCCATAAAGACATTCTTTGTGGGAATGTCTCGTTCTCCCCTTTCTCGTTCTTGGACACGCTAGCACTGACTCCTTATGTAGTGTCGTGGTAAGAACAATGGGAAGGAGCAAACTCTGTTGTTGCTTCACAGTGCCCACGCATCCATTTGGCCCATAACACAGATGCTGTAGTTGCCCTTGGTTCCTAACCAAGTACCCAGACTTTGCTTGTTCTCTTCCATTTTGAGTTGCCTTGGTTTCTGGTAAGAAGTCCACCTAGACTAGACTGGAGTAGAGTCTAGAGTAACATGATGTGGTCTTTTAACATACCCACAGACCCATAGAGCCTAACCCCACGTAAAATGGAACTTCACTGAGAAGGTTCCAGAGGTATGAGAGTCATGGCTCTTTAGGGGGGCTGCATCAAGAAATGCCAACCAGAAGAGAGGCAGCAGTTGATAGTGATATTTTCTACAGCTTTCTGAAGAACGGCACATATATGGTTTTTTTAAAATTTAATTTTATTTTTATTTAAACATATAATGTAACCCCACCACCCTCTCCCCACCCCCCTCAGTTTGTTTTATGACATTAAGAGTCTCTTTTGGTTTATCTCCCTCCCGATCCCATCTTGTTTCATTTTTTCTTTTCCTACCCCTTAACCCCCACCCCCATTGCATCTCCACTTCCTCATATCAGGGAGATCATATGATAGTTGTCTTTCTCCGATTGACTTATTTCGCTAACCGTAATACCCTCTAGTTCCATCCATGTCGTTGCAAATGGTAAGATTTCATTTCTTTTGATGGCTGCATAGTATTCCATTGTGTATATATACCACCTCTTCTTTATCCATTCATCTGTTGGTGGACATCTAGGTTCTTTCCATAACTTGGCTATTGTGGACATTGCTGCTATAAACATTCGGGTACACGTGCCCCTTCGGATCACTGCGTTTGTATCTTTAGGGTAAATACCCAGTAGTGCAATTGTTGAGTCATAAGGTAGCTCTATTTTCAATTTTTTGAGGAACCTCCATGCTGTTTTCCAGAGTGGTTGCACCAGCTTGCATTCCCACCAACAGTGTAGGAGGGTTCCCCTTTCTCCGCATCCTCGCCAGCATCTCTCATTTCCTGACTTGTTCATTTTAGCCATTCTGACTGGTGTGAGGTGGTATCTCATTGTGGTTTTGATTTGTATTTCCCTGATGCCCAGTGATGTGGAACACTTTTTCATGTCTCTGTTGGCCATCTGGATGTCTTCATTGCAGAAATGTCTGTTCATGTCCTCTGCCCATTTCTTGATTGGATTATTTGTTCTTTGGGTGTTGAGTTTGCTAAGCTCTTTATAGATTTTGGATACTAACCCTTTATTTGATATGTTGTTTGCAAATACCTTCTCCCAT
Source organism: Taxidea taxus jeffersonii (assembly GCA_003697995.1). Lineage (NCBI taxonomy): Eukaryota > Metazoa > Chordata > Mammalia > Carnivora > Mustelidae > Taxidea > Taxidea taxus. The sequence continues at coordinate 9,579 of ML105067.1, read as the reverse complement.
TCTGTCAGTTGTCTTTTGGTTTTGTTGACTGTTTCCTTTGCTGTGCAAAAGCTTTTGATCTTGATGAAGTCCCAATAGTTCATTTTTTCCCTTGCTTCCCTTGCCTTTGGCGTTGTTCCTAGGAAGAAGTTGCTGCTGTTGAGGTCAAAGAGGTTGCTGCCTGTGTTCTCCTCAAGGATTTTGATGGATTCCTTTCTCATGTTGTGGTCCTTCATCCGTTTTGAGTCTATTTTCGTGTGTGGTGTAAGGAAATGGTCCAATTTCTTTTTTCTGCATGCAGCTGTCCAATTTTCCCAAAACCATTTGTTGAAGAGGCTGTCTTTTTTCCATTGGATATTCTTTCCTGCTTTGTCGAAGATTAGTTGACCATTTCTGGGCTCTCTATTCTGTTCCGTTGATCTATGTGTCTGTTTTTGTGCCAGTACCATACTGTCTTGATGATGGCAGCTTTGTAATAGAGCTTGAAGTCTGGAATTGTGATGCCACCAACTTTGGCTTTCTTTTTCAATATTCCTTTGGCTATTCGAGGTCTTTTCTGGTTCCACATAAATTTTAGAATGATTTGTTCCATTTCTTTGAAAAAATTGGATGGGATTTTGATAGGCATTGCATTAAATGTGTAGATAGCTTTAGGTAGCATAGACATTTTCACAATATTTATTCTTCCAATCCATGAGCATGGAACATTTTTTCATTTCTTTGTGTCTTCCTCAATTTCTTTCATGAGTACTTTATAGTTCTCTGAGTATAGATTCTTTGCCTCTTTGGTTAGGTTTATTCCTAGGTATCTTATGGTTTGGGGTGTAATTGTAAATGGGATTGACTCCTTAATTTCTCTTTCTTCTGTCTTGTTGTTGGTGTAAAGAAATGCAACTGATTTCTGTGCATTGATTTTCTATCCTGACACTTTACTGAATTCCTGTACAAGCTCTAGCAGTTTTGGAGTGGAGCCTTTTGGGTTTTCCACATATAGTATCATATCATCTGCAAAGAGCGATAGTTTGACTTCTTCTTTGCCGATTTGGATGCCTTTAATTTCTTTTTGTTGTCTGTTTGCTGAGGCTAGGACTTCTAGTACTATGTTGAATAGCAGTGGTGATAACGGACATCCCTGCCGTGTTCCTGACCTTAGCGGTAAAGCTCTCAGTTTTTCTCCATTGAGAATGATACTTGCCGTGGGTTTTTCATAGATGGCTCTGATAATATTGAGGTATGTGCCCTCTATCCCTACACTTTGAAGAGTTTTGATTAGGAAGGGATGCTGTACTTTGTCAAATGCTTTTTCAGCATCTATTGAGAGTATCATAAGGTTCTTGTTCTTTCTTTTGTTAATGTATTTTATCACATTGATTGATTTGCGGATGTTGAACCAACCTTGCTGCCCTGGAATAAATCCCACTTGATCGTGGTGAATATTCCTTTTAATGTACTGTTGGATCCTATTGGCTAGTATTTTGGTAGAGAATTTTCACATCTGTGTTCATCAAGGATATTGGTCTGTAATTCTCTTTTTTGATGGGATCCTTGTCTGGTTTGGGGATCAAGGTGATGCTGGCCTCATAAAATGAGTTTGGAAGTTTTCCTTCCATTTCTATTTTTTGGAACAGTTTCAGGAGAATAGGAATTAATTCTTCTTTAAATGTTTGGTAGAATTCCCCTGGGAAGCCATCTGGCCCTGGGCTTTTGTTTGTTTGGAGATTTTTGATGACTGTTTCAATCTCCTTACTGGTTATGGGCCTATTCAGGTTTTCTGTTTCTTCCTGGTTCAGTTTTGGCAGTTTATATGTCTCTAGGAAAGCATCCATTTCTTCCAGATTGTCAAATTTGTTGGCATAGAGTTGCTCATAATATGTTCTTATGATTGTTTGTATTTCTTTGGTGTTGGTTGTGATCTCTCCTCTTTCATTCATGATTTTATTTATTTGGGTCCTTTCTCTTTTCTTTTGGATAAGTCTGGCCAGGGGTTTATCAATCTTATTAATTCTTTCAAAGAACCAGCTCCTAGTTTCATTGATTTGTTCTATTGTTTTTTTGGTTTCTATTTCATTGATTTCTGCTTTGATCTTTATTATTTCTCTTCTCCTGCTGGGTTTAGGCTTTCTTTGTTGTTCTTTCTCGAGCTCCTTTAGGTGTAGGGTTAGGTTGTGTATTTGAGATCTTTCCTGTTTCTTGAGAAAGCCTTGTATCGCTATATATTTTCCTCTCAGGGATGCCTTTGCTGTGTCCCACAGATTTTGGACCATTGTGTTTTCATTATCATTTGTTTCCATGGTTTTTTTCAATTCTTCTTTAATTTCCTGGTTGACCCATTCATTCTTTAGAAGGATGCTGTTGAGTCTCCATGTATTTGTGCTCTTTCCAAATTTCCTCTTGTGATTGAGTTCTAGCTTCAGAGCATTGTGGTCTGAAAATTTGCAGGGAATGATCCCAATCTCTTGATACCGGTTGAAACCTGATTTATGACCCAGGATGTGATCTATTCTGGAGAATG